>JAODAL010001219.1:0-77500 GCA_025379985.1 Phyllomedusa bahiana | reverse complement strand
ACACTTTGGGCGACATGTACGAACCTGGCACCGACTCGCCAGTCCTACCTCTGTTTTTGAAAGTGTGCAATCCAACAGTATGTAAGAAAGTGTCTCACAAAATAGAGTGTATGCACCAACATTTTCTCAGTCATGCCACTTTGAAACTGGAATGGATTTGCAGAACAGTTTTGCGCCAAAGTGTGGCGCATTTTTGTTGCATCGTACAATTCTGGTACGACACATCCCTGCATCTTTGATGCATTCAAATGCTGTCTGGCACAGACTGCGCCACATTTTGGCATACAATGGTTCATACATCTATAGAATAGTCCTACGACAGTTTGTTGGGCTCACAACATGCCGAAAAAATGTTGCAGCCCCGTTCATACATGTCGCCATTTGTGTGACATTGGAGGTACTTGAGTAGAAAGAGCACATAATCGGTCTTTCAAAAAAAAAAAAAAAAAAAACTTCAACAATAATGTTCTAAACCGTGCTATAGTCACTTTCTTTTTTTCTGGCCAGGTGCATCCTCATCTGAGTCTGAAGATGAAGCCAGCAAGGTTGACATGGATCAGTACGTATGTGTTGTTCAGAGGCATTTTGTAAAATTGTATTTTATTATTAAGGTTGTTTAAGATGTTATAGACAGTCTGTTATCTGCTAAGCCTTTTTCCAAGCTGCGTACCTGAGAAAAAAAACTCCTGGCTGTAGTCATAGGGATGCAAAGCCATCTTCTAGTCTCAGCTCATAATATCTGGAAGTTCTGATGACACATATTAATATAGAGCATATCACACCCCTCGAGTCTTTGTGCTTTATATCTCATTTACCCCGCTCTATTACAATGTGTTGAATAATGATTGATATGTCTAACTGATCTTAGTTCAGTTTTATGCTGTTTTTTTATTTCACTACTAGCGATAACTCGATGATTCTTATATCTGATAGTTATGCGCTTCACCCGTTTCTGGCTTATATAGGAAAATTTATTTGTTCATGTTTATTCTTGTAGTATCTTGAAAATTCAATAAATCTTCAATTTAAAAAAATTAAGTGTATAACATATGTAGTTGCTGTCAGAGCCCCACAAGGCTTCATTTGAAACATTATGTTTTGCATAACATAAGAAAGTAAATTAGAAAATAATAATTAATTAACAATGAATAAGTGCTGCAGCTTCAGATACGTGAAGCATAGTTGCTTCATTTACTTTGCAGTCACTCAGTTGTATCGCTAGATGTACTCTAAATTTTAAAAAAAAAGAACAAACTAAAAAATTTCAGAAATGACTTGCCTAGATCTAGATCCACCTCCCTGTGATGTTTTCTTTGATGTTTGTTTTTCTTCTGCAGAATGTAGCCTTCTTTCTCTGCAGCCAAGCAGCAGCATTTCCTGATTGATAGCTGGGTTTTTTTGCCCGGTAAGGGGCCGTTTACACGGCAAGTGAGAAATACTGGTCGGTTTATGCGACAGGTATTTGCACTGTTTTGCGGCCGTCCCCACAGCGGCGAGGGGGAGGGTTTTTCTCCATTATGAGCAGAGAAAAGCCCTCCCCCTTCACATTGAGATGCACATCCGGAAACCAGACAGAAGAATGTGCATGCTCAATGTTTTTCGGGCGGCCCGCGGGAGCAGCAGTCCCCACTGCACGGGTTTTCCATAGCGCCCCGTTCTGCTCATTTTCGGCCGGTTTTTCAGGCGGTCTGCAAAACCGCAAACCGCCTGAAAAACCAGCCGAACACCCGTGCCGTGGGAACATGCCCTAAAGCTACTATCCCCAGGATCCTTTGCTGTTCTTTGTCTATCTTCTTCCCTCCAAAGCTCAGTTTTAGTACAAGCCTGGTGTTTTTCTGCCCTTGTGTTAAAAGTCTTGGGAGGTGATATAGTTTCAAAGACTGCCCTGAAAAAAACCCAAACCCCTTTGGTCACATGATCTCTTGGACTCAATACAGACCTGTTTCTTATGTGTAGAGAAACGGAGAACTCTTGAGCTTCCTGTCATCACACAGCCTATGTAGGACTGCAGGAAGCCCACAGAAAATGTAATGAAAATAAATTACAAAAGTGCCAAATGTGGGGGAGATATTATGTTGAAGATTTTTTTTCCATAGACAACCCCATTTACACTTTAAATTGCTGTTTGAAAGTGAATGTTTAGGCTAACTTAGTGTTTATTCTTATCATATAGTCTTTATTCA
Source organism: Phyllomedusa bahiana (assembly GCA_025379985.1). Classification (NCBI taxonomy): domain Eukaryota; kingdom Metazoa; phylum Chordata; class Amphibia; order Anura; family Hylidae; genus Phyllomedusa; species Phyllomedusa bahiana. The sequence continues at coordinate 75,317 of JAODAL010001219.1, read as the reverse complement.
AAATTGGCATTGACGATTACTTTTGCAGAGAGATAAATGGAGCACAACTACTGTATCATGTGTCTAGAAGTGAACACGTTTGACCAGTAAATGTTCTCTACGAGTTTGTATTCTGTAATAAAATGATATGGAATCCTACTAAAGTACATATTCATCTTCAATGACTATTTTACTATTTGAATAGTGCTAAATCTACATAAAAATTAACGTAAAGCCCAGTACTACATGCACAATAACGAAATGTTAGTTGGAAACAGTTGACAAGAATGTTGATGGCCACAGGTTTGGCTCTTTAAGGGGATGTATCGCTTCAACAGTTCGGCTGTTTTCAATACGCTTGATTCTATCAGTTTCTGTATTCCAGTGGCGGTTCTTAACCTCCCAGCTGGGGGTTTCTTAACTGAAGGTGGAAGACATCATCCTCCCCCTTCACTGTTCATGCTCGCTCCCAAGTCAGTGTCCCCCCCCATCTCTGAGTCCACATGTCACTGTCCTCTCCCTATGCAGTCTTATTTTATAAGAGCTGTTTACATACCATGCCTGCATTCAGTCTAGACAGTCTTCTATGAACTCAGAGCACTGATCTCTTCTCCTCTCACAGCTGTAGGTTTGTTACAGTTGAATCCAGTCTTCTATGAACTCCTCCAGAGCACAGATCCATCTCCCTTCTATGTTTACACAAGGCAGCGAGGCACAATTCTGCTGTTTTCTGATTGTAGAAGCAGCTGCAGTGTCAATGAGGAGCTGCTAGCTGTATAGAGTGAAATTGTTGCCGGCCCCTTACACGCAGAAGCATTAGGCACCGAGGCACAATTCTGCTGTTTTCTGATTGTAGAAGCAGCTGCAGTGTCACTGAGGAGCTGGTGGCTGTATAGAGTGAAATTGTTGCCGGCCCCTTAGTCTGAGTGAGAAAGGCAGGAATGCACCCGTGAATACGACCGGGGGGCCAAACAGAATGTAAATTAGTAGAGCCGCCAGCCAATAAAATTCAAAGAGGTGGGATCTGACCGGCACTGGGGAACAGTGTTTACACAAAATGAAGATAAGGAATACTGTGAAAACAAGACAGCTTTGCAAAGGAAATCCAATTGCAAAGTTGCTTGTTTTCACTGTCCCCTTATTCTGAAGACTATTTAATGAAATTATACAACCCCTTTAAGCTTTTGGCATGCACCAGGCCAGTGTAAAAGTATATTGGATGGTATTCATTTTTTTCACAATGAAAGTCATTTACTATCCAGTTGCATAGGTCACAGCCGTCCACCTGAGGCACAATACTCATGATGTGTACCTCCAACAGAAGTTAAAATGTGAGCCGAAGCTGACCTCCTCTAATGCAATGGTGGAGGTAGAGAAATCTGCCGTGAAGACCTATACTCCTAGTTCGCCAGGGAAATGCTGTGCAGAAGGGAATGCTATGATATATAAGCTCTGAAGTCAGTAAAGTTATAAATACAGCTCCAGACTATAATAAAGGATCAGTACTAGTTAAATGGGGTTGTCCTTTTTATTGCTTGTATTTATTATGTATATAATAGTATACTATACAACTTTATGATATAGATGTGTTAAAAATTCTGCTCATTTACCCTTTTTATACCAGTGCTGTAGGCCCCTATATGGAAAAAAATGGTACAGTCCACATTTCATTTCACAGTCATTGCTCCAATAGATTAACTATTTCAACTAAACATTGGTTCAGTCATGTGACCACCACACAGGTCATGTGACCCTGGTATCCAGGTAACAGTAGTGTATGGAGGAGCAGAACTTCTCCAGTATTACTACCTCCAGCAGCGTCTTATCATGTGATCACCACACAGGTCATGTGACCCCTGGTATCCAGGTAACTGTAGCGTATGGAGGAGCAGAGCTTCTCCAGTATTACTACCTCCTGCAGCGTCTTATCATGTGACCACCGCACAGGTTATGTGACCCTGGTATCCAGGTAACAGTAATGTATGGAGGAGCAGAACTTCTCCGGTATTACCACCTCCAACAGCGTCTTTTCATGTCTGTCAATGTCTGTGGAGGAGATGCCGCACATTTTTCTCTCTCATCTTTCTGCTTTGTTTTTTTTCTTTACATTTAACTTTATTAATAAGGCTATGTTCACACGGCAATTATTGGGACGTATCTCGCCCTGTACTTCACGCCAAACTGCGCTAACTACGGGGCGAGATATGTCCCAATAATTACGGTAATCCACAGTTCTCATAGAGAACTATGGATTACGTCTCTCCTCTCCCCGCTCGGACAATACGGCGAGCGGGGAGAGAAGTGACATGTGAATTATTCACGGCATATACGCGTAATGAATAATGAATGTCTATGCCAGCCGCCCCGCCCCCACTCCCGAGCACACGGCGAAATTGCGGGCGACATACGTCCCCGGAATTACACCGTGTGAACATAGCCTAACATGGCATTACCTAGCATCAGCTATATGTGTTGAGGTTTTTTTTTAACAGATAACTTTATTAAAAACAAGACATGATCTAGAGAGACAGCAGTAACTATATACCATAAAGGTGTTGCTGGAATAACAATATAAATAATAATTATTCCACCATTATTCCTATTCAGTTATCCCATAGATGTCATGTTACCTCATTGCTAATGCCATATTTAGTCCATGGGAACCATTACCAAGGACAGGAATGCTAGCTGTACCATTTTCTTTTCTCTAGGTAGGGCCTACAGATTTGCTATAAAACAGATAGAGAAGCAGAATTTTTAATACATGTATATTAGAAAATTTCCTACTATATTTATAATACATAAAAACAATAATACATTGACAGTTCCTATAAGTCATCACAATGGAAAACTTTTTAGTATTATAATTTATTTACATATTTGCTTAACTGTGTATGTAGAGTCATTCTATATGTAAGTTTATATATGTTAGCTGCACTAACTGCAAAGTCTAACTGCACCAATACTAAATGTCCTGTAATTATAAAATGAAAAATAATTAATTATAAACCCACTGTTGAACAGTAACCTACGTCATCTGCTGCAGAAAATATATTTATCATTTATAACAGTCGTCCCCAATCTTCATTCCACCGGGGACCAGTTTCATATAAGAGATGTGGCTAGTCCTGTCTCCAGCACAGTTATCCCCTGCATGGCCAGTCCTGTCACCTTATTCACCTAGTGCAGCTCCCCCGCTGTGTGGAGGATCAATTACCTTTAATTCAGATGGTCTTTGGTGCCAGATCCTTCGTGACAGGTAAGCCCTTGGTGGAGAATTGGCAGTGGCGGAGAATCAGCAGCTGCTGAATAGCAATACAGCTATAATAATACTTGCAGCATTTCCCCGCCAGGGGACTTGGTGGTAAGTGACAACTCACTACTGATTGGTTAAAACTGCCGGTAAATGTAAACTCTCTGCTGACTGGTTAAAAGCAGCTTTTAATGAATCAGCAGCGAGTTTACATTTACCACCAGTTTTAACCAATCAGCAGTGAGTTTTCATATAACGTCTGGGACCGATAAGCTAGCAGTGCCTAGCAAAAACAAACATGAGCTTGGTTGGCATAAACAGGTGGCTTGGATGTGGTATGACATGCGGCACGGCCCGATCCTGGTCTGTGGGTACCCCTGATTTATAACACTGTTGCTCTGAATGCTATGCAATTTTTTTACAAAGTGTTTTAATTATAAATGTCATTCTTAACTGTTTATCTGACAGTACCTCCAATTACTTTATCATTTTTTTTATCAATTTATCATTTTCTTTGTGTATTGCTGTAAAGGTCCCAATATGAAAATTTGGTAGAAGAAGAGTCAAAACCTGCAGCCCCTCAAGAAATAAATGTTCCAATCACTGTTGTGCAGCACGCACAAACAACAGTAACACAACAGGTGAGAAAATATTATCAGCAACAAATAAACCAATAGGTAAAAATTGGCAGTAGCTCACCGAAAGTAGAGTTCAAACTTTCATGTAACCAGCTGAGTAGCGCACTTCATCCTCGCACGGCATCCCGGCCCTCAGTTCAGAAGCCACCAGGTAATCACAGGTAGGTGCATGAAGCAAACGGACCCAGCAAAAACGATGAAATCAGTGCTTTCTTTATTTCATTTCAATGCAACAAGTGGAGGGTGCAGGGGGGACCCACAAACTGACGCGTTTCGGGCTTACTTGTAGCCCTTGTTCATGGTTTCTCTGCCGAGTCGTTGACTTTCTCTTTTGTTCTGCAAACGGGCCCGACCACCATGATGACTTCTCCTGGCCACCACTCATCCCTGCAGATTTGGACACAAATATATTAGAATCCTCATTTTTCCAGCACCTCACTCCCTGCCCCCCACCTCTATACAAACATCCCAGGGATGGGAGAGCGGGTACAGGCCATAGCTTAGAGGCCCAGTCTCCTAGAGGGAGGTGAGGAACAGAGGATTGTGTTACAGCTATAGCCTGTACCGCACCGAATCATATAAGCAGGTAGACCCTCATTATATAGGTTGGTAGGCCCTAGGTTAGTAGATTAGTAGACTTGAGGTAGGTAGGTAGTACAAAGGCCCCAGGTAGGTAGATCTTAGGTAGGTAGGCAGTAGTCAGGCAGGTCTCAGGTAGGTAGGCTACAGGTAGGTAGATTGGCACTAGGTAGGCAGTATTTAGACCCCAAGTAGGTAGGTATTCAGTAGGTGGACCACAGGTAGGCTCTAGGTGGGCCCCAGGTAGCTAGGCTATAGGTGGGGCCCACATAGGTAGATAGGTAGGTAAATGGGCTATAGGGGGGCCCAAATAGGCAGGCAGGCTTTAGGTAGGCTATAGAGGCCATATAGGTAGGCATGTAGAGTTTAGGTAGCTATAGGGGCTAAATAGGTAGACAGGCATGGTTTAGGTAGCTATAGGGAGCTATACAGGTAGACAGGGGTTAGGTGGGCTATAGGAGCCATATAGGTAGGTAGGCAGGGTTTAGGTAGCTAAAGGGCCCCCATATAAGTAGACAGACAGGTTTCAGGGGGCTATATAGGTAGGAAAGCTTTAGGGAGGCTATAGGGGATATACAAGCAGACTTTATGGGGGCTACATAGGCAGGCTAAGGGGGGTTATATAGGCAGGCAGGGTTATATAGGCAGGGGTATATAGGCAGGCAGGGTGGGCTATATATAGGCAGACAGGGGTATATAGTCAGGCAGGGTGGGCTATATAGGCAGGGTGGGCTATATAGTCAGGCAGGGTGGGCTATATAGGCAGGCTGGGGTATATAGGCAGGCAGGGTGGGGTATATAGTCAGGCAGGGTGGGCTATATAGGCAGGCTGGGGTATAAAGTCAGGCAGGGTGGGCTATATAGGCAGGCTGGGGTATACAGGGAGGCAGGGTGGGCTATATAGGCAGGCTGGGGTATATAGGGAGGCAGGGTGGGCTATATAGGCAGGCTGGGGTATATAGGGAGGCAGGGTAGGCTATATAGTCAGGCAGGGTGGGCTATATAGACAGGCTGGGGTATATAGGGAGGCAGGTTGGAGGGCGCGGGCATTCAGAGCAGGGCCGTCTCTCCCATTGGGCCAGGTAGGCCACTGCCCGGGGGCACCCTGAGATAAGGGGCCCTGCCAGGAGTCAGTGTAAACACAGGCATGTCGCCTGTCACTTAAAAACATCAGAGGCTGCTGTGTCTCTGCTTCCTCTCCTGTCCTGCCTGCGCGGCAGTAACTCCGGAGCTGATATGAGCGCAGGGCTGCAGCACATCCCCCCTCCTGTCCGTCTCCTCCCCCGCCGGGAAGTGTAAACTCAATCTCCTTGATGCTCCTCCTGCTCCCCCCTCCTGACGGCCCCCTCACCTCCCGGCTGTCTCCGGTCACCTCGCTGTGGCCACAGTCATGGACTTCACACTGCAGCAGAGTCCTCTGGGACCCGGCTCAGCAGAAGAAGGTACAGGGGCTCTACGGGGCAGTGACCCGGGTCAGGACGGCTGAGCACATGCTGCATCATATAACAACTTCATCCTGTGCCCCCAGGCCACACAGCAGCAGCTCACAGGTTCTATAGACTGCTGCATGTCCTGGGGGCACAGGGTGGCTGATCACATAAAGCTGTTATATGATGCAGCATGTGCTCAGCCGTCCTGTGCCCATGAGATCCCACTAAATCCTAATCACAGATTGGGATTTAAAAAAAATAAAGTACATGACAAATTAAAAGAAAAAAAATCTGCACAAAACCAGTTTCTCCAATAATAAACACTTTATTTAGTAAAGAAAAATGACAACCCATTAAGCCCCTGGTGCCTGAAAAGGCCTTAAAGGGGTCGTCTCACTCCAGGGATCGCTGCTTTTTATGTTAAAGATCTTGCAAAAACAATGTCCATTAACAGTGTCCTACCTATTCCTAGACCTCCCCTCTTGTATGGGCTGCATCAGTTCCTCAGGTCGCTATAGCTACAGACCTGCTCAATCTCTCATGATAGGCTGCCAGCGCTGGTTGCTATAGCTACAGACCTGTTCAATCTCTCCTGATAGGTTGCCACACTGGTCACTATAGCTACAGACCTGTTCAATCTCTCCTGATAGGCTGCCAGCACTGGTCACTATAGCTACAGACCTGTGTGATCTCTCATGATAGTCTGCCAGCGCTGGTTGCTATAGCTATAGACCTGGCTTCTACTGCAGCCTAGTGGAAGCCAGTAAACATCCCCTGAATTCACAAGTAAAGCCACGAAAACAGGACTGAGGTAAGAGGAATCAATGTAGTGAGACAACCCCTTTAATGACACAACTCCATTTTATATTTTTGCCTCCCTGCATTTCAACAGTCACAACTTTTGTTTTTTCTATAGCACAGTTGTATGAGGAATTTGTTTTTTGTGGGAGAAATTGTATTTTTGGGTGAGTCGTTTACATATAAATTACTGCATTAATTTTTTAAAACAAATTTTTGCAGCGTGAACATAAGTGTTTTTGCATTTTTTACATTTTTTTATACCATTTCACACTAAATAACCTGTTAATTCTACATGTTATTACCAGTCGTGTGATACCTAATAGGGTTCGGGGTTTTTTGTGTGTAATATATTTCACAATAATTTTTTAATTAAAATGTATTTTAATTTTTTTCTATACTTTGTTTTATAGGTTTTATTTTATTCCCATTGAGGGATAATTATTTTACACTTTTTTTTTTTTTTTTTTTTACACTTCATAATGTTTTAGCACACTCCTGTATGCAAATACATTATACGTCTGTATGATAATACATTACAATATCTATCAGTATGAAATAGGCTGATGTTGGAGTAACACCCAGTGCGCCCTGACAGCAGGCTAACAGACAGAAATGGAGCTACTCTAGGTCCCCAGGGCTGACTGCATAGATATCCCTCAGGCTCCATCGGGTCAGCAGGATACCCGTTGACCCGATGGAGCCCAGGAATCCCCTTTGATTATGCTGCAGTAATGGACCTCAGCAATGAAAGGGTTAAATGGCGGTGATCAAAGGCTTCATCTGGTCCCTGCCATTCATAGAGACTTCAATAGTTATCCCTGAATGGGATTAAAAAAAGGAAAAAATATGAAAAAATTTATAAAAAATAAAAAAATAGTTAAATTGTGCATATATTACATAAAAAACCTTACAAATATTTTGTATCCATATGACCATAATAACCTTTAAAATTAATGTAATGGGTTATTTAGTGTAAAATGTGAATGGTATAAAAAAATCATTTAAAAAATAAATGCAGAAAAGCACTTTTTTTCTGTTTGTGCTGACATTTTTTTTTTGATTACTATGCAGTAGTTTAAATGTAAACTCAAACTACTCCCCCCAAAAATACAACTTCTCCCGCATAAAGTCCTCAAACAGCTGCGTCATTGATTTTAGGGGTTAAGCATAGTGGGCCTTTTTTATCAAAATGGTCTAATAGTTTGTTTTTGTTAGCAACCAATCAGAACTCATAGCAACCAATCAGAGCTAAGCTTTAATTTTATTTACTGCTCTGAAAAATTAAAAGCTAAGCTCTGATTGGTCGCTATGATCTCTGATTGGTTGCTATGTGCAACAGAAACAGTCATATTATTAGATAGTATTGAAAAATATTGGTTGGGGGCCCAGTAAACAGCTCTGCCCAGGGGCCCATAATGCTGTTAAGACGGCCCTGATTCAGAGGCAGCATGCACTGGGCCCCGCAGCTCCGAACCCGCCGCAGTGAACTGTTAAGTTCACTGCCGGCGGGCCCAGGAGCAGCATTACGGGGGTAGCGGACATGGTAGCAGCTGTACCGGGCCCCCTAAGAGCACGGGCCCCAGGGCAGCTGCTACGTCTGCTACCCCGGTAGCTACGCCCATGCCCCTAGAGGTAGCATAAGGTGGTGTCTACAACTCACATAAGTTGCTCAGGTAGTGAAGCACATCAATATGAGCTGTGGCAAGAAGGTTAGCTGTGTCTGTCAGCCAGGGGCATTGCTAGGGTCCCAATACATCCGGGGCCCGGGCCCTTTGCCTATGTTCACACGGCTTATTGCGGCGAGTATGGTACACACCGCAATACGCTGTGTGTTTTGGAACCACGCGCTGCTCCCCCTGTGCATACAATACGACATGTAATCCATAGCTCTCTAGGAGAGCTATGAATTACCGTAATTGCGGTGCGAATGTCTGGCGTATTGAAGCGCAAATACGCAGAGAAATGCGCCCCGCAATTTACGCATTATGAACATATATTCATTCATACACACACACACACTCAGACACACACACACTCAGACACACACACACTCAGACACACTCAGACACACACACACACTCAGACACACACACACTCAGACACACACACTCAGACACAGACACACACACACTCAGACACACACACACTCACACACACACACACACTCAGACACACACACACTCAGACACACACACACTCAGACACACACACACACTCAGACACACACACTCAGACACACACTCAGACACACACACACTCAGACACACACACTCACTCAGACACACACACTCACTCAGACACACACACTCACTCAGACACACACACACTCAGACACACACACTCAGACACACACACACACTCAGACACACACTCACACTCAGAAACACACTCTCACTCAGACACACACACTCACTCAGACACACACACACTCAGACACTCTCACTCAGACACACACACACACTCAGACACACACTCACACTCAGACACACACACTCTTACTCAGACACACACACTCACTCAGACACACACACACACTCAGACACACTCACTCAGACACACACTCACTCAGACACACACACACTCAGACACACACACACAGACACACTCTCACTCAGACACACACTCAGACACACACACTCAGACACACACACTCAGACACACACACACACTCAGACACACTCTCACTCAGACACACACACACACTCAGACACACACTCTCACTCAGACACACTCTCACTCAGACACACACACACTCAGACACACTCTCACTCAGACACACACACTCAGACACACTCTCACTCAGACACACACACACACACTCAGACACACACACACACTCAGACACACTCACTCAGACACACACACACTCAGACACACACACACACACTCAGACACACACACACACTCAGACACACACACACACACTCAGACACACTCTCACTCAGACACACACTCTCACTCAGACACACACACACTCAGACACACACACACTCAGACACACACACACTCAGACACACACACACACACACTCAGACACACTCTCACTCAGACACACACACACTCAGACACACTCTCACTCAGACACACACACACACTCAGACACACACACACTCAGACACACACACTCAGACACACACACACTCAGACACACACTCACTCAGACACACACACACACTCAGACACACACACTCAGACACACACACACTCAGACACACACACACTCAGACACACACACAGTACAGTTTATATTCATGAAGATGTTATTTCACTCCTGTTACACTCCGTAGTCCTTGTCTCTGCAGGGAGGCTCTTCACTCACTAGAGACCTCAGGGATGTGTGTACCTGTGGGAGCTGCTGAAGCCATGAGGACAGGGCAGAACACTGCAGCTGCAGGAGATGCTCCGGAGCAGAGATCACAGCAGGGGGCGGAGCCTCTCACTGCCGCACACTGTGCTGTGCCCCGGATCTTCCTGCCTCTGGCAGTGTGAGCAGCCTGCGCCCCCTCCTCCCTCCTGAGCTCCCGTCACCTCCCGCAGTCGCTGTCCCTCCGTCCCTGCACCTAGCAACCATCCTGAGCTGTGTGTGCGCGTCCAGAGCACAGACACACAGCTCAATAGAACGTCGGTGCTGCAGGCCCGCAGCCCGGAGCCGGCGGTCTGAGACTCGGGGCACAGGCAGCTTTGTTCGGGGCTTGTGCCGAGACTCGGGGCACAGGCAGCTTTGTTCGGGGCTTGTGCCCCGAATAAACCTGCCTAGCGACGCCCCTGCTGTCAGCACAGTGTCCAGAGCATGGAACAAATACCAAGAGACAGGCTAGTACACCAGGAGATGTGGAGATGTGCCACTCATATCCATGTGTCTGATCAAACTGTCAGAAATAGACTCTATGAGAGTGGTATGAAGGCCCGATGTCCACAAGTTGGTGTTGTAGTTACAGCCTAACAAAGTGCAGGGCAATTGGCATTTGCCAGAAAACACCAGGATTGGCAGATTCAACATTGATGCCCTGTGCTCTTCATGGATGAGAAAAGGTTCACACTGAGCACATGTGACACACGTAACAGAGTCTGCAGACACTGTAAAGAATGTTCTGCTGCCTGCAACAGTATGACCGGTTTGGCAGTGGTCAGTAACGGTGTGGGAAGACATGTCTTTTGGAGGGCTGCGCAACACCAGATGCTGGCCAGAGGTACCCTGACTGCCATTAAGTACCGAGATGAGATCTTCAGACCCATTGTGAGACCATATGCAGGTGCAGTGGGCTCTGGGTTTCTTCTGATGCATGACAGTGCTAGGTCTCATGTGGCTGAAGTCTGTCAGCAATTCCTGCATGATGAAGGCATTTATGCTATAGACTGGCCTGCCTGTTACACAGACCTGAATCCAGTCCAGCACATCTGGGACATCATGTCTCATTCCATCCACAAACGCCACGTTGCACCACAGACTGTCCAGGAGTTGACTGATGCTTTAATCCAGGTCTGGGAGGAGATGCCTCAGGAGAACATCCACCGCCTCATCAGGAGCATGCCCTGGCATTGTAGGGAGGTCATTTCCTTGTCTTGAGGCATTTCCACTGAAGTTGGATCAGTCTGAAATTTGATTTTCCACTTTGATTTTGAGTATCATTCTAAATCTAGACCTCCACGGGATTTTCATTGATCATTTTTATGTTTTATTGAATATTTTATTCATTGAGATCTAGGATGTGGTATTTTAGTGTTCCCTCTATTTTTGAGCACTAGTTTCAAAGTTGTTTTTATCTACTTTAGAACCTCTCTGAGCACTAATGTGCTGATTCATCAAGTGAGGCTAATTAATGTCTGTAAGGTCTGTAGTAAGAGAATATAAATTCAGAATGTCTGATTGTGAAATGTACAGGTGTACGATCTGCAACTTTTATCAGAAATGATTTGTGAGGAATATATGACTATTTACATTATAATATTGTGATGAGATTTGTATTAAGTAAGGATCTTTTTATTAATGGCTTAACAATAGCCACAATTATGGTCACACATGTAATCACTTTTGTTTGACTAAAAATAAATGGCTTTATTTTGAAGGTCTTAATATTACTTGATTTGTGTAAAAAAATATATATCATGGAGTTCTTTTAACTTTTGTTATTTTTGGCTGATACTTTAGTTCATATTGATTAAGTATCAAGTCAGTAGGATATTGGTCCTGTGGTAGTTGAGTAGAATTTTGAATTACTTTTCCATACATTTTTCACAGAACTCGACTTCTTACTTACAAGGCCTGGACGGAAGACCATTAATGGCTGCTCCTGTTTTTACAAAGGTGAAGTATCTATATATCCTATAATTAATACTGTTATTTATGTGAATCTACAGCCCCAATTCAGAAAAATGGATTTCTGTTAAAACAAAACAAGAATGCAAGGATTTGGAAATCTCTTATAGTCATATTTTATTTACAACAGAAGATAGAACCAATATCAGAAGTTGGAACTTAGGGCCTCATGTATGAAAACTGTCTCAGTGTAAGATTTTCTTTGTTGTCTATAGCAACCAATCAGAGCTCCCCTTTCATTTCATATAGTGCTCTGAAAAAATGAAAGGGGAGCTCTGTTTGGTTGCTATGGGGATCAAAGAAAGTTTTCATTCATGAGGACCTTATTTTTTTTCAAATAAAATAGAAAAATGTATAACACTTACAAAATGATGGCAACAACACATGTCAAAAAAATTGGGAAAGGGAAAACAAAAGGCTGGGAAAGTAAGTTACTACTAATGAAAAACAGAAGATCAAAGTCACAAAATGGTATATAAAAAGAACATGTTAGAGACACAGAGTTTCTCAGAAGTAAAGATGGTCAGAGGCTCACGAGGCGGTGTAAAATTGTGTCTAAAAATTGTGAAAAAGATGTTTCTCATAAGTGTAAAATTTCAAGACTTTGAATATTCCACCATTTACAATATATAATATCAAAAGATTCAGAGAATCGGGAGAAATCTATGTGCACAAGGGATAAGGCTGATGATCAGTATTGGATGGTTGGGATCTACAGGGCCTCCAAGATTTCTAAATCATTGCATTATTGTTTTCTTTACATTTTACACAGCTTCCCAATGTTTTTGGAATTGGAGTTGTAAAACAAAATTAACATTGGCAGATAATTATACTTAGTAACATATAAGCATATTGTATACACTGTATACAAACCTTTTTATGTCATTCATATTTCAGATGAAAACTGTTATCAAACGGAATTTTAACCATTTAATGATTTTACTGGTTTTCGGTGATGTTACATTGATGAAAATATTTGATTTTTTTTTTACAATGGTCTTATCTATCTTATTACATCTATCTGATTTTTTCTTGTAGACGTTGCAAGACATAACCTCTTCTGAGGGTCAATTGGTTGTATTTGAAAGCCGAGTCAAGGGGTCACCTTCTCCAAAGGTTGAATGGTACAGAGAGGGAACATTGATTGAAGATTCACCAGATTTTCGGATTCTACAGAAAAGTAATTTACTTCTTAGTTTTGTTTTTATTTATTACAGCATCCACATATATATCTATACACATAATTACCTATATAGCATAGAAGAAAAGTCAATTTCAAATCACATTAGCATATCTCCCATTCCTTTTGTAATCAGGTTTTCAGGACAGTACGGGGAAAATGTATATGAACCTATGTGGTTAGCCATATCTGAAAGATGAGCCTTCCCTTTTTTTTTAATAAAACAGCAGGTTTCCCTAAACATAAAATATCAAAGAGAAAAAATAGATCAGCTCACCTGATCAAGTCTGTCTGAGTTCAAATTTGTGCCAGATCATTCCTTGCTATGCTTCCTGGTGCAAGGAGGGAACATCCAGCTGTAGAGTGGCAATGTTCCAACAACAAATAATATCCTCCAGCACTCCAAAAATGATCAAAAATAAAACGCACTTTATTCCAAATTCTTCGTTAAAAATTCAAAGAAACATGACAAACAGCAGAATGTCTACCCTTTCGAGTCAGTATCAGAGGGCTCTTAATCATGAACATAGAAATCCAAACCGGTTACTCCCTTAAATGTTGTCATAATTGGATACAAGCAAAACGACTTAATGGACTACAAGAGACTGTGACAGGGCTCCTTATTGAATGCAATATAAACTATAACATTATCTATATCTAATATATATATATATATATATATATATATATATATATATATATATATATATATATATCAGGTCTGTCTAATAATTTAACCCCTGGATACTGGGAGTCGAGGGTTGAAATCCAGTAAGCCTCACGGTTCTTCGGTGAGGCTCTCCAATCTCCTCCTCGAACTGGTTTATGGACTTTCTATAAGCAACAATCTTTAAATGTGGAGAGATAACCATCATGAACGTCTCTAAAGTGTTTTGAAGCTCCTGAGATATTCCAAATACCAGAATGTATGGTAATGTAGGATACGCATCATATATATGTTCACGTATCCTAACATGTAAGCCTCTCATTGTGCATTCTATGTATTGTTTCTCACATTGTACACAATAGACCATATAAGCTACATACTTACTCTGACAGTTATTAAATGTCTTTATGGAATATGTTTTTTTAGGGAGATTTCCAGGAAGGTTTTGAAAGCTATGAATGAGATTCATTGGTAGTCTAATTACTCATGGGTATCATGTGATATAGTTTCTCTGTATACTTCAGTTCCCCATAAGCAAGCTCTTTTGACTCTTACCCATCAACTTAATAAGTCTACCAAATATAGTCCAATTCTTAAGGAATACCTTCTCATGGTGCTGGATTTCCTTCTGTGCCACAATTACTTCTTTTTAAACAACAGATTTTTCCTACAGATTCAGGGTTATCCCCCTCTTTAGCGAGTATATACGTCGTCTCGAGGGAGGAGAGGCATGTAAACTCAGTCAGTATCCCTTTTGGGCTGACATCTTTTGGTACGGCAGATACATAGACGATACCTTTTTAATTTGGAGGGGGTCTGTGTCTGCCGTGCCGAAATCTGTCAGATATATTAATGATAATCAGTGTAATTTTTCATTCACCTATGAAATACAGAATACACAATATTCATTTCTAAATTTATTTTTGAAAGGTGACCCATTCACAGGTAAAATTAATACACTTTCCTATAGAAAACCTATTTTGGGTAATTCTATTCTGCATGCACGTAGCCTTCATCCCCCTCAAGTTACACATGATCTCCCGATGGGGGAATATGTTAGGGCGAAGAGGAACTGTAGTTCCTCTTCGCCCTAACATGATAAGGAGAACATGATAAGGAGAAAATCCACATTACTAAGAGAATATATAATAGAGGATACAGTAGGGATGCACTTTTTAGAGCAGCAAATAAGGTTGACAATAGGAATAGAATAGACCTCTTATATAGAGTGAGAAAGGTGAGCAGAATTCTTCTCAATATAGTGTTTAATTTTCTACGTAATATAGTGTGCAGTATCCTTTGATAATTAAAATCATTCGCAAATACTTACCCATTCTAACAGTGGACCCTGTATTGAAAGATATCCTAAGAGAAGGATGTAAATTTGTGTCAAGGAAACCTAGAACATTGGGCAATACAGGTGCTCCTAGTCTTCAGACGATGCAGTTACCAAACAAACAGGGACATAGTTAAATTTGAAAGGTAGTTATAAGTGTGTAATTGTCAGAGTAATTACGTAGTCTATATGTTCTATTGTGTACAATGTGAGAAGCTATACATAACATTCACAACAAGATGCTTGTAATGGTTTGGTGGATTCGCTGGACCACCGCAAGCGATGATAGTTAAGCCACGCCAGGGAGCGGAGTCTAAGTAGCCCCCGGTATTCACCAGAGCCCGCCGCAAAGCGGGATGGACTTGGTGCGGCGAGAGGCTACCAGGTCGCTACCCCTGACGTGACTTGCTTGCGATGCCGGCCGGGGTACTGCGTGGTACAGAATCATAATCCAGAGGTGTAGTCGGGGAGAGGCAGGAGGTCAGGACAGGTCGCAGAGGTTTGTGGTCAGAGTCAGGCAGAAGTTCAGGGCAGGCGGCAAACAGGCAAGGTCAGGAAACGTAGCGGAACGGACTGGTACATGGGTAATCAGACAGGACTTCCAACACTCTCAAAACAAGGTACGCACACCAACAAACTGGCAGAGAGTGCTGCGGGCGTATCCCTTATATAGGACCAGCGGCCGTCAATAAACTAATTACATCCAGACCAGCCGTCGCGCGCGCACCCTAAATAGCGGGTACGCGCGCGGCGGCCGGGACAGGCAGGAGCAGCGTGCACAGGAACATGGATGGGAAACTGAGCCGGCGCCAGGGACCGGGCGGCAGGGGGATGGTCGCGGGGAGCCGCGGTACCCGCGCCGAACCCCATGACAGTACCTCCCCCTTAGGTCTCTCTTTTTACGGAATTTAGAGAGAAGGTCAGGTGACAAGTTGGCCTCAGGTTCCCACGAATGCTCCTCCGGCCCAAAACCCTTCCAGTCAATCAGAAAGAACCGCTTCCCCCTCACTGTCTTCTCCGCCAGCACCTCCTTGACCTCAAAGATGTTATCAGCGTTGGCCACAGGAGACGGCGAGACAGATCCACGGGAGAAGCGATTCAGCACCACAGGCTTGAGGAGCGAAACATGAAAGGCGTTCGGGATACGGCAGGGTAGGAGGCAAGCGGAGCTTGTAGGACACCGGGTTTAGTTGTCGAAGTACAACAAAAGGGCCCAAATACTTAGGGCCTAACTTATAACTGGGCACCTTGAAGTGAATGTATTTGGTGGACAACCAAACTCTATCACCTGGCTTAAATAGGGGCGGAGGTCTACGGTACCTGTCGGCCTGGACTTTGGTGCGAGCGGAGGCCTGTAGAAGGGCCTGTCGCATGGTTTGCCAGAGTGCCTTGATGTCACGCACTTGGGCATCCACGGCAGGAACATGACACAAAGTAGCCAGCGAAAGGGGCGGGCGGGGATGTAGCCCAAACCCACCACGAAAAAGGGAGAGGCCCAGCGGATTCCGAGTCTAGTGAATTATAAGAGAATTCCACCCAGGGAAGGAGGTGGGACCAATTATCCTGACGGACGGATACAAAATGTTGTAGATAGGTACCTAACACTTAGTTAACCCTCTCTACCTGCCCGTTAGTTTGAGGGTGGTAAGCGACGAGAAGTCTAGCTGAATCTGCAACTGCCTACATAGAGCACGCCAGAATCTCGACACAAACTGGACCCCCCTATCCGAGACGATATGCAACGGAAGACCGTGTAACCGAAAAATATGGTGGAAAAAGTGCTGGGCCAGCTGTGGAGCAGAGGGTAACCCGGGCAGTGGAACAAAGTGGGCCATCTTCGAAAATCTATCTGTCACCACCCAGATGACAGTGTTTCCAGAGGAGGCCGGGAGGTCCGTAACAAAGTCCATGGCTATATGGGACCAAGGTCTTTCTGGCACCGGGAGAGGCTGAAGCAGGCCCGCGGGTCTGAGACGATTGACTTTATTATGGGCACAGGAGGTACAGGCCAGGACAAAGTCTCTAACATCTCGAGCGAGAGTGGGCCACCAATAATAACGAGAGATTAGTTGCAGAGACTTATGGACTCCAGGGTGACCAGCCATTCAAGAGGAATGTTCCCACTTCAGAATACGAGGCCGCATGGCAGGGCGTACGTAGGTCTTCCCAGGAGGCAGATGTTGAAGGTCTATGGGGGCTGCCGTGAGGAGACATTCAGGAGGAATTATGTGCTGCAGAGGCGGCTCCAAGCCCACTGTGTCCGAGGATCTAGAGAGGGAGACCAGAGCTTGGCTGACAAAATGTCCAGCGGACCCCGAATCAAGGAAGGCGGTGGCTTGGAAGGTGCTGTCCGGCGAAATTCCGCAGAGTACGGGAATGGTCAGACAGGTAGAAGCCGCACTGGCACCTAGGGATGCCTCTCATGCAAGCCCTAGGTGCGAGAGTTTCCCGGACACACTGGACAGTTCCCAATGAAGTGGCCAGAACTGCCACAGTAGAAGCATAGCTGCTTCAGACGACACTGCGAGCGTTCTTCCTGGGTCAGGTGGGCTCTCTCGACCTGCATGGGTTCGTCCTCGGGAACCAATGGCGGAGGAAGTGGAGGTCGTTGGAACACGGGAGCCAGACGAGGTAGCCGGCGTGGTCAGGCGATCTCCCGTTGGAGGCGGAGCTCTTGTTGTCTCTCGGTAAACCGAATATCAATTTGGGTAGCTAACTGAATCAGGTCGTCCAGAGCAGATGGCAAGTCCCGACCAGCGAGCTCGTCTTTAATATGCACCGAAAGGCCTTGCCAGAAGGTCGCCACCAAAGCCTCATTATTCCAGTCCAGCTCAGAGGCTAGGGTGCGGAACTGCACGGAGTAGTGACCCACAGTCGCCCTGACGGAGACGGAGCAGAGCTGCGGCAGCGGAGGAATTGTGGCCAGGTTCCTTGAAGACGGAGCGAAGGTTTGTAGACTCACTATCAAAGGATCTCCTCAGTCCCATAGCGGAGTGGCCCAGGTCAGAGCTTCACCCATTAGGAGGCTAATTATAAAGGCCACCTTAGCCCGCTCGGTAGGGAATTGATGCCCCAACATCTCGATGTGGATGGAGCATTGACTGATGAAGCCTCTGCACTTCTTTGGGTCTCCATCATAGCGTGAGGGAAGTGGCAGCTGCAGAGAAGGTCCCGGTGCAGGAGCAGGTAGAGCCATGGCTGCAGGATCAACTGGTGCTGGCGTGGAGGCGGCAGCCGCAGGCGGAGGTAGACGGGCCGCAAGGTTCTGCATCATGGCCGCGAGTCAATACGCTGGCTCTGCTGGGTGACGGCCGTCGTGACGTCCCGGAGTTCGGGCAGAGGTACCCTGGCGGAATCCATGGCCAGTTTGTACTGTAATGGTTTGGTGGATTCGCTGGACCACCGCAAGCGATGATAGTTAAGCTTGCTTACTTAAGTCTAAGTAGCCCCCGGTATTCACCAGAGCCCGCCACAAAGCGGGATGGACTTGCTGCGGCGAGAGGCTACCAGGTCGCTACCCCTGACATGACTTGCTTGCGATGCCGGCCGGGGTACTGCGTGGTACAGACTCATAATCCAGAGGCGTAGTCAGGGACAGGCAGGAGGTCAGGACAGGTGGCAGAAGTTCGTGGTCAGAGACGGGCAGAAGGTCAGGGCAGGCGGCAAACAGGCAAGGTCAGGAAACGTAGCGGAACGGTCAGGAAAAAGGGTAATCAGACAGGACTTCCAACACTCTCAAGACAAGGTACGCACACCAACAAACTGGCAGAGAGTGCTGCGGTCGTATCCCTTATATAGGACCAGCGGCCGTCAATAAACTAATTAACGGTGCGCTGGCCCTTTAAATCCAGACCAGCCGTCGTGCAAGTGAGCCGGCGTCAGGGACCGGGCAGCAGGGAGATGGCCGCGCCAGCCCCCATGACAAGGCTTACATGTTAGCATACATGAACATATGCATGATTTAAAGTTTGTTGCATAGAGAAAGTCCATAATCCGGTTTGAGGAGAAGATTGGAGAATCTCACTGAAGAAGCATGAGGCTTTCTGGATTGTAACCCTCGATACCAGGTATTATAGGGGGTTAAACTACAAGATAGACCTGACGTATATATATTAGTTATAGGTAATGTTATTGTTTATATTGCATTCAATAAGGAGCCCTGTCCTAGTCTTGTTTTAAAGGTCTCATTATAAAAGAAACGTGAAAATCACAAAATGAACTAAATAATTTCTTTTCTTTTCTTTTAGAACCTCGGTCTATGGCTGAACCTGGTAAGTATAAAACACTTTAAGTACACAATACCTAATTAATAGCTTATGATTTATGTGGAAAATATTTATTTTTTCATGTGATAAATATCACAGGTTTATTCATGTAGACATATGGCCTGTGGTGAACAACTTGCTTGTAGATGACAGTAACCTTAGACCTGGAAAAGTCTAACATTGTAAAATGTTATACAGTGGTTCCAGAACATTCAAAATTAATTGGTACCAGAACGACCATTGTATGTTGAGACCATAACTCTATGGAAAACTGGTAATTGGTTCTGAGGCCCAAAACATCACCAACATAATGAAAAATGAAGAAAACTAAGCAGCCAACTGTGATGGATCACGCCGCGACCCCTGCCTGGAACTGCGAACATGTCCATGCCCTTGTTTCTGTCACCGCTGAGGCTCCCTGTGCAGTGGTCGTGGCTGTTTATATACTTGCTGTCCGGTCCTCTACGGGATACTCACCTGTCCCAGCTCCTGTCCCTGATGCTGTGCCAGCGACAGCATTCGGTGGCAGTTACAGCTCACCTGTCCTCGCTCCTGCTCCCTGGCATCCCTAAGGCGGTGCGTGAGAATTTAAAGGGACAGTGTCCCAGTTACCAGCCTATGACTTGTGACTTGCCCTGTTAAAAGGAACTTCCTGCACCTGCCACAGGGTCAGTTCAATGATGTTCCTCAAAGAACCTGTCCCCTGTCTGTTGGTATATAGTTACATAGTTTGTAAGGCCAAAAAAGGCAGACGTCCATCCAGTTCAGCCTTTTGTGTTGATCCAGAGAAAGTCAAAAACCCCCATGAGGTAGAGGCCAATTGTTCTTATTTTAGGAAAAAAATTCCTTTCCGACTCTAATCTGGCAATCAGAATAAATCCCCGGACAAACAAACTTCCAGAATTCTAGTCACTATAACTTGTTATATTATTACGCTCTAGAAATGCACCCAGACCCTTTTTGAATTCTGTTAATGAATTAACTATGACAAGTTCCTATGGAACTGTTTGCCTTGGCAGCTGCTGCTGACAATGGCTGTTACAATTAAGTTTACTGTACACCAGGATTCCCAAGTTCTTCTCCATGTCACTTTTTCCCAGTGTTTTTCCATTTAACAAGTAATCATGGAATGGATTTTCCCTTCCCATGTTCATAACCTTGCATGTATCTGTGTTAAACCTCATCTGCCATTTCTCTGCCCAGGCCTCCAACTTACCCAGATCCCTTTGTAATATCATATTCTCCTCTATTGTGTTTATTACTGTACTGAGCTTAGTATCATCTGAAAAAATCAACATTTTACTGTGCAATCCATGTGTAAGATCATTAATGAAAATATTAAAGAGGATAGGGCCCAATACTGACCCCTGTGGTACACACTAGTATCAGTCATCCAGTCTGAGTATGTACCATTAATCACCACCCTTTGTTCTCTATCACTGAGTCAGTTACTTACTCACTTGCAAACGTTCTCCCCCAGGCCAAGTATTCTCAGTAGCCACTAGTCCAGTACACCTGCATTAACCCTACATTTCCTGTGCATTACTGCTGTTCCTGCTGCTGCACCGTTCCCCTTGCAACGGGCTCCGGTAAAGACTGGGGACCCTTTAGATTTCGCTCCCTGGCATGGTTTTCCCCTTTACCATCCTTGCCCGCGGTGATCACAGAGGATCCACCGTGGGCCATTCTACCCCATTAGAACGTGACAATAACTAATCCAGATAAAGCAAGTCCTTACATTCAACATTAAAAAGAGCAGCTGGAAGCTGGAAAACAATTTCTATTTTGAGAATAGGAGTTTCTTTGGGTCATGCACACAATGTACCAGAAAAAAGAAAATAGGGCCTTCACCTGGTGTCCAAAGGAGCCGTTCATCCTGGCACGTTTAAGAGCAGTACAGGATAGATAGTACTGCATATTACTGTAAAGTGGTGCTACTAGACTGCCAATCACTGCATCAACTGCACTAATACTGAAGTTTTACAATTGAAATGTTTATGATAATTGGTTGGATCAGTCTCTGGGACATTGTATGTTTAAACCAGTCTCAACATACAATGTCCCATGAAAGACCATTGTTTGTTGAAAAATATTGTATCTTAAGGCCATTGTAATTCCAGGGACCACTAAATTTTTATGCCAGCAATAAAAACATGGCCATTGGTTGAAATTGCTGTTATTGTTATAATATTACTCTATAGATTGTGTTTTAACCCCATACCAATATTTGACATACATCATCCATCACGTTGTTAAGGGTGTATACAACTGGGTCACTCACTGAGCCTAAAATTATTTGAAAAAATGGATTTCAATTGGTAGAAGAGGTGTATACAATATCTATGTATGCATTTTGCCATCAGCAATCTTTAACCCATTTCTATCAATTACTTCATAACAAAGTATGCAGTATGTTAAAAAGTAACTTTTATTTATATGCTCTTGCTAAGAACCAATATTGCCCTGAAAAACACTGTCTCGCTATATGTATCATTCAGGTTGTTAACGTATAACCAATTGTGTATCTCTATCATTTATGACATTGTATTCATTCATCAGAGTCTAAAATGTTATAAAGTTTCATTGTGGCAACTGCATTCATATACAATCTTCACTCCCCCAACATATTGCATCACCATTAGAGCGCGTCCCCACTGTACAGGACAAATACCAGCCGGTTTGCCGGCCGGTATTTGTCCTGTTTTGCAGCCGTCCCCACGGCCGCGGGGAAGAGGGCGGCTTTTCTCCGCAATGAGCGGAGAAGAGCCCTCCACATTGACATGCGCAGATTCCATCCGAAAACCGGACGGAAGAATGTGCATGTTCAATGTTTTGCGGCCGGACCGCAGGCGGAAAAACCGCCAGACGGAAAACCCGTGCAGTGGGGACTGCTGCACGGGTTTTCCATACAGCACAATTGTGCTTATTTTCAGACGGTTTTTCAGGCGGTCTGAAAAATCGCAACCCGGCTGAAAAACCGGCCGAAAACCCGTGCCGTGAGGACATGCCCTAAGGCCATGTTCACACGGCTTAAAATGGGCCGTATTTCGGTCCGTAATTACGCGCCGAAGTGCGCAAATTACGGGCTGAAAACGGCCCATTCATTACGGTAATCCACAGTTCTCATAGAGAACTATGGATTACGTTCTCCTCTCCTTGCTCGGGAATCCGCCGGGCGGGGAGATAATTGACATGTCACTTTCTAGCGGCGTATACGCCCCGCTAGAAAATGCGTTATGGGCCGGGAAGTCCCGCCCCCCCGCTCCCTCCCCCACTCCCGCCCCGCCCCTGGCAACGGCGAAATTTGGGGACGAATTAGCCCGAGTTAAGCCGTATAAACCCCCCTTTTGGGGTGTAGGGTTTTTATAGTTAATCTGTTTCCCTTTGGGTGCGGCTGTTAATGTGGGGACCCCAAAAAAAAACCCGTCGAACTAGTGACAATCAGATCTCTGCCATTTAAAATTTAAGCAGTTGTATCCCTGACCTAGCATCGAAAAATGTAAAAAGAGGGTTCTGTTTTCTGTTGCGGCACTCATTTGGTACCCTGAAATAGATTGGGGGGGCCAATTTTGTTAAAGTTGCAGGCCCGGTGTTGTGCAGTGAAAAAAAAGCAAATTGCCATTAACCCCTCACATTTCTTGGGTCCTTTTTTAGTGCAAATGGAGCCATTCCCCCTAATGAAGGGGGAGCCTTTGCCCCAAAAATAGGGGGAAATCTCGATGGGACCCTTTTGATTTGGTTTTCCTTGCTTGGTGGGTGGCAAACTATTTGTCAAATGCCCTTTAAAAAACCTTTTTACAGTAAAAGGTGGCAATTGTTTTTAAAAATGTTCATTTTTTAAATGTTTATCGGGTTTTGTGCCTTTTTTTGAAATTTTTTTGTCGAGATTTTTTTTTTTGTTTGGGCTTTTTGCTTTTTTAAATTGTTTTTGTGGTATTTTTTGCTGCCCCCCCCCCCCAAAAAACAAAAATTGGGGACCGGGGCCTTTTGTGTTTGGGTTTTTTTTTTTTTTGTTTTTTTTTTTTTTTTTTTGGGGTTTTTTTTTTTGGTTCCCGGCATTTTTTAAATTTTTAAAAAAAAAAAAAAAAGCTAAAAGAAAGAGTGTAAAAGCATCCACAAAAAAACAGAACTCCTTTAATACTGCGGGTATTGTAGTTACAAAAAGTCCTTTCTTTTTCCTTAAACAGAAGAGTTGCACTTTTAGTTATTGCGAAGTCTTCTCTGAAGATTTGGGTGTTTACATGTACAGCAAGCAACAAGTATGGCACCACTTCTAGCACTGCCTATTTGAATGTGAAAGGTAAGTAACCGTGTAAGTGGATTCTTCTAGACCTGCTCATTTAGTCCAAAAAATAAAACTGATATTCAAAAGCCGTAATGAGGGGTTTTAAAAAAACCAGAAATTAAGGTGTTTTAATTTCATTTTTTTCTCTTGATAGTTTTGTTTACAGAAAAAAGCAAGTCTTTTTTATTTCAAAAAAGTGTATATTTTCACGGGTTTTTCACAAGTTTTTATTCTGCTGAGAGCCCCAAAGGTATCGGAAAGTTGCAGTGTAGCGCACACAGTCTCGGGTCCCGATTTTTTCTGGCAGGATTTTAAACGCGTGCGGAAAAAAAAAAAAGTTAGATTTCTTTCCTTTACTGAAGATTCCACGTCAGTGCAGAGAGTCCAGCCGTTGGTAATCCAGCACGACCCAAAAATAAAGTGTATAAAATCATGAAAAAATTTATTTGATATAGACAATTAAAAGGCAAAAAATGGTAGAAGCACACCTGATCTCAGCAGCAGGGAGTGGTAAAAAGAGACACACTGGGTACAATATGCTGACGCGTTTCGAGCTAGAAAAATGTGCCCTTCTGGAGCGATGACCCAAAAGGACTGCTGTTTTTCACTTTAATACATTATTGGTAAATTTCCCACAATACGTTTCTATGCAAATGAATATGTGCTCTGTGAACACCGCATTTGGAAAATAAACTCGCCGCCTTCCAAGCCGGGAAAATTTGGGGAACTGAATGATGTTGCGCAGTAGACACACACAGATTTTGTGGCAAAGGGGGCCGCGGTGTGCATAGCAAAGAAAAAGGCATAGGGATACGCGTTATCAAAACAGTCTCAATGTGTTATAAGTACATTGTTAAAAAAAATAATTAAAGAAACCAATTTTTGGATCAGGTTATAAAAAATGGAGGGAGAAAGGATATAGAAATTTTAATAATGACACAAAATTAAATTTTCCCCCTTTTAAAAGTAAGCCACTTTTAATTCCATAGCAAAATACAAGGTCTCAAACAGTTATATGGAATTTTTTTTTTTTTTTTTGTAAGTTAGAACCTTAGTTGTGTGCCAACTATTTCTACATTAAACATATATTTAGGGAGACATGTATGAAAACGGTCTAGGTCTAAGACTTTCTTTGTTGCCCATAGCAACCAATCAGAGCTCCCCTTTCATTTCATATAGTGCTCTGGTAAAATAAGAGGGGCGCTCTAATTGGTTGCTATGGGTAACAAAGAAAGTCTTAGACCTAGACAGTTTTCATACATGTGGCCCTTAGGATCTACAATAAAAAAAAAGGCATTTTCTGGAAGGTTTTTCCAATTTTAATGTGTTAGCTAGTTAAAGAGAACTTGTCACATAGATTACACCCCCCTTTGTTGAGGACAGCACAAGCTAGTGATAGACCTGCTGTTTCCAGCGCTGTGTCCCTTATTCTGAAAGATGCTGGAGTTTTCATGTATTTAGTGCTCAGATCTGCAGTTTTCAGCCAGAACAGTCATTCGAAGAGTCATTCAAAGATTCAGTTTTTTTCAAACCCCGCCCACCTGAGGCTAGCCCCGCCCACCTCAACTGATAAACCTATTACTTTGAATAGGTAGAAACATGTGAATAACTGTCAGTGGGCGGAGCTAGCCTTTGGTGGGTGGGGCTAACACCTGCTCATGAATAAGATTTGAGGAGTAAATGCTCTAAAACTACAGCATCTTACAGAATAAGGGACACAGCACTGGAAACAGCAGGTCTGACACTAGCTTGTGCTGTCCTCAGCAAGGGGGGCGCAACCTATGTGACAGGTTCCCTTTAAGCTGAATTTATATGAGATCCAACTGTAGAAAAAAAAATCAGAAAGACAGTAAGATCCTAATTCATTTCAGAATGTTCTCACTCTCTTGTTTTATATGCTACTGTTATGGTCAAGTGAGAGCTCTCGTTGTCTTGCACTTGCAGGCTCCAATGAAAATCCAATTAAGTCTTCTCTTACCATAAGCACAATCAACATAGATGCCTTTAAAAGGGAACCGTTGCCCTCCACACCACCACCAGTTTTAGTGGAACCACCTCCAAAGCCTAAACTAGAAGGGGTTCTGGTGAACCACAATGAGCCAAGACCAAGCTCGAAAATTGGCTTGAGAGTTCATTTCAACCTGCCTGAAGATGACAAAGGAAGCGAATCTTCATCGGAAGAAGGTATCCTGGTAGGAAGAAACTATGGATCAAATAACCAGGATTTGTTAAATGGTCAATCATACTCCGCATTATCTGGATCTATGAAAGAGCCTCCACCAGTCTTTGCAAAGCCAAAACTGTAAGAATGTTTTCTAGTGTCTTTCCTCGATATTTTGTTTATGATATATGTATACATGATATAGAATGGACTTCAATGCCATCTGGTTGAACAAGACTTCAGAAATATTTTGTTTTCCTGTTAAGACCATTTGTTTCTATCATTTTGTTTTATCTCCTTGTTAAACCTGAAAAATTAGTGATGTGTAATTTTAAGCTTAGTTATGTGTCTATGCAACTATATAATCGTTATAGCTGTATGTGTTTTTTTTTTAGGAAATTGACTATAATTCTAACAATGATGAAGTATTCGGACATTTTTAGAATATCTTTAAACATTTTTATAGCTATGGTTCAGAAAGAGCTGGCTTTTCTTGTAAACTTTGCCTCTTCTCTGCTATCTGTTGTTGAGGACAACAAGTTTTCACATCTTTGGAATGAGTTTACCATAATTAAAGGGACACTTCCTTTAGACAGGAGTATTTTTTGTTTAAACCAATACTCCTGGAAAATTATCTTTTTTAGAATTTTTGGAAATATTAGTTTTATTTCGGCAGTCCTATGCAATTAAAAAATACATATAAAATATTGTCCTTCTCCAGCTATGAGATAAAACTTCTGAATGGAAGGACATACTAATTTTACTTTATTTCAGCTGCTGCTTTTCTCTTTGTAGTCTAATTACAAATAGTAGATAATTGCATAATAATTGCTCTTTTGTTCTTTTAACAGGGATAGATAAGATTAGACTAGACCACTAGCTCATACATAAAAAGGAAAATAGAGTAATCTTTCTGCACTGTGGAGGCCAGTATACATATTAGACAGTCTGCAAGTTTGACTAACTTTCTTCTAAGGCCATGTTCATACGGCTTAATTGCAGGGCGTAATTACGCCCCGCAATTACACCGTGTGGACAGGGGCGGGGCGGGAGCAGGGGGTCCGGCACCTCGCCGGCCCATAGACTATCATAACTAGTATACGCCGCTAATAAATGACATGTCACCTGTTTAATGTATGAACCTGGCCAGTGTCGGACTGAGGTACCTAGGGCCCACAGGTGAAGTTGACTCTAGGGGCCCACCAGTTGAGTTGTTATGGGCCCACCGGTGGAGTTTATTTTAGGGGCTCACCCTACAGCTACTGTAAATGACTGTACATGCCTCCTATATTCTGCCTCTTGCTTTATACCTGTCTTTCTCTGCTCTTTTGCCTCTGCTCTTTTGCCTTCCGAGGGTGTTTATGCAGTTAAGTACAAACTTTAGGTCTACCATGCTCAGGGGCCCACCGGGGGTTTCCCTTATTCCCCTGTGGGCCAGTCCGAGCCTGAACCTGGCCTAATAGTGAAATCTGATCTATAGTAAATAAATATTCCCATATGTGTTGCAAAATTGGTGAAGTGACAAGTCATCTCAGCCTGCTTCTTGCCTAAGACAGCGGTTGTCACTTACATTCCTATTATGCTCAGCAACACAAGATGGCGTTATATATTTAGTTAGCTCTATCTCTAGATCATATTTCCAGTGTTAATTACTATATATGTACGTAATGATGTGTTTGTAACAATCTTTAATGAATCTTATGTGTATTTTGTATGCAGGGATGCTCTAAAGCTACAGCAGCTTCATACTCAAGTAATGAATGAGCAGCAAGTTCTGCCATTAACTCCAAATATCATGGCAAGAGATGTCCTTGCAAGCCCAGCCATTCATAATGCACCTAATGCTCCTCAACCATACATGTTTTCTCGCCCACAACAGTTCCTGACAAGTTCTGATTCAGTAAATACATACCCAGTGTCTACATTTAACACTGCTTCTCAGACAAGACCATGGGCAGTAGGCGCACAAAATACTTCAAATACTTCCTCTGTTGTTCCACCACCATCTTCCACTGTACAACCTCAATACAGTGTCAATGAATCAGTATTACCTCCGGCACCTCCTATACAGCCCAGCTGGAACCAATTCCAAGCACAAACTGTATCACCATCTCCTGTTTCTCCACCACGGGTTCAGAATTCTGTTGCATTTCTTAGTTCTGTTCTTCCGTCGCTACCATCTACTCCTACAGTAACAAATTCAATGGGTCTACCAAAGAGTGCCTCCTCGTAAGTAACTATTTACCTCTTTCATTATAGAGTATTTCCCATGTTATATTTAACATGTCCAACTAACACTTAGTATGTCTAATGTGTCCATGCTGAATTTTCAGTGCTTGTAATTACAAGCTCGGAACCTGAAGTAGCGCTATATCTAGGTTCTTGTGACATTTCAATCTTGTTATGTCCTTGTTTAGCCTACTTAGAGACATTGTACTAATCTAGGTCTATACATTTATAGATCTATCATCCACACAATACAGGTTAACATATAGCATAAAAGAACATGCCTCATTATTTTTATTGTGCACAAACATATACATTTATTAGTCTAGCTAAAGAAGGCATCTCAGTAAGTTTGTATCTTTGTATATGTCCTATTAGGGCATATGGACATCATAAAGGAAGGTCCACCACTAAGTACCTCCCTCTAGTCAGAGTAGACAGTGAATATCTTTTAAAATTGTAGAAATTTAATATCCAGAATGTGACGGTTCACGCCGCGGTCCCTAGCAGGGACCGTTGGCATGTCCGTGCCTGCCATATCTCCACTGCAGCTCCCTGGTTGGGGGTCGCGGTGGGCTGTGTCCCTGCTGCAAGTATTCTTGCCTGTCCCGGTTCCTGTGTCCCTGCTGTTACGAGCGTACATGCCTGGCAGCGGAAGCATGAATGTAGAACTTGTGGTATTTTAGGAGTCAGAGCCATGGTGATGCCAGGCCAGCTTTAGTATAAAAACAGGTTGTTTTCATGAGAAATGTTAATAACATCATTCATATACAGATGTGGTGCTTATAAAATAAAAGGCTTATTTCTAGAGTTACACTATTTGTAGCCGCAGTTGTGCAGTAAACCTTACTCCTCTGTAGTAGGGAGCAATCTTTGGTTCTTACACGCTCCTGCCACACACTGACTGGCTAGGTCTGAATAAGCAGAGCTGGCATTAACTAAGAAGAGTTATTCCTGTTAGTAAAGAAATACTGCACAATACGTGGTAGACCGGGCGCTCGTTTCTAGGAACAAATCCTCGTAGTAGATGGCGTTGAATAAAAAGATATATTTATTCCATAAAAAAATGCAGAAGGTGTTAACTTTAGCATAAAAACGCAACACACATAACGCGTTTTGTGCCTTGAACACGTTATGTGTGTTGCGTTTTTATACTAAGGTTAACACCTTCTGCATTTTTTTATGGAATAAATATATCTTTTTATTTAACACCGTCTACTACGAGGATTTGTTCCTAGAAACGAGCGCCCGGTCTACCATATATTGTGCAGTATTCTACAGTAAACCTGCCATCCATTTTTTGGATTCGGAGAAGGTGACCACGCGGCTGCTGTTTCCGAGGCTCGGATAGAGCCACCTATATTCATACGAGTGTTGTGCCTCTACAATAATCTGCACAACACTTCGAGGTGAGCACCCTGGCAATTATTTATAATTGTTTTTAACTGCTTTGATGTACTTTCACAAAGAGCGCCATCTTTTTCCCCTTTTTTATTTTCTTGTATGTTAGTAAAGAAAAGCACACACTGTTTCTAAATAACGCCTGCCGCACTGATGTAGCCTACCACTGTGGGACAGAAGCCTGTAATAACCAATGAGCGCTCTTCTGTGTAGACAAGGAAATCCAATTTGTATATGCAGAAATCAGGTTTTAACCCCTTACCGCCGGAGCCAGTTTTGGCCTCTCTGACAGAGCCCCCTTTTTTTAAAATTGTAAGGTTCACTTTTGTGAGAAAACTTTTTAAAACCTTTAACTATCCATGTGATTCAGAATTTGTTTTCTCGTGCACATTATTTTTAAGATAGTAAGAATTTTGGACAAAAAATGCTTGTTTATTTGTGTAAAAATATCAAAAAATCGTGAATAATTTTGAAAAATTTTCCATTTTTAATCTTTTCAAATTTTTCGAATTGTATAGACAGTAGTTATTCCACTCAATTTTGTATTATAACTAGCAATCTACCATATGTTGCTGTAGTTTGGCAATAATTTTTTTAAAATGTCTTTTTTTTTGTTTTACGACATTAGGGGGCTTTAGAAATTTAGTAGTAATTTTTCAAATTTTCAACCAAATTTGCAAGACACATTTTTTAGGGACCAGTCCTGTTCTAAACGTGACTTTGTTTGGACCTGTATGTTTAGTACCCACCATTAAATGACCTCATTAAAGAAACTACACCCACTTAAAGTATTCAAATAACTGCTTTAGGAAGTTTTATTTCACACTTTAGGTGTTTCTCAGGAATTAAAGCAAAGTGAGAGTGATAGTTTCTAAATTTTACTTTTTTTGCAGATTTTCCAAGAATACGGTAAATGTGATCTGGGAAATGCAATTTATATATTGATTCCCCTGACTTCTGCCGTATTCAAGATATCCCATATGTGGCCCTAGTGTTTTTTTTTTTTCATTATTTGGCTCATCCACAAGGCCCCAAAATAGGAGAGACAACCTACTGGAATTCTGGGGTCTCATTTTCATCTACGATTTTATTTAGGGGCCCTTTTCTGTTTTGGGCAACCTAAGGTGCTAAAATTTAATAAAACTCCCCTTAAAATACCCCAACTTGGAAACTACAACCCTTATAGGAATAGATCCAGGGGTGTAAGTGAGCTTTATCGACACCCACAGGTGATGTTCACAAAAAATTTTTAGCCGTTTGGCTGTGAAAATTTAAAAAACATTTTTTTCCAATATTATCTGCATTTTTAGCTGAAAAATTTATAATTGTTTACAGGCATCCTGTAAAAAAACACCCAAAATAACACCTTGTTACGCAATTTCTTCCAAGTTCAGCAATACCCTAATGTGGGGTGTTAAATGCTGTTTGGGGCATGGCGGGCGTATAAGGGAGGGTGTGTTACTTGGATTTTGGAACGAAAGTTTTCGTGGGGGCCATGTCAGAACATTTACAAAGCCACACAAAATACCAGAAAAGGTGGAAACCTTCCAGAGAAGTCACCCCATTTTTGGATTCTGCCGCTCATAAGATATCATCTAGGGGTGTATTGCGCATTTTTGGGTGCACAGGTGGTTTAACAACAGGTTTTTTTTTTTCGCATGGGCTATGATAATGAGGGGAAAAACGCCAGTTCCGCCCATTGTTTTTTGGGCTTAATTTTCAAACGTTCGCACGGGCAGTAATATATGATAGGTTATCTTTTACTATGGGGGGTGGTATCAAGTGCATTGTTATAGATCTTTATATAGTTTTTTTTATGGTTTTTTTACTTTTACACAATAGAAATAGTCTATAAAAAATTGCGTTTTTATGTGTACTGTTATGATAGCACATATCGTTTTCAGTTTTCTGTATTACAAGAGCTGGAATTTATGGGCTTGTTTGTTGTAGGGATGAGTTGACACTGTTTTTATTAGTTCCATTATATGGGGGGCATATGCCGCTTTTGATCACTTTTTATTTAGGTTTCTTGTGATGCATTTTGAAACAAAAATCAGCATTCACTGGTAGTTGTTTTTTAGTTTATATTTTTAACAGCGGTCACCGTGCTGTATTAGCTGACATGATAGTATCCTATCAGCAGGTCGATACTGATTACAGCGATACCAACAATTTGTATTTTTTTTTTATGTTTTTACTGCTTTTACACAATATAAAAACACTTTTATTCAAAAAGGAAACACATGTTTTTGCATCGCCATAGTCTTCGTGTCGAGAGCCATAACTCTTTTTATTTTTTCTTGTACAGGAGCTGTGACTAGCGGCTTGTTTTTTGCGGCGATGTGTTCGACCGTTTTTTATTGGTTATCATTTTTTGGGGGGACCAGACTTTTTGATCAGTTTTAAATCCGTTTTTTGCGAAGGCAGGGTGAAGAAAATCCATGCAATCCTTGTAGTGGCTTTTTTATTTTTATTTTTCACAGCACTCACCGTTCAGTATACCGATGACCCTGTTAGTTTTCTATCAGGGTCGGATAAGATCTATGGGACGCACTGTCCCTATTTATTTAGTTTTTTTAATTTGGAAGACACTTTAAAAAAAAAAATAGTGTTTTTATTGTGTTAAATAATATTTATGCTTCGTGTCTTCTGGAGCCCTAACTTTTTTGTTGTTTACGTATACAGTGAAGTGTGAGAACTTTTTTTTTTGCGGGATGAACTGACGGTTTTAATTGGTACAAACCTTTGGCGTTTATATGATGTTTTTTGATCGCTTTTACTTTTCCATTTTATGTGCTGCAGGATGCACAAAAATCGCAATTCTGTGACTGTTCTTTTGTTTTGTTTTTACGAGTTACCATAGGGTTAATTCAATCGTGAAAGATTTATAGGGTGGATCCGTTATAGCACGCGGCGATATCCAAATATGGGTACTTTATTTATTTTGATTCTTTTTTTGGGGCGATTGGCGTTTGTAAAGGGGAAAAGGGCAGTGGATGTGTTTTAATTTTTATTTTTTGTATGTGTTTCTAATTTTTTTTTTTATTTTTCACATTTTTTTAATTTTCCCCAGTGTGGATTTGTAACTGCAAAATCACCACTGGGGAAAAGCATTCATCTATATTGCTGTTTGAAGAGGCGATACTGTGCACAGCGTTACTGCTGTGCCAATAGATCGCCTTGGCAATTGTGACACCATGACCCACAAGGCATTGTGGGCACTGTGTGACGTCACCAGACTTACGATTCATTCAGACTGCATCCGGGGAGGAGTCTGGTAGGAGACGGGACGAGCGGTATTTGTGCCGCTGCCTCGCCGATCGTAGGCAGAGGGAGCTCCTCCTCCTGCGGCGGAATCATTATCGCGGCCATGACCAGGCTTGCGGTCATGATGCAGTTTTTCTCCCGCGGGCCGGAGCTCACTCCGGCCGGGGGTGTTGGGGCATGAATCCAGCTGTAAGTTACCGCATGTTCATGCCCTGCGATCGCGCACGGGCTCGCCCGCAAAGCACGACGCCGATCAGCCAGGGGTAGCAATTCGATCCATTTGCGGGAAGTCCACTTCCCGCCCTAGGGCGTATGCATCACGCACAATTAGTCGGCGATGGGTTAAAGGGGTTTTGCCAAGAAGTGAGTTCCTCACCTAACCAGGCTGATACTCCCCTCTTGAGGCTGAAAAAGGGGCGTTGTGTTTCTGTGTTTAAAAAACAAGTTCCTCCTTGTGATGTCATCGCCCTCCACCTCCCATGTACAGCGCTGATATTCGTATCTGTAGTTGAGCAAAACTTGTTTGGCTCAAACCAACAACTGGACTAACTGTATTGTAGCATAACATGCTCTACAGGTTTTGTTTCTCCCCTCTTATCTGCTCCAGGAGAGAAGATAAGTCGAACCGAGCAGGCTCAGCACATTCTTTCTTTTGTTCACAAACTGCTGATGGGGGGGAAGTAGGGTGGGTCTGAGCAAGGGAGCATCTGCATGTTATTACAGATAATTCCATTAAACCAATAGGATTTCTCTATACAGCAGACACATGATCTTTTCTCCCCAGTTCCCTCAAAGTTGGTTCATGTGTCCTGCCATCAGGTAAGAAGTGCAAACAACGCAAGCGGCGCCAGATTTGCTCCTGTCAGCTCTTGATCGTATGTAATGTAAACAGTCAGGAAACTAAGGGCATGTAAGGAAGGCTGTAGCTCTCATCAGGTACACTTTTTTGTATTGTAACATACTATTTAGAAAAGTGGATTAAATACACATTTTGGAGGATCCCACGTCAACATTAGATCATGGCAAAACTCCTTTAACTTCCACAGATGGAGCATTTATCACCCGTCCAGTGGAGGGGGGTGAATACAGTAGTATGGAATGCCTCTTTAAATTTTGGGCTCTTATCTTTACGACATTATGAACATATTTATCTTAGAAAGTATATCAGACTTGGATTACGTTTTGAAGAATACATAAAAAATTTGTATTGCCATCCATATGGTTCTCTCGCTGTTTAGCATGTATTAATCCTTGTAGGCAGGGCCAGGATGATGGGTAGAAGAAGGTAGGCGAACGCCTAGGGCACCACTTCATCCGAGGCAGAAAAGGGGATGTAAGGAGGCATGGAGTGTGCTGAATTCTTCTTAGGGGGTGCACTATGTGCCTTACTTGCCTGGGGCACCAGAATACCTTAGCACAGTCCTGCTTGTAGATAATTAGATTTGGAGCAGCATGCACACCTGCGGCGTTGCCAAGGAATCCTCCACCTTTCCCAAGCAAGGGACTTTTTGGGTATAGCAAATCCTTAAATTATACAAAAATATACAAAAATTGGTGAATTATCTGCTCAGTAATTATTTCAGTATGTCCTCATCTAAACTGATTCCACCGCCATGTTTTTATAGATACCTTTCAATGAAATATGTATTGTTTTCCTTTCAGACCTTTCCCTGGAACACCAAAGAAAAATTCAAAGACAGTACGGTTTAATTCACAGGATCCAATACAAGAAAGCAAAGATCAAGTTGTACGGGAATTAGAAAAGAAGCTGTCACTGAAAGAAGATATACCTTTACCACGACAGCAGGTATGTGGTGTATATAGGGAATAAATGTTACTTTTATCCATCATTTTACAAGCTGACATTGCCAAAAGATGTAACAATAATGTCAATTCTTTCTAGATTCGTTTTTAACTGTAAGGAATTAGTATTATCGATTAACATTGTCATACTTGTAGGAATACAAGATTTCCAGTTTTTGAGCAGAGGTTGATGAATGAGATAGAATTTCGCTTGGAGCGTACACCTGTTGATGAGTCTGATGATGAAGTCCAACATGACGAGATCCCCACAGGAAAGTGCATTGCACCAATATTTGATCGTAGACTCAAACATTTCCGTGTTGTAGAAGGAACATCGGTCACATTTACTTGTAAAGTTGTCGGGATACCTATACCAAAGGTTTGCCATTTCTTTGCACAAAGTAGCATGGAAGATGTTTTTGTTAATTATAAACTTCACTGAGAATTGAGAATGTTATGTTGTTAACCAAATGGTCCTAAGAAATTCTGGCATCTCAAGATACTTTATAGTAAACTGATCTGTTCAGCTTTTGGCAAACATCCCAGTAATGGGCATAGCCATCAGAGAAATGCCACAGCACAAGGGTATTCAACTGCTTTTCGTAAAGGTCCATTCACCTAGATCTCCAGTCAGGAAAACTTCTTAGCTGCCCAGAAACAGTAAAGCACACTTGCTAACTCTCTCGGAATATCTGGAAGACTTCGAGAATAACAGGAGTCCTCTTGGACTTCCAGGAGAATTGGAAAATCTCCTGGAAGGGCAATACCTTTAATCACATAGTTCAGGTTATCACATAGATCCATTGATGAAAAATTAAAACAATTACAACTCTTAGAATATGGTGACATTAAAACATATTGGGCCACACGTATGAAAACTTTTTGGTCTAAAACTCACTTTTTTGCCCATAGGTTACAATTTTCATACATGTGGCCCAATATTTTTCTCTGTAAAACTTACAACAACAATATAAATTCATTACTACTGCAGTCGTACTGAGCCATAGAATAAAATGAATGTCATTTACATTGCATAGTGAACACCATATAATATAAATATGAAAAACAATACCAGAATTGCTGAATTTTGTTTATCCTACCTCCCAAAAAAGATTTTTCTCACATTTACAGGAGAGTTGGCAAGTATGCTTTATTAAAGGGAGGGGGGACCTGTTAAAAGAGGTGTGGGCTTTAAAAAAGCTGTGTGAGCCATGAAAAGGGGCATGCTTTGTTAAAAGAAAATGCTCCCTAAAATCAATTTTCAAAAGTTGATTTGTATGCAGTCAAGATGTTTTCTTGTTAACATTTAACAAACTTTGTAGAGCATTCACACCCCTAAAATTAAGTAAGACCTCAGATTAGTCCTGAAATGAATTCAGAGCACAGATCAGACCACTAAAATTAATTCACACCCCAGACTTTACTCCTCATAGTAGCCCATCAGCTATTTCATGCTGCCTGACTGACTGCAGGTTAGCTAGTCCCAGCCATTGAAGTTGGGTTATGTATGGGCTGGTAGAGACTGATCTGCAGTTTCTCCCTACCCCTCAGGTAAACTCTCTCCCATGTTTGCTTGTAGGAAATGGGGAAGTCTGTTTACCTGAGAGGGCAGGAAGGAGCTCTACAACAGGCTATTCTTTACCAGCCGCAGTGGCTTCCCCTCCTTTCCCTCCATATGTGACCCAACTTCACTGGGTGTTTTATCCTTAATCGCCGCAGGATCTCAGAATAAGACCCACGTGGCTGGGCCCTGGTAACCTGCAGCTATTTCAAGCTGCCTGTCATTCACAATTTAGCTGACAGGTTCACTTTAAAATAATGCACACTCTAGACTAGACCCCTAAAATTGATCAGATTCCAGACCAGCACTTAAACTTAATACAGACCTTTACAATTAAGTAACAAATCAGACAAAAACCCCTAAAATGAATCAGACCCCAGACCAGCCCCTCAAATGAATCAGACCCCAGATCACTCCCTAAAATAAATCAGACCTCAGACTAGCCCCTAAAATGAATCAGACCCCAGATCTCTCCCTAAAATGAATCAGACCTCAGATCACTCCCTAAAATGAATCAGACCTCAGACTAGCCCCTAAAATGAATCAGACCTCAGATCACTCCCTAAAATTAAACGAGACCCCAGACCAAAAAGAAGAACATATAGTTAGCACTCCCTGGATTTCTTTTATTTTTCAGGTGCCACTGCACAGTGGGAGACTCAGTCAGGACTTAGATCACAGTCTGCCAGTTGAGGTCTGCAACCATGACTACTCATGCCTGGACTCCATTTAATATGCATTTATGATGTGATTCTACAAAAGAAACTGGTTCAGGCAATTGTAATAGTGATTCAGGAAGCAGTAACCTTTATAGCATTGCATGATAGTAATTATATATACTTTACATATTAGCATTGATAGCGTTATGCTACTGTCTCTTGTACAGTAATCTGGGGCCCATGTTGTTTTTCTGCCCCCTGCGGTGCTTTGAGGTCATAGGAATAGGTAACAGTGAGAGGTTCCCTGCTGCCTCCGTTTAATATTTGTAGTGATGACAATAGTCAGGAGAGCAAAGTATGAATTCCATGATGCCCCTGAGAGCCCAATATGATTGATTTAATGGTTTTCTCACCACAATGATTAGCTTTTAGCATGTAGGGAAAGGTAAATAAAGGCTAATACCAAAACATTACTCTTTTGAGTTTGCGTTGGTCAGGAGGTAAAGAAGATTTAATCTCCCCTTAGGGTATGTTGACACGGGGAAATTTCGGCGCGTATTTCGCATTATATTTCCATTCTAATATGGGTGAAATGTGCGACAAAATTACGGTAATTCATAGCGCTCGTAGAGAACTATGGATTACGCCTCCTCTCCCCATGCGTACAATACGATGGTAATGTACGCGCGGGGAGATGTGACATGTCAATTACTTGCGGCGAATACGCGCCGCGAGTAATGACTCCCACGCCACAGGAGTATGCGCGTATTAGAGCGACTCCCAAATCACCTTCTGTAATTGCGGCTGTACTGTACGCGCCGCAATTACGCTGTGTGAACATAGCCTTAGGCTATGTCTCCACTGCACTGAACAAAAAGCATGCCGAAAGCGGACGTTTTTTTTCCAATGCAGGACCGTGGTTTTTGTCACGCTTTGTACAAAAAATGCGGTCGTTTCTCGTTTTTTTTGCCATCACCCATACACTTGCATTGTATGGGAAGACGCCAAGAAAACTAACAGTACCGGCGTATTATACAACATGTTGTATAATACACGGGCGCCGGAAGACGAGAAGAGAAAAGACAAGCTGTGGAGACTGCGGCTCCTCTTTACTATTGTAGTCCATGGGGCTGCAGAAACGATCGTATCTTCGACGCTTTTAAAAACTAAAAGCGCCGAAGATACATTCGTAATCCTGTGCAGTGGAGACACAGCCTTAGAGTTTCTCTGGTTACCGTCCACCTCTCCCCACCCCTCTCTCCTCTTGTCTGATTTATTTAGGGTACGTCCACACAGGGTTTTCAGTCGATTTTTCAGACGGTTTTTTGATTTGAAAACCACCTGAAAACTGGCTGTCAACCATCCCTGTAGACGGCAATAGAAAATCCGCCCAAAAGTCTACACTGCACGGTTTTTCTAATGTGCGGATTTTCACACCGCCATCTTCTGCCCAGTTTTCAGGCAGAAGCTGTGCTTTTCAATGGTTAGGGAGGATGGCCAAATCCACACACTGCAGACAGAACTGTCCCCCAAAACCATTCAAAAGACAATAAAATACCGGCCGGATTCTTAAACAGAATCCGATCGGCATTTTATAACTGCTGTGTGGCCGTAGCCTTAGGGTATGTTCACACGGTGAGTTGACTCCGTGTGAACTTACGTTTTTAGATACATGTTTGGATCCGTCTATCGGATCCTAAACGGAACCAAACACGTATCTAATAATGAGCAGTGTGATTTTACTTTGCTTTTACTTTGAAACACGTATCAGAGTTCACATGAGTAATCGCTGATGTGTGTCTCACTGCATCTTTCGGATCAGTTCCAAGAACTGACATGTCAATTCTTGGTAAGAAAGACTCAGCATGGGGCCCTATTTTAATCTATATAGGGTGCGATCCTGCTGCATCCAACACGCATCCAAAGACGCAGCTGCATGTTGGATACGTATTGGATCTGTTTAGGATCCGGTTGCCGCTGCGTTTTTGGATACGATTTTCGGATCCAACACGGATCCAAAAACGCCGTGTGAACACCCCCTTAAGCTGCCATCAGCCAGTGAGTTCGACCATAGTGAGTTTTATCTCTGGCAACTGAGTTTATTTACCGAACTGGATGACAAGTTTTCAGAGCTCTACAGCCTTGTGTTCTACATTTTATAAACCTCTTGCACTCACATCAGTGTAACAGGAAAAGCTAGAAACAATCACTTTTATAGAGCCAACCACAGCCTGACCAGAAAGTGTGAGTCTAAAGCTGGTTGTGGCTCTGTGAAACTACAGGGTGAGAAAACCCTTTCTCAAAGATTACCCCTTCCTCTTGTGTTATTATGATCTTTGTACTTTTTTCTCTGTCACACACAATTATGATGAGATTTTTGTATATAATTCTGAATATGTAACTTCAGTTTGGATATGAGTGAAAAACAAATATGAATCTAGACTATATTAACACTAAGACCTGTCATCAATTCAATGATTGTGCATTTTATGAATAACCAGAGACTGATTGTGTCTCACATACACAATGTTTTAGGTTTATTGGTTTAAAGACGGAAAGCAGATCTCAAAGAAGAATGAGCATTGTAAGATGAAGAGAGAAGCCGATGGCACGTGCTCATTGCATATTGAATATGCCACTAATGATGACGATGGAAACTATACAATTATGGCTGCAAATCCACAGGTATCAATTCACATAAGATTGTGCAATCTCAGTTTTGGTTTGCTATGTGTGCAGTTTCTTTGTACAGGGAAATCCTTCACATTTTTTCCCGACTAGCAGCAAAATGATGGGACAACCCTCCAGTAGAATAATTAGGATAATGAAAACTGTATTGCCAAAATTGTACTGACCTGCAGAATACAGATAGCATGTCAATTATACTGAATAGTAAACTCCATAAAAAACAAACCCATACAGTGATACCATTAAAAAGTACTTCTTATACCACAATAAACAGGCCCTTGTTTATATAGACGGAAAAATTAATAAGTTGTGACTCTTGGAAGAGGAAAAACAAAAGCAAGATAAACAAATTCACTGCAGCGTTAAGAGGTGAAAATATTTGTGTATTTGTCCTCTGCAGCTGAAATATTTATATTTAGTACAGCACAGTAGTACAGCTATGAGATTTTGCCAAAAAAAATTAAAAATTGCATGTGTCAACAGCACCAGCTGGTGGCCATGTTTAACAGTGCTTATGGCAAACATTGCAAAATTATAGCTCTGTTTAACATGGGTCACACAATGTATTGCTATGGGCTGTCTAGGGGAGGGTTATATGGCTATTCCAAAAAGACCTAACAATGATGGTGGGGGGGTAAACATAACACTTGAAACTTGTTTTTCCGTAGGCAAACTTAAACCCCTATTAAACCATTAAAGATTCATTTTTGAAAATTAAAACTTAGTAATTTTTAATTCATACACTTAAAAAGAGGAAAAATACAGAACCAAAAAAAAAATTTAAAGTTACTGATTCTCTAATCCCTCAATTTACAAGTATGAAAACCAAAGTGAAAAAATGTGAAAAACGCCAGTCTAGTAGCTCCAGTTTCAAAACCTGCTGGACACAAAATTAAGGGTGATGTCCTGCTCCAGTTTTCTATCGTGCTTTGTGGCCCAAAACCTATCAGAGCCCTGTTCTATAGATTTATGTACAGTCACACGCCAAAACTTGACAATTTTGAATGTGTCAATCAGGAAATAGCACAATTTGTGTCGATCCCTGCCTGACTCAGAGTTGGGGGCCGTAGCAGTTTCTCTCTCCACACCTAGCAGAAACAGACTGCAACAGATTCTACAATGAGAAAACATAACAGTTTTGTCCTGGTGCCTAACTCTCCTGCATAGAAGCTAGATCTGTGCCGTTCATAGAACATCTCCAGCTGTGAGAGGAGAAGAGTTCAGTTGCTCAGTCTAGATTGAATACAGCCTATGGTATGTATACAGCTCTTATATATAAGACTGCAGGGAGAGACACAGTGACATGTGGACTCAGAGAGGGGAGGGGGAGTTTCTCGGGAGCCAGCATGAACAGTGAAGGGGGGGATGATGTCACCCAGCTGGGAGGGGAAGAAACGCCCCTGCATTTCCAGAGTCGAGAAGTTGAGTACAGTGTGAATCAGCCGAACTTAGGAAGCGATACATCCCCTTTAAGGATTTTAGGGATTCGATAGTCAGCTTGTTACAGGTTTGTTTAGTAACATTGATCTCCTTGGTGTCATATTCAGCTGACCATAGTATTTGTGACTCTATGAAAAACAATTGTGTGTAAAGTGGGGTTTGAAACTGGAGCTACTAGACTGGTATTTGGCGCATTTTTTTCACTTTGGTTTTCATACTTATAAATTGAGGGATTAGAAAATTAGTAGCTTTTAATTTTTCTTATGGTTCTATATTTTTTGCCTTTTGTAATTGCATGAATTAAAAGTTATTAAGTTTTAATTTTCAAAAATGAGTCATTGATGGTGTAATAGGAGTTCATTTTGCCTATGGCAAAACAATGCATGGTGTGTGCCTTAAGTAAAATACAGCTATGATTTTTTCATTAGTGCCATAGGCACTGATAAACATTGGCCACCAGCTGGTGCTGTTGACACATGCAATTTTTTATTTTTTTTGCAAAAACTCATAGCTGTACTACTGTGCTGTACTAAATATAAATATTTCAGCTGCAGATGACAAATACACAAATCTTAATATTTTAACCCCTTACTGCTGCAGTAAATTTTGTTTATCCTTAGTTTTTCCTCACCATCTTCCAAGATCCATAACTTTTACATTTTTTTGTGGGATAAAATGTACCGTATTTTTCAGACTTTAAGACGCACCAGACCATAAGACGCACTTACCGTACTCTAGCACACATCACTTAGTCTGCTTGAAGGCAGTGGCCTTCTGATTGCTTGGGGAGAGTTGGAAGGGCCCCAGAAGGGTGCTCATGCCATGCTGCAGGCCTCAGCCTGTGTGCTCTTCAGAGGGGTTTGAGGGTACTTGGGTAGGTTTGGCAAGGGTTCAGGAGTTTGTGCAGATATTCTAGCACACACGACTTGGTCTGCTTGAAGGCAGGGTCCTTCTGGGTGCTTGGGGAGGGTTGGAAGGGCCCCAGAAGGGTGCTCATGCCATGCTGCAGGCCTCAGCCTGTGTGCTCTTCAGAGGGGATTTAGGACACTTGGGTAGGTTTGACAGGGGTACAGGAGGTCGTGCAGGTATTCTAGCATACACCACTTAGTCTGCTTGAAGGCAGGGGCCTTCTGGGTGCTTAGGAAGGGTTGGAAGGCCCCCTGAAGGGTGCTCATGTCATGCTGTAGGCCTCCACCTGTGTGCACTTCAGAGGGGTTTGAGACCACTTGGGTATTTTTGGCAGGAGTACAGGAGGTCGTTCAAGTACTGTATTTTTTGGACTTTAAGACGCACCGGACCATAAGACGCACCTACCGTATTTTTTCGGACTTTAAGACGTACCTCCATTCTCATCCAAAATTTTTTGGGAAAAAAGTGCGTCTTAAAGTCCGAAAAATACGGTACTTTTTGGTACTATTGTAGGGTTTAGTTTTTATGGAGATCTCTGTTCTGTATAAATTACATGCTATCTGTATTCTGCAGGTCAGTACGATTTTGGTGAATTTTCTTTATTCTTTAGTACTTATTTTTTTAGAAAAAAAAACCTTTTAAAACCTTTTATTTAAAGAAATGTCATTTTCTGTGACCAATAAGTTTTTTATTTTCCCATCTATGAAACTGAGTCAGAGCTTATTTTTTTATTATTTTATTTGTAAAATGGCAAAAATGGGGGTATTTTGAACTCCAATTTTTTTTTAACCTGTATTTTTAATCCCCCTAGGGTGCTTGACCTATGACGGGGTGTTACAGGAGTAGTAATATGGCAGCAATTGTGGTCTTTAGGCCCCTGACTGCCATGACAATTGATCTGAATGCCAAAACGTCATTACAATGTCACCAGAATGGTGCGCAGAACTGTTTCACAATCCATTAGATACTGTGGACACATTTGAAATAGCATCTAGGAGATTAAAAGGCTGGAATCGGAGTCCTCTCTGATCCTGGCTGCAGGTTAACAGCTATTAACCTCCCTGTAGGGAGAGGTCTCAGAGAGTGAGCCCACTCCATACCTCCTAAAAACCACATGGCATATATTGGTAAGGGGTTGATATCATTATGCAATTATATTTAAATAAATCTTGAAGACTTTCATTATTTAAAAAGTAAATAAACTTTACAAATCAGTAACACAAGTGACAATAATATATTGTGTAATATATGCTAGTATAGAAAAATGCTTCTTTATTAGCCCCCTCTTTTGCAAATTTACTAAAATCTAAACAAAGAAATCCATATTTGAGAGATCAGGTTACATTTTGATCATAGAAGTCTATGAAAAGGGAAGGGGTGGAGGAGTGAGCTGCTGGAGAGAGTCAAAAGTTGAGAGAGAAGCAGATACACAGCTGCAGCATCAAGTCTCACCCCAGTTCTGAATTTACAGCTGTGCTGCAGTAGTACTGTGTGTTTAATATCCCACTAGTGCTGTTTCTGTGGGTTTGCCACAGAGACAGAGTTGTGCAACATCTCCTCTTCTGCTGTGTATGGTAGACATCATAGCAGTTAGTCTCCACTTTGCTCCGAAATTAAGTTTAGAGATTATAAAGGACAGTTAGATATGGAGCCTTGAGAAGTGGAAAACTGTGAAAAATAACAGAACCAAGCCATTGCCAAAGACACGCTTGCTGCATGCCCCTCAAAGGCCGGCATTTTGGGGTGTACCTAGGATATGTTTAATTGTTCTGTTTTCAGCAATTTAAATGTTGACAAAGATGATATGAGCAGAAATACTGCTGTTCTTCATATACACATAGATGACAGCTTATTCTGAAAAGTAATTAATCTGTAATAAGATTGTCATATGAGCAACACATGGGGAAATTTAGGTAATCGTGGCTCAATAAACTAAGGCATGACTTTATTTTCCCTCATAAATTAGGGGAAAATAAATGTAATGAGTACAGGGAAGATAACATGCCCAAGTTTTAACTTAAATACATTGCAGTCTTAGGATAAATTAAAACATTGCAGATTTGTTGCATAAGTGCTGGAAAAATCCAGAGTACAAAGGTTGACCTGTATGATTTTTGGTGACCAGGCGCCAATTTTTTGTGCACATTAGTAGCGTAGAATGTGCCCGAATCTATGACCCTGTTCTACTGCAGGTCATAGATTTAGCGCTTTCTAGCTACAAAGTTTCACTTCTGGCTCAGGTAAACCACTTTCTGATCTGTGATTTGTGTTCTATTCTGAATAAAATATTAGATGTTGGCTCCTCCACATCATTGCATTCAGTTTTTATTCACAATTTGTTTAGTGTCCCAACTTTTTGGGAATTGAGGTTGTACATCATTATGACATACAGACCTATAACAACTATATAGATTATTCCAAAAATGATTACTAGAAGAGATGATATGATGAGCCTGTCATGTACATGCAATCTGTGTTTTCCAGGGAAGAATCAGCTGTTCTGGACATCTGCTTTTGCAGTCAGTACCGCTGCGTCCACGCTCTATTCCTACAGTGCTCTCACATAGGTAATTTTTATTGTCTTTGTTAAAATACGCAGTCA
Organism: Phyllomedusa bahiana; assembly: GCA_025379985.1. Lineage (NCBI taxonomy): Eukaryota > Metazoa > Chordata > Amphibia > Anura > Hylidae > Phyllomedusa > Phyllomedusa bahiana. Next base: position 30,870 of record JAODAL010001219.1, on the reverse strand, counting down.
ACTTCTGATTTCCTAATATAGACATCTGATGAGGGTTCTACCCACCAATAAAGACATCCCCACTATTATCTCATATCATCAATAGAACTGAAATATGTCATTTGAAACACATAACCTCTTCAGATGTAAGCAGATTACAGTCACAACTGATGCGCAATTATTGCATAGACTCTCTATTAGCATTTTACCATTATGTATATGGTATAAATGACCAGCACATACTCATACCTCCCAAGTGTCCCTATTTTGGAGGGACAGTCCCTATTTTTAACTCATGTCCCTCTTAGCTCTATAAATGTCCCTCTTTTTCATTTAGGAAACAGATTTGCATCAATAACCTCTCTTGCTTTAAAAGTAGCTAATTGCTTCCTCGCTGTATATTACATAACTATTTACTTAATATTTCAACTTTTGATAAATTGCAATCCTGAAAATGTCTCCCTTTTTGCCTATCTAAAAAGTTGGCATGTGTGTGTTTGGGCATAGTTAGAGGCGTGTCTTTGTGTGATGTCATTTATTTGGGCGTGGTTAGAGGCATGGCCTGACGTGTCCCTCTTTGCAATCTCTAAAAGTTGGGAGGTATGCATACTTTTATGTGTGTGTAATGACTGAAGAGAAAGTCCAACAGTTATTTAATACATTTTTCTGGCACTAAAATAACTTGCACTTTCCAGAGTGAGACCTCGCTTGGCAGATGTGGAGAGTGAATCAGTACAGGAGAGGTTCTTCCGGCCGTACTTCCTCCAAGCTCCTGGAGACATGGTGGCACATGAAGGGCGCCTGTGCAGGCTGGACTGTAAGGTATGATATAAGAAAGAAGATGGCTTACTACTGCACAGGGAAAAACTTTTCATTGCAGTTCATTATCTTCCCGTACTTCATCTCTGTCTCCCTTTTCAATGCTAATAAACAGTGTTAAGCAACACATGACTGTACAATTAGGCCGTGTTCACACGGCTTATTCACGGCGGATTTGTGAGCCGGATTGCGCTCGCAAAATCCGGCGTGTAATAAGGGTTTGGGACGGGGGCAGGGCCGGAGCGCGGCGGGGGCGCCGCTCCCCGGCCCCATAGACTGTCATTATCTACGGCGCGTACGCGCCGTAAATCATGTGCATGTCACGTTCTCCCCCCGCGGCGGACTCGCCGAGCGGGGAGGAGCGACGGAATCCACTGTTCTCTATGAGAGCAGTGGATTACCGTAATTACTCCGACGGATTGGCGCCATACTGCAGCGCAACTCCGGCGCGGAGTACGGCGCCAATCCGCGGACAAATAAGCCGTGTGAACGAGGCCTTAGAATACAGACACCTTGTAGTCTGGTACTATGGAGACACATTCATTACACATAGGGGCTGAAGGCACAACATAGTAAGTTTTTTCATTAAAGGGAACCTATCAGGTGGTTTATGCTATCCTTCTGAGATGAGGAGTTGATAGTGGGAGAGAAGTTGAGCTCTGTGATATATAGGGTTATATGATAGAGGAAGAGGAGCTGAGCTCTGTGATATATAGGGTAATATGATAGAGGGAGAGAAGCTGAGCTCTGTGATATATAGGGTTATATGATAGAGGGAGAGAAGCTGAGCTATGTGATATATAGGGTTATATGATAGAGGAAGAGAAGTAGAGCTATGTGATATATAGGGTTATATGATAGAGGAGAGAAGCTGAGCTGAGCTCTGTGATATATAGGGTTATATGATAGAGGAGAGAAGCTGAGCTCTGTGATATATAGGGTTATATGATAGAGGAGAGAAGCTGAGCTCTGTGATATATAGGGTTATATGATAGATGGAGAGAAGCTGAGCTCTGTGATATATAGGGTTATATGATAGAGGAGAGAAGCTGAGCTCTGTGATATATAGGGTTATATGATAGAGGAAGAGAAGCTGAGCTATGTGATATATAGGGTTATATGATAGAGGAGAGAAGCTGAGCAGAGCTCTGTTATATATAGGTTATATGATAGAGGAGAGAAGCTGAGCTCTGTGATATATAGGGTTATATGATAGAGGAGAGAAGCTGAGCTCTGTGATATATAGGGTTATATGATAGAGGAGAGAAGCTGAGCTCTGTGATATATAGGGTTATATGATAGAGGAGAGAAGCTGAGCTATGTGATATATAGGGTTATATGATAGCGGGAGAGAAGCTGAGCTCTGTGATATATTGGGTTATATTGCTTCCAATACTGTGCAAGCGTTTGGTCTTTATGCCTCCAAGAAAAAAGAGAAGAAACAGGGGGAGGGGAAGGACAGAACAGGCGCACCAATATAGTGTAGTAGATCCAAATATATCTTAGGATTCCAATATTAATCAGAAGTACTCACCTTATTTGGTTGTATTATGAATGGTACAACACATTACAACGTTTAATCTGACACTCCTACTCTGCACATAGGAGCTCGGAGGAACAATGTAAATTTGAAATTACAGTCAAAACCGACTGCTGTGCTTAGGGTTCTCACGCGCTGAAGTCCAGTCAGGGAGCCATATAAGTTAGGCTTTTTGCCTTTTATTAAAATAGAATCATAAAACAGAAGGTAAAAAAAACTAATAAAAAACAACAAGGGCCTCAACGCGTTTCGCACGCATCTAACGTGCTTCCCCAGGAGTATCTGACTGGACTGGACCTCAGCGCGTGAGAACCCTAAGCACAGCAGTCGGTTTTGACTGCAATTTCAAATTTATATAGGGTTATATGATAGAGGAGAGAAGCTGAGCTCTGTGATATATAGGGCTATATGATAGAGGAGAGAAGCTGAGCTCCGTGATATATAGGGTTATATGATAAAGGGACAGAAGCTGAGCTCTGTGATATATAGGGTTATATGATAGAGGGAGAGAAGCTGAGCTCTGTGATGTATAGGGTTATATGATAGAGAAGAGAAGCTGAGCTCTGTGATATATAGGGTTATATGATAGAGGAGAGAAGCTGAGCTCTGTGATATATATGGTTATATTATATAGGAGAGAAGCTGAGATCTGTGATATATAGGGTTATATGATAGAGAAGAGAAGCTGAGCTCTGTGATATATAGGGTTATATGATAGAGGGGAGGATCTGAGCTCCCTCTATCACATGTCCGCTTTAAAGCCATTTTTTTTTAAATTGCTCCAGCTTTATATTCAAATAATAACACTAGTTGCAAAAATTTCCACACCCTTTAGAAAAACAGTTAGTTATTTTAGTGATCATGTTTTACAGTGATTTGGGAAAAATATTATCTCTGGAGACCAAGGGCCTCATGTATGAAAACTGTCTATGTCTAAGACTTTCTTTGTTACCCAGTCAGAGTTCCCATTTAATTTCATATAGTGCATTAAAAAAAATGAAAGGGGAGCTCTTGTTATGGGAAACAAAGAAAGTCTTAGACCTAGACAGTTTCTCATACATGTGGCCTCAAGTGTTTTCTGCTGTCAAGATTCTTAAGTTGTCATATAGTTACAAAATGAATATGCTTAAAAAAATTCTATCAAGTTCAACCAATGATGTGGATGAAGGGAGGGTTATAGGTATTTTTCACCTTTAACTATTTTCTATTGATCCAGAATATGAAACAGAAGGCATGAACTAATGTGCCCTAAAAGAAATACTTTACTCCTCCTCTCAAATGGCCATCAGACTAGATCTACATCATAATAAGAGTGTTGTACACCTACATAAGTGTTAATATTATTTTGTTATAAGTACTGTTGATCAAAGCATTTTAGAAAAGTTAAGTTCTAGTAGAACTTCTCGAATTTTTAGAACTCGAACCGAACAGTTTACTGTTCGTTCGAGTAAAGTTCTAGTTCTAGTTCACGCCATTTTCAGTTTTGTTTTAAGCGGCTTTCTGGTGGCCATCCAATCAGTGCAGAGCACAGAGAATTGTCAAAAACGCCATCGCTGAGGTGTAGGGCTCTCGTTGGCTGCTAAAATCACATGACTATGTTATATATATTTCACTGTATTGCCTTGTGAACGCCATTTTCAGCTCACTCTCTGTTAGATAGCATTTTCCTCCCCATAGACATCAATAGTTAGAGAGTTTGGTATTGCTGGCTGCATCTTTCCCACACCCAGAAGCTGTTATTTGGTGACATTTGGAGGCTCACATAACACCTAACTCTCATATACATGGATATATATTATACAGAGTGCTTGGATATGCTAAATCATACTCCGTGCCCAAAAGTTTAGTTTTTTCAGTTTTGGTTGTTCAATAATTGTATAACACACCGTCTCCAAATCTCCTATGTGTCAAAGGGGCTTTTGGGCCCCCTCAGGATGCAGGGCCCTGTAACAGCTGCTACCGCTGCAACTCCTATAGCTACACCCCTGCTTGCAAGCTGTCCTCATCTTTTCAGTTAGCCATTGAAAGGAATGAAGTATTTTAGCCTCTCAACTTTTTTCTGTCACTCTTAGGCTATGTTCACACGGCTTAAAATGGGACGTATTTCAGTCCGTAATTCAGTCCGTACTGCGCGAATTACGGCTGGAATACGTCCCAGTCATTACGGTAATTCACAGTTCTCATAGAGAACTATGGATAACGTCTCCTCTCCCTGCTCGGCGAATACGGCGCGGGGGGGAGGGGGGTGGAGATAAGTGACATGTCATTTTCTAGCGGCATATAGGCGCCGCTAGTAATGATAGTCTACGGGCCGGCGAGGTGCCGGCCCCCCGCTCCCGCCACTCCCCCGTCCACACGGCGTAATTGCGGGGCGTAATTGCGTCCCACAAATAAACCGTGTGAACATAGCCTTAGAGCCAAGTTTTCTTCACTAAGTTGTTCCACGTATCCAGTTTACTGTTATGGATGGTAATTCCAGCTTCTCCTCACCTGTATAGGTATAAAAATTAACCAAAATATCTTCTCCCATTCGACTTTAATGGAGTTCGAGTTCTAGTTCGAATAGAACCTCGAACTGAACTCACAAAAGTTTGAGGTTCTAATCGAACTAGAAATTCTTACTGCTCGCTCATCTCTAGTTATAGGTATTTATCAAAGCCTTTCTTGAAGCCCTCACCTGTTCTTGCCCTCACCAACTCCTAAGGCAGCTTTTCCATAGTTTTACAGTTTTTAAGGTAAAGACGGCTTGTTGCTTCGGGAGACTGATCCTGATTTCTCCAGACAAAGGGAGTTCCCCTTTGACTTTTGAGGGGGTTTTACATGAAACAGCTTTTCATCTAATTTTTTTGTAGTGGCCACATATATAAATTAATCATGTCTCCCCTTAGACATTTTTTGTTAAGACTTCATAAATTAAATTATTTTAAGCTTTCCTCATAAGTAAGATGCTCCATGTCCATTATCAGTTTAGTTAATTAACATAAAACCCTTACCTGAGTATGTATAAGTAACACAAAGACCCTGGTAGTGTGAAACTTGATATGGTGCCCATACACATTAGATGAACCTGGCAATTTTGGCGGGACTTGGTGACTAGGATCAATTATTTTGGAGTAAAAAATTTGCACAGGCCTTCTTTCTCAAGAGGATTAACTAGCACCAGAGATGTCTTAAAGCAGCTTATTCCTCTCTTCACCTTGGAAATGCATGCATGCTAGACCATGCCAAGTGTGTATTTGTATATGTGGGTGGCTATGAGCCAAGTATGGTGTACGCTGTACGTTCATAAGGTGCATGACTATTAGGACTTTAAAAATGGCCTTAAATTATTATAACAGTAAATAACAACATTATCATGCTGAATAAACAGTGTATCCTAAAAAATTAAAGAACAAATCCAGCTCTGCAATTTCTGTATGTGAAATGTAGTTTAACATTATATTACAAAATGATGGGAGAGGTGAGGAGAAGGCAACTTATGTGTTAGGATCTAAGAATGTTTTATTCTTGTATTTCTTTATGACATGTCCAAATAGGTCAGTGGTCTGCCAACACCAGACATCATGTGGCTTCTCAATGGAATACCTGTGAACTCAGATCTCACCCACAAAATGCTGGTCAGAGAGAATGGAGTCCATTCACTTCTTATTGATCCCCTTTCACAAGCTGATGCCGGGACCTACACTTGTATTGCTACAAATAAAACTGGACAGAATTCATTTAGTCTGGAGCTGACTGTGATGGGTAGGTTCAAGTGGTTTATATTTCATCCTTCTTATATTAACATAGATGCTTATGATCAATAGGTATGAAACAAATGACAACTTTGGAAAAGTGCTGGACACACTCTGCTTTTCTAGATATCCTACCAGGTATTGATTTGTCCCTTTTAACATATTTAGCAAAGGAAGTGAAGAAGGCACCCATATTTTTGGAGAAGTTGCAGAACTGTGGCGTACCAGAGGGCCACCCAGTCAGGTTGGAAAGTCGAGTTGTTGGGATGCCTCCTCCAGTTTTCTACTGGAAGAAAGACAATGAATCCATTCCAGCTCACAAGCCAAGAATAAGGTGCTATCTCTGCTGCCAGACATGGTGTGCTGCATTCACTGTGCTTCTAACCTGAAGTGCTGTACTAACTGCACTGTTGATGATGACACCCTGTACTAACAGAAACATTCCTGAAAGTAAATGACCCTAAGCTGCAATGGGGACATTTATTATAAACTGCATCTATGAATTCTCATAGAGTGGATTATCATTGAATGCATCTATGACTTGTGCTAGTTGCACTAAAACTTCTCGGATCCATGTTGTCTGCTGGAGATGTGAAGACATCTAAGAGAATGCTTGCTGCCTGCAATTTGAGGTAATGCTAATTATTATTGAGATAATCCTGTAACTGTGGATGGAAATATATAACCCTAGCTGCCCATACACATTAGATAAACATTTACAAAATGGTCAAAGTTATGACAGGTTTGCTCAGGGGTCTGCAACGTCGGATCTCCAGCTGTTGGGAAACTACATCTCCCATCATGCCCACTGATCTAGATTATATAAATGCGTGATGGGAGTTGTAGTTTCCCAACAGCTGGAGAGTCGCACTTTGCAGATCCCTGGGTTTGCTGATGATGTTTCTGCAGGATTCCCACATATTCAACTGCATGTGTGGTCAGACTGGTTTTGCTGCCTGTATGCTGCCAAATGTGTGTTGGTTGGTGATAGTATTGGCGTGATTGGCATGACTTTTTTTATTTACCAGGCATTTCCAGAAAGGTTAGTACATGCCAAGCCCATTTGTATAAATACTATTCCCCAATACATTTCTGACACCCATAACAATCACTGTAAGACTGTAAAACTCTCTACCAGAGGAACTTGTCATGGTGACTTCAATAACAGAGTTCAAAAAGAGTTTGGATGCATTTCTGGAGCATAATAATATAACAAGTTATAGTGACCAGGATTCTGGAGAAGGGTCTGGATACATTTCTGGAGCGTAATAATATAACAAGTTATAGTGACCAGGATTCTGGAGAAGGGTCTGGATACATTTCTGGAGCGTAATAATATAACAAGTTATAGTGACCAGGATTCTGGAAAGGGGTCGTTGATCCTGGGATTATTCCGATTGCCAGATTGGAGTCCGGAAGGAATGAGGACAATTGGCTTCTACCTCATGGCGGTTTTTGCCTTCCTCTGGATCAACACTTAAGCACAATAGGCTGAACTAGATGGATGTCTTGTCTTTTTTCAGCCTTACATACTATGTAACTATGTAATATCATTAGAGCAGAGGAAACGTGTCATCTGGAGTGAGCAATTGTACATCACTGGCTCGCAGTGTCATAGATACTTTTGGACTAGGCAGATATCAGGAGTATATGAATTGTCACCTTGATCTTGGAGATGAATAAGGCTATGTTCACACGGCATAATAAATGCGGGGCGTACACTACTGGCGCGTACTCCCGTGAGGCGGGGGGGCCGACGCGCCGCCGGCCCCATAGACTGTCATTGCCCGCGGCACGTAAGCGCCGTGAATAAATGACATGTCACTTCTCTCCCCGCGCGGCGTATTGTGCGCCCGGGGAGAGGAGGTGTAATTAGAGATGGGCGAATCTGTTCTAAAGAAGTGAAAGTCATTTCGAATTTCAGGAAAACTTCGATTCTGAACGAAGTCGAAGTTTGGGGTGATTCGCGGGAACGAAGCGTGATTTTGATTGATAAAATGGCTGCAAGCACATGGCGTTACATGGGGCAAAAGAAATCGGGGAGGAAGAAGGGGCGTGCCTACATGAATGTCGAGATGAACCCAAAAAGACCAGGGGATTCTGTGCGTCATGCAATAAAAAATTCGGCCCGCGACAGGGGCTGCTCCCCAACCCTCTCTCTGTGCCTGTTGTCGCTGCGCTCCAGTATTAGAGATCTCACCAAAAGAAGACTTTTTAAGCGATTTTTTTTGGGGGGTCACAGCTTTTTCGGATGCTTCCTTCCTTATAATTTTGATTTTTTTGGGGGGATTGGATTGAAGTCCAGGGGGTTTTTCCCAAATTTAGTGCATATAATTTTTTTGCATTTCAGTTCTGGGCAATTGAATATCCAAGAGTTATCTAAGCCTTTGCTGTTGTATTAGTTAAAAAAAACGCGTTTTTACAATCCAATACACTTTTTTTTTTGGTGTTATGTCTTTGGGGAATTTTTCCAGGGGTTTAAAATTTAAAAGCTTTGGTATTGTAGTATAAAAGAACATTTTTTTTTTAAACGCCAAAAAAAGAAAATTTTGTTGTAGCATAAATCATTACGAAGGTTAATTAAGTATTTTTTTTTGCTGTTGTGGTCAGTAAATTTCACTTTGTTTTAAAACGTACAAAAATGTTTAAATTTTTTGGACTCATTTTTTTTGGCAATTTATATCCAAGGGTTACCCAAAGCTTGGTTTTTGGGGTCATTTTGGTCAAAACGGGTGGATTTATAATTACGATATCTTCATCAAACAGTGTTGAAAATTTTAGAACAAACATATGTAGAAGAGAGGGGGCAGGCCTTAAACCCGCGGGGTGGAGAGGCACAAACATTCCAGGCCCCGGTCGCAGCACGCAAGGGGAGTCGCAGCGGGGTCAACCGGTGAGGCCCCAAAAAGCCGTGTCATCTAGCGGCCGTGTGCTGACTACAACCCAAAGGTTCTTTATTGGTTGAGTAGGGCATCAATTTTATCCCAGATGAATTGATAACCCTAGCCAACTTCGGGGGGTTTTTTGTGAGACACAACTTTAGTTGGGTGGCCTGGGACGGGCGAGCCTCTAGTCCAAACCCACTCTGCCCCTTTTAGATCCCCACCAGAGAATAGTATGTGGTTTGGGTCTCGCCACTATATAGCGAGGACAAACAATTTGGGACATCAGCAGGCTACTTGGCAAGGGAAGGGAAATGGGGAAAATACCCCTGCTTCTTGCATATTGATGTGGAGGTTGGCATGGGATTTTTTTTGGCGAGGGGTTTAAGCCTCTGCAACCAAGACTTGTAAAGGACGTAGTACGATCAAACACCATGAAGTATAAACGGGGGTTTTTTGAACCTTTTTTTCTGGGTTACACCAGTTTGTTAAAATTTTCACCGAAATGGAACTTTAACTGAAGGAGACCATAACTACAGGAATGTTTTAGGGGGCTATTTTGCATTCTGTGCCATTGTGATTGAATTCAGTACAAAACTGGAATGGGGCAGAACAAAAAAGAAGCAAAAGACAAACCCTTCAAAAACTGGCTTTGTATGAACTTCTTCAGTATGAAGAATTTGAATCGTATTGTCCAACTTACAGAAAGTAAAAAACACGAGTCCTTCTGGAGGCCCTCAGCTGTTACCGGTGGAACACATTACATCCACACAGATTTCAAGTGGTTTAAGAAAGCAAGTTCATAACTTTCATTTGTGCATGAAAAAGATAAAAACAGGTGATAAAGGAAGGTTTGCTGAACTATTATCCAGTGTCCAGATTTGAGAGCTGTGGAAATCCTTTAGCTGCATTTGTAATGGAAAAGGCTCCTCACACAACCGCCCCCAAAGGGACTATAAAATAAATAATAACAATGATAATTTTTAGAGCCTATAGAGAAAGAGTTGAGTATGGCTCAGCCCTCATCCTACGCAGTGCGGACACCATGTTCTTTCCATCGTCTGTCACAATGTTTCTAATTTTCAGTTGTCACGGAGAAAGCCACATATCGATGACAACTTGCATGACCGGAAAAATTTCCTCCCGTGTGTGACTTCGTTTTTCCCAGGGGAATTTTCCTGTCCAATTGGATCAACAAAAATCATAAATGGGCCCTTTCTCTGTTCATAAATTTCCCCCTGTTAGTATATTTATTCCTGTTCACAATTTCCCCCTGTTTTAATAATTTTCCCCCTGTTAATTTTATTTATTCCTGTTCATCAATTTCCCCCTGCTCATCAGTTCCTGTAAGCCTGTGTACACTACCTTTCTGCTAAGTAACCTGACCTCGAATCTCCGCCGCCTGCCCTGACCTGTTGGCCTGAACTTTGACTACGAGTTTCATCTTACAATTCGGTACCCCGCAGCGCCTCGGCTGCCACCACAAGCTAGTCACGCCAGGGATAGCGACCTGGTAGGACTCCCGCCACAGAAAGTCAATCCTGCCTAGCGGCAGACTCTGGTGAACACCGGGACCTACTTAGACCCCGCTCCCTGGCGTGGCCACTGCCACCTCTTGCGGTGGTCCACAGGAGCCACTACCCGTGTCGTTACAATGGCAAAGTGAATTGCCAAGTTTCCCCGGCCAGTTTTTGAATGTGCAGAGTCCCCCCTCTTGAAAAGGGAGGGACTGCAGTACCACCAACTTGGACAGCAGCACGGTCAGCTTCTGCACTTAGGGATGGCTAGATGCATACTGCAGTCCCTTGGCAATCGTCTCGGTGAACAACTTCTGGCACCATGAGTGCCGAGGAGCAGGAGTATCTGGACCGGTAGATGATGTAATAGACAGGGAGTTGTTTTCAGCAGAGGTGGTGAAGCCATGACTGCCTGAAATGGGAGGCGTGCCACTGGGTGCTGCTGCTGTTTGGACAGGATGGACCACCACATCTGAAACAGTATGGTGACACTGCATGATGTTGATGCAGGGCCGTGGTGCCAACGTTAGGTCCCTGGTCATGCTTTACTTTCTGGCCACAGATTCGACATATAGCCATGTTCGCCTCCTAAACCACCAGTATGCTGATGACACCCAACTTTACATCTCCAGCCCAGACATTAACTCTCTACTGTCCAATATTCCAGATTGTCTGTCATCCAAAGCCTCCTTCTTTTCCTCTCATCTCCTAAAACTTAATGAAGATAAAACGGAATGCTTCCAGGGCCGGGACAATGGGGAGTTGAGTGTAGGCGACCGCGTAGGGCGCCACTTCATCCCAGGGAGAAAAGGGGGCACGGAGTGGGCTGAATTTTCCATTTTGGCGGCACTTTATGCCTTGTTTAACTAGGGCACCTTACCTTGTCCCAGCCTTGCTTGCTTCACCCAGCTCCCAAGTGCGATCGGCTACATCGATTATGTTTGCCTGTCACCGCCGTCCTCCTCAACGGTGTCGCTGTACAAAGCCTGACCCCTTGCAACATAACCCCCCCACTGCAACGCTCCTCATCACTATTTGCCCGCTTCTGCAAGAAGCAGCGGATGCCTTCCCCACCTCTTTGCTGCCCACTGTCCTCACATAGTTGGTCCTCACTGTATAGTGGTGCAGAAACCACAGTACATAGTAATTCTCTGGCTGTGGGAAGCGAACGGGACAGAGGTGGGTTGAGGACAGGTGAGAGCCCATCACCTGCTCCCGGGCCATGCCAACTAGGGGTTGTGTGTGACAAACCCACCGACTCTTGGCTGGGGGGTTTTCAGATGTCCCTCTAGAAGAAAGTTTTAATTACCTAGTGTGTGGTCAACACATGGCCGGTAGATGACACCGGATGCTGTGGCCTCGCAGGGTGACTCCTGCTGTGACGTCCCCTTACTGTGCTACGATCTGTGGCGGCTCCAATAACCTACTTCTGTGTTCTTTGACGCTATGGTAGGATCTTAGCTTTCAGCTTGTTTCTTTCCAGCTGGAGCTCGCATGACTTTATCAGGCTACATTCCCGCTTCAGTTTTTTGGTCAGTTTTGCTCTCTTAAGTGCCCAGGGAATTTTATAGTGAAGCGATTCTAAGAGCGGCGGCAGCATCTGCGTTTTTCATACTAAACAAAAACATTGTATGAAGGCCCAAAACCAAAATCCCCCCCCCCTGAAAATTTAAGCATGGCACAACGTTCTACAGCACCCTGCAGGCTCTCTGCAGCCTGGAAATAACTGTTTTTTAACGCGATTCGTCCCGAAGTAGTTCGGACCGAAACGGATTTTGTCGGAAAATTTGGCGAAGTCGCCCATCTCTAGGCGTAATCCATAGTTCTCTATGAGGACTGTGTATTACCATAATAACTGGGGCGCATTTCGCTCATATTTGAGTGCAGTATGCCACGAAATACGCGCTGAAATGCGCCCCAATAATAGTCGTGTGAACATAGCATAACAAGTGCTTGGGAGTTGTTTGTTCATGGTTTGGCTTGGTCCCCTTAGTTCTAGGGAAGAATTCCTAATGATAAATCGCATGATAGTCTAAAGACTTGTGTATTTGGAACTTTCATGCAACAGTTTGGAACATCCTTTCCGCTTTCTAGCAAGAAAAATAAGCATGTTTAAGACAAGTTCCATAAAAACAAACAAAAAAAAAAAGAATCAAGATTGCTGGGTTCTGTGCTAAAGGGGTTGTATGACTTGCACAGACCCCAAACCTCTACTCCATTAAACATCTTAGGAATAAATGAGAACATTAATGGTAAGTCAGTTCATATTGAATGGATACAACCTCTACAACTGTGCTTTAAAATCTAGAGACTATATAAAGGAGTTTTCTTACTACAAATATTAGCTTTCAACATGAAGGGACAGTTAAATGAAGACTTTTTCTAAATACATTGGTCATGAGATAAGATACATTGTATGTGCTCTGAGTGCACACAAGTTTCTATTGTTACCTGGTGCCCTGACCATAACTCTGTTATATGATTAGAGCAGAGAGCTTAGAGCAGAGAGTGATGTGTAACAAGATTACAGATAAGCCATTGTTGTCAGTCCTCACAGCACATGTACCTTGTATACACTGAGGAGATATCATCTCCTGCACTTGTTAGTGCAACGGCTCAGCTAGTTACAGAGATGCTAGATATGCTAATCACTGCTATAGAACCACCCACATGCTGAGGAGACAGAGTGAGTGTAAAACTGTTTGTGGCTCAGTGAAACAGCCTAGTAAGAAAACCCCTTTAAGCCCATATGTGAATATGTATGTTCTCAAGTAAATAGTCATGTATACAATTTTTATGATAAAAAATGCTCCCTTCATAAGCTTTTCAGTAGAAGAGAAAAACAGCCTTTATTTATTCCAGCCTGTTTACTTACTGGCAGCTAGTAACCTGCATGAAACCTGAGCTTCACTATCAATTATAACTGCACTGAGTAGCACTCTATAAGCAAGCAGAGACTATGTATGAGCAGCTTAGACTGCCTTGTTATAATAACTTATGTAGTAATATGCTTTGTTGATTTTTTTTTTTCAGTATGCATCAGGATACTACCGGATATGTATGTCTCCTAATCCAGCCAGCTAAGAAAGAGGATGCTGGATGGTATACATTGTCAGCAAAGAACGAGGCAGGAATTGTATCATGTACATCTAGACTAGACATATATGGTAGGTGTACCTGCAAGCAACAAAGCAAATGACAAATGAAGCTACAGAAATACACTGCAAGGGGTTGTCTGGTTCACTTTTTAAATTTAATTAAGCTCATTGTGGCAAAACTATTTTTATGCACTTTATTAAATATACAATATATGTATTTAACATTCTGCGCTTCTACAGTATGTAAAGTATTATGTCTATGACTGTAAGGGAGACATGTAAGGAACTAGGTGCATCAAAGTGCATTTTCACATCTATTTTTCAGTGTCAAATGCACCTGAATGTAGGAAATATGGGTTTTGTGCTCTCATAAATGGAGTCTAAAGTTCATTGTGTCTCGCCTGTGTGTTAGGCGCATTATGGAACTTAGGGGCATTAGTAATGCGCCAAACATGGCTATAGATAGGCTGGAACTAAAAGAAAAGTCATTAGAATAGCATGTCAGTGAATAGAAACTATGGTACTGATCTTGCTTGGTGAACCACAGAAATATTGGACATTTTTTTCCCTAACAGCAAATCTAGCTTCACTTTGACTCCTCAGGCTCAGGCAAATCACATTAATATAGGTCTGCCTGTTGGAGAAGTAATGTGCCTAGTTTTGCCGAACCACATTCATATACACTCACCGGCCACTTTATTAGGTACACCATGCTAGTAACGGGTTGGACCCCCTTTTGCCTTCAGAACTGCCTCAATTCTTCGTGGCATAGATTCCACAAGGTGTTGCAACGATGCTCAATTGGTACCAAGGGGCCCAAAGAGTGCCAAGAAAATATTCCCCACACCATGACACCACCACCACCAGCCTGAACCGTTGATACAAGGCAGGATTGATCCATGCTTTCATGTTGTTGACGCCAAATTCTGACCCTACCATCCGAATGTCGCAGCAGAAATCGAGACTCATCAGACCAGGCAACGTTTTTCCAATCTTCTACTGTCCAATTTCGATGAGCTTGGGCAAATTGGAGCCTCAGTTTCCTGTTCTTAGCTGAAAGGAGTGGCACCCGGTGTGGTCTTCTGCTGCTGTAGCCCATCTGCCTCAAAGTTCGCCGTACTGTGCGTTCAGAGATGCTCTTCTGCCTACCTTGGTTGTAACGGGTGGCTATTTGAGTCACTGTTTGCCTTTCTATCAGCTCGAACCAGTCTGCCCATTCTCCTTTGACCTCTGGCATCAACAAGGCATTTTCCGCCCACAGGACTGCCGCTCACTGGATGTTTTTTCTTTTTCGGACCATTCTCTGTAAACCCTAGAGATGTGGTTGGCTGAAAATCCAGGAGATCAGCAGTTTCTGAAATACTCAGACCAGCCCTTCTGGCACCAACAACCATGCCACGTTCAAAGGCACTCAAATCACCTTTCTTCCCCATACTGATGCTCGGTTTGAACTGCAGGAGATTGTCTTGACCATGTCTACATGCCTAAATGCACTGAGTTGCCGCCATCGGCTGATTAGAAATTAAGTGTTAACGAGCAGTTGGACAGGTGTACCTAATAAAGTGGCCGGTGAGTGTATGTGTCTAATATTAAGAGTGTGGTGCGACACGCCCCAGAACACCCCTAGAACGCCCCTTCATATTAGGCGCCTTAGAAAGTGTCGAGTCTTGCAAACAATGCGCCTAAGGCTCTGTCTCCACTGCACAGAAAAACGTCCGTTTTTTCAGCTTTTTCTTTTTCTAAAAACGCTGGAAAAACGACTGAAATCATCTCCCATAGACTCTAATGTAAAAGCGTCCTGCTGTCTACACTGAGCTTCTTTTTTCTGCTCGTTTTTGTTACTGGTCGTATTTTGCAACATGCTCTAAAAAACGCCAGAGCCGGGCAGAAAATTTACTACAGGAGTCTATGGAAAGCGCCGGACGTCTTTTGCCGCGATTTTTCAATGAAAACCCTCCCAGATACCCAAGTTACACCTATAGTGGGTGGTAACAAAGGTTAATCCTTATCAAATTTGCATACAAGTGTCTAATGTGTCCTTGTTTGTACCTTTTGTAATAAAATGATCATGCTTTGGTCGCTAACAATTTTTGCGCAATTCATATTTTTTTAAAAGTACGTTTTTTTACAGATTTTGGCATCAGAATCAGTTTTTTTTACAGATTTTGCTACTAAAATCCTTTTCTTAACATATTTTGGCGCTAATAAAGTTATCTCGCTTCTGATGGCAAAAATACATTTTTTTACGGATTTTGGCACCAGAATCCGTTTTTTTTACGGTTTTTGGCACTAAAATAAAATTTTTTACAGATTTTGGCGCTAATAACGTTATCTCGCTTCTGACGCCAAAAATAAGGGTTTTTTTTTACAGATTTTGGCGCCAGAATCCTTTTTTTTTGCGGAATTTTGGTGCTAAAATCTTTTTCTTAACATATTTTGGTGCTAATAAAGTTTATCTCGCTTCTGACGCCAAAAATACGTTTTTTTTTTACGGATTTTGGCGGCAGAATCCGTTTTTTTTACGGATTTTGGTGCTAAGATCCTTTTCTTAACATATTTTGACGCTAATAAAGTTATCTCGCTTCTGACTCTAAAAATAAGTTTTTTACGAATTTTGGCGCCAGAATCCGTTTTTTTTTACAGATTTTGCCACTAAAATCCTTGATTGAACATATTTTGGCGCTAATAAAGCTATCTCGCTTCTGGCGCTAAAAATACATTTTTTACGGATTTCGACGCCAGAATCCGATTTTTTTACGAATTTCGCCGCCAAGATCAATATCTTTAAAAATTTTGCAGCTAATAAAGTGATCTTGCTTCTGACACTAAAAATAGTTTTTTTATGGAATTTGGCGCAATAATGCATTTTTTTTGGATTTTGCCGCTAAAATCGTTTTCTTTACAGATTTTGACGCTTATACAGTTATCTTGCTTTATGGAAAGATAATGTGGGTTTTTGTGGATTTTGGTGCAAGAATCTGGTGCAAAATTTAATAAAGTAGTTGCACACAAAGGACAATGTGCTCACAGTGGCTACAGTGATCTAAAGGAAGTGACTACTTAACATGTTAACTTCACCTGTAGGGTGTAGTTACATCCAATGGCTTAATTTGTGCATACATTAAAAAGCAGAGCAAAGACGCTCCAAAAAACGCTTCAAAAAATGCTCCAAAAAACGAAAAACGCGCCAAAAAACGGCCGTTTTTCAGCTGCTTTTGACAGGCAGTGGACAGAAATCTCAGTTTCATGAACGTTTTTAGTAATTCGTTTTCAGGCCGTTTTTTGTCCACTGCAGTGTAGACGTAGCCTAACACATTCATTAGGCACATTACACATTGTAGTCGGCTCAATTTGGCGCATTTTACGCCAGAAAAGGGTGAAAAACCTGATCATAAATGTCTCCCTAAGTGATTATGTTCCTTTCGGAATGTCATCCTTTACTATTATATACACTCTAGAGCCGACAGCCTCCTGGCTGGTGTGCTTACCTAATAGATAATTATCTGCTGGACATGCGCGCTAGTCAGGACCCTGACGCTACTAAAGTGTTGCTGCCCAAAGCGCTCCTTGAACGCAGTGTCATACTACTCTGTATAATGTGATCTTTAGTTTGGGGAGAACGGTGGCAGCTAAAGTACAGAAACACTGGCCTGCTGACTAGCGCGCATACCCAGCAGATAATTATCTACTGGACATACACGCTAGTCAGGAGGTCTACTGCATGTAAGGTAGTATATAGCCTAGTATATAGGTAGTGTATAGTCTTTAGTGTAAGAGCTGATAATCTAAACGGAACATCATAACTTACGACTAGAGACATAACACTATAAAGAATGTAAAAACACAGAATGTAAAACACATATAAATTCAATAATGTATGAAGATTGTTTTTGCCAATGAGCTTATTTAAATAGAATTAAACCGGATACCCCCTTTAATTCCACAAAGTTTCAAGAGGGTTTAGTTTTGTAAAACAATGCCCCGGTGTAGTTTACGTCTTGCCAAATGACTGCAGTGCGAGGTGCATTGTTCTCCACACCACTCTCTTATATATTTCTGCACTTGTAGGCTGGGTTCATATGGCACTTTTTCCATGTGTATTTTGGTGTGTAGAACGGGCATTTTATGCACCAAAATACGGGTGCAAAAAGGCATCTGAACTTACCTGAAGTGTCACACTGATATGTACAATACGGCACATGGCACTTATTTTTATACACCCCATAATGTATTGATGTGACCCGTGAAGAGCGCACTATTTACCCCATTCATGTGTTTTCCTCATCCTGTCGTTGGATGGGGCTAATACAAATCCTTAAACGCAGTAAAATCTGTGTGGAAAAAGAAATTTGAGGTTATCCCTCACATTTCTGCTGTGTATTATACAGTGTATTTTTCCTCTACCAAAATATACATCATGTTAAAGGCAGGATTTACAGTGGTTTTTTATGTGCACTTTGAAGCACAAAATGCACATCCTATGCACCAAAGTATGCATCAAAAATGCAACTGCAGTGTCCCATGTCTTCCATGAGAATATGCATTTCTATTAAGGCCTCGTTCACACGGCTTATTTCGGACGGATTTGCCGACAGATTGACGATCGTCAATCCGTCGGCAAATCCGTCCGAAATAAGTCACAGCCTATTTTCTATTGAAATCAATAGAAAATACGGTGCGTACCTTCACACGACGTTAAAATTCCTTCCGGATTGCCGCCGGCGGATTGACGACGGCAATCCGGACGAAAAACAATTGACATGTCAATTATTTCCGGACGGATTCACCACCTACAATGATTGTAGATGGTGAATCCGTCGGGAAATCAGTTACAAATACGTGCCACACTTAGTGACAGTTATTTGCAACTGATTTTCAACTGATTTCAGAACGTATTTACATCGGAAATCCGTTGTAAATACGTTCTGAAATAAGCCGTGTGAACGAGGCCTAACAGTGTGAACACTGCCACATATGTCCCTGTCAATTATTTATGCATTTTCTGCACATATTCAGAACAGAAAACACAACAGAGGGCAAAGCTTGAATTAACCACTACTGGTGAAATCTGTGTGAAGGAAAAAGTGAAATATGTGGTAGAAATCCGAGTATGGACCCCTTTAACCTGTCCCTGAAGCAACATTTTGGCAACAAAAACACTAGGGGACACAATTGCTTGTATCCTATACTGCATAGTGTAGAATTGCTGCACTTCTATTTTACCCTGCCAAAGACGGATCGATAAGAGACGGATGTCCCTATTTCTGTATAACAGCTTAGATCCCACAGGTGCACTGACTGTGGCATCTAAATGGTTACATGGCTGCTGACTGTGTCAGCTGTAACTAATATATACTCCATGTAGGGAGTGTGCATGTATGTTATATGTTAGTAAGGGGTTCAACTGATACGACACACCTGATGCCGCAGCCACAGTGACTGCAGCATCTAAGTGGTTACATGGCTGCTGACTGTCAGCTGTAACTAATATATACTCCATGTATGTTATATGTTAGTAAGGGGTTCAACTGATATGACACACCTGATGCCGCAGCCACAGTGACTGCGGCATCTAAGTGGTTACATGGCTGCTGACTGTCAGCTGTAACTAATATATACTCCATGTATGTTATATGTTAGTAAGGGGTTCAACTGATAAGACACACCTGATGCCGCAGCCACAGTGACTGCGGCATCTAAGTGGTTACATGGCTGCTGACTGTCAGCTGTAACTAATATATACTCCATGTATGTTATATGTTAGTAAGGGGTTCAACTGATATGACACACCTGATGCCGCAGCCACAGTGACTGCGGCATCTAAGTGGTTACATGGCGGGCTGACTGTCAGCTGTAACTAATATATACTCCATGTATGTTATATGTTAGTAAGGGGTTCAACTGATATGACACACCTGAGCCGCAGCCACAGTGACTGCGCATCTAAGTGGTTACATGGCTGCTGACTGTCAGCTGTAACTAATATATACTCCATGTATGTTTATATGTTAGTAAGGGGTTCAACTGATATGACACACCTGATGCCGCAGCCACAGTGACTGCGGCATCTAAGTGGTTACATGGCTGCTGACTGTCAGCTGTAACTAATAGCTGGCATCCATGTATGGAGTGGGCATGTTGTTACACGTTAGTAAGGGGTTCAACTGATATGACGCCTCTGATGCCATGGTCAGCCATTGAAAATGGGAGTCAGAGTGGCTGAACCCATCCTGATTGTAACTGGATAAAAATCCTAGAAAAATACAATAATTTGGCCTTATTTATGAAGACTGTCTAGCAGTCAGACTGTCTTTCTTGCCCATAGCAACCAATCAGAGCTCAGGTTTTATTTTTCCAGAACGCTATATGAAATGAAAGCTGAGACCTGATTAGTTGCTGTGGGCAACAAAGACAGTCTGACTGCTAGACAGTTTTCATACATAAGGCACAGTGTGTTTACTAAGACAACCCATTTGATATATAACATGGATGAGCTACAGCAACATAACAGCAGACCAAGCTGAACTCCTTAGGAATTGCTTGTTAACTTGTTCTTTCCACTCATGTAGTTTTATTGCAGTCAATTATCTTGTGTCGTGGCATTGCTGCATTCATTTAGTGTGATGGCATCTAAAGCATTTGTTGAAACTCATATAGTAACATGTTCTTATCTTTTATAGCCCAGTGGCACCAGCAAATCCCTCAGCCAATTAAAAAGATTCGACCCGCTTCTTCTCGCTATACAACATTCTCTTCTCCAAGCCTGGATATTCTCAACT
The DNA here is from genome assembly GCA_025379985.1 of Phyllomedusa bahiana. Lineage (NCBI taxonomy): Eukaryota > Metazoa > Chordata > Amphibia > Anura > Hylidae > Phyllomedusa > Phyllomedusa bahiana. The sequence continues at coordinate 10,522 of JAODAL010001219.1, read as the reverse complement.
CTCACCCAGAAACGCCACTGAGTTTTCTGTCACAAGCCCGTGATGTGGTGGAAAGCGACGAGCTGTGAATGTAAATGGCTACAGTAAAAATAAAACTGTGAAGAAATTAACGCCGGAAAGTTTACAAATAATTTTTCATTTTTTTTAAATGACCTATTTAGTTTTCTGCCCATGTCATGTCATAACAATGTGGAAAGTATTTTTACTGATGAATGGGCCAGGTAGGCACCAGAGCCCAGCCGAATAATAGAAAGGGATTACAGCATATGTGTCACTTGTATCATTTGTGCGCACCAGTATTACAGAGATTTGGGTAGCTGTGTCACTATCAGTGTGATCAGTTTGAGTTGTAGGACCCTATTTAATTATTTATGTTCTCAGTATATCGATCAATAGATGTTCTATTAATATTAAACCATGTATCATTTGTATTTACCGGATTCACTGTTATGTAGTGAGACTGACACTGTAGATGCTTTAAGTTATTTGTGCCATCTCCCAATATTTAAATCCTTCAAAGCTTGTCTATATTGAGAGGAAAGATTATTATGGTATAAAGTGGCAACAAAGTGTATATTATTAGACTCTTTCCTGATTGTCTGGTTTCTATTCAGCAGCCATACAGTACCTTCTGCACTAATAGGGTGCGTCCCCACGGCAAGGGACAAACACTGGTCGGTTTATCCGACCGGTATTTGTCCTGTTTTGCAGCCGTCCCCACGGAGAGCGGAGAAAAGCCCTCACCCTTCTCATTCAATTGCACATGTTCTGTCCAAAAACCGGACGGAAGAATGTGCATGTTCAATGTTTTGCGGGCGGCCCGCGGGCGGAAAAACCGCCGGGCGGAAAACCCGTGCAGTGGGGTCTGCTGCGTGGGTTTTCCATAGAGCACAATTGTACTAATTTTCGGCCGTTTTTACAGACAGTCTGCAAAACCGCAAACCATCTGAAAAAAACGGCCGCAAACCCGTGCCGTGGGGACATGCCTTTATTGTACCTTTTACTATTTGCAGTTCTGTTGATGCAAAGGCTACAAAGGTAGGAAGTCCCTATTTTTGCTTCTCGCCTAAAGTGAAATTTGCTACACTTCAAAGTAAAATTCACACATTATGGATCCTCTGTTAAGTATTTCAAATCCGCCGAAAATCCGACTGTAACCAGAGATGTGTAGACTTCAATAGAAAATCCCTGCTGTAGTCTACACAGCACTGATTTTTTACTAAGGATTTTTAAACCATCCAGCGGAAGAGAGAACATGTTCTACCTTCCGCCGGATTCCTGTAGCCTCAACATACGGAGCCAGTGGTAAATCCGAAATCTGGCCGCGGTTTTTTTTTTTCACAAAAACTGCAACCAAAAACGGTGGTGAGGCGAAGTTAAAACTCTGACATTGCCTAAGGGTATGTTCACACGGCGTAATTGCGGCGCACATTTTGCCGCGTATTTGCGCTTTAATACGGCCGAAATGCGCGCCGCAATTAAGGTAATTCATAACTCTCATAGAGAACTATGAATTATGCCTCGTCTCCCCAGGGGTACAATACAATTGCATTGTTTGCCGGGGGAGATAAGTGACATGTCAAGCGCCGCTGACAATGCATATGAATGGGGCTGGCCGGGGGCTCACCCCCGTGCTTTGGAAGTACGTGCTGATCAGCGTGTGCTTCCAAAACACAGCGTATTGCAGCGCGTACAATATGCGCCTAATACACTGTTACAATGTTTATTGTGGGTTTTGAAGACAAAAAAATACAATAAAATACTTTGATGTATTTTTATACAGTGTTGGTTCTATAACACTATAACAAGCATCTATAACCCCTTGTTTGCAACTGATGAGGCTTCATGTATCCCATTTCTGTTTCTGAGCTATGTTAACAATTTTCGCTACTTTGTATACGTATCTAGAGTCAATTTCATGACAATATGGACAGACTAAGAATTGGATCAGTAATGTAATAGGTCAGTGTTAGAAGGGATTTTAGGGCCCATGTATGAAAACTGTCTAGGTCTAAAACTCTCTTTGTTGCCTGTAACAAACCAATTAGAGCTCCCCTTTCATTTTATATAGTGTTCTGGAAAAATTAAAGGGGAGCTCTGATTGGTTGCTATGGGCAACAGAGAAAGTCTTAGACCTACACAGTTTTCATACATTATTTAGGGTGATTTAGGATACCAAGTTTAATATATACAAATAAAAGTCAGTTATTAAAGGTAGTGTAATTAGTTAGTTTAAAAGGGTTAAGATTGCCAATGACAAATTTGTACTAATAATTATACATCATATGACTATATTGGGTCCTTTGGTAAATAAAATGGAATATACACTCACCGGCCACTTTATTAGGTACACCATGCTAGTAACGGGTTGGACCCCCTTTTGCCTTCAGAACTGCCTCAATTCTTCGTGGCATAGATTCAACAAGGTGTTGCAACGATGCTCAATTGGTACCAAGGGGCCCAAAGAGTGCCAAGAAAATATTCCCCACACCATGACACCACCACCACCACCCTGAACCGTTGATACAAGGCAATGGATCCATGTTTCATGTTTTTGCGCCAAATTCTGCCCTCCACCGAAGCCCGAGAAAGAAATCGAGACCACAGCCCAGGCAACTTTTTCCCAATTTTTCAAACTGTCCAATTTCGATGAGCTTGGGAAAATTTGGAGCCTCCGTTCCTTTTCTTACTAAAGGAGTGGCACCCCGGTGTGGTCTTCTGGCTGTACCCCCCATCGCCTCAAAGTTCGCCTTTTAACTTTGCGTTCAAGATGCTCTTCTGCCTACCTTGGTTGTAACGGGGCTATTTGAGTCACGTTGCCTTTCTATCAGCTCGAACCATCTCCCCTTTTCCCTTTGACCTCGGGCATAAAACAAGGCTTTTCCGCCCCAGGACTGCCGCCACTATGTTTTTTCTTTTTCGGACCATTTTTGTAAACTCTAGAGAGGGTTTGGGCGTGAAAACCCAGGAGATCAGCATTTCTGAAATACTCAACCGCCTTCGGGCCCCAACAACCTGCCACGTTCAAAGGCATCAAATCATTTTTCTTCCCCATACTGAGCTGGGTTTGAATCAGGAGATTGTCTTACCATGTCTAACCAAAATTTCACGAGTTCCCGCCATTGATTGGCTGTTTAAAAATTTAAAGGTTTTTAACGACATTGGGACGGGGTTCCTAAAAATGGGTGAGTGTATAATGAGCTATATTAAAACTCATAGCTTCAAAAGAAGCTCTTGTCAAAATCTCGCCGGGAAAGTGTAAAAACCCCTTTGATATATTTTCCCTGGGCCGGGCCCAAAAAAAAATAATCCGGTAAAAACATGATTTTATTCCTAATCTACAGGGTCCTGTCCTTTTATTTTCATTTTACTTTCATGTATTTCTGCAAAATATAACTAAAGAACTATAGAACAAAAAAAAAACGAGTTTACATTCCTCTTTACCAGATTTCATTAGAGGCAAGAAAGGGTTTCTTCTTTAAAAATTTTATTGAAAAAAATTAAAAAGAAAAAATTTATGGTTTTCCTTTGGGATGCTTTCAAAAACTAGAAAAGTACTTTTAGCAGAAAAAAAAACTCTATAGCGTAGAACTCCATATCGGGGCACATGGAACGCCTACAGCTTTTTGTACTTTGCCACATTGATTTCATGTGCTACCATAAAGCTTACATGTCTGAGGCTTTGCTCTGAAATGGTGACAGGAAAGCAAACTATTTCTTAAATGAGGACCCTAACAAACAACTCTCTCAAATGGGGCTGTTTGAGAGAAAAAACTTTTTTTTTAATAAAAACTGTGAAAAAATACATATGCATCACCATATCTTGACATCCAATTAGCAACTGCATTTTGGGGGGTTTTTTTATTATAATTGTTTAAAAACCCTTAAATCAGGACTATACTTACACCACATTGTGCATCAAAACATGGCCACATGCAGCGGGTGCACAGTTTTTAGGTAACTGTAGTTTTACAAGCAAAATTGTGCAGCCATTGTACATCCTGTGCCCCTTAAATAAGAATTTTGTAGAGAGGAGAGGTGCTTCAAGCTGCTAATGACAACTCGTTTTAAACCGACAACCCCCCCCTTGTAGCCCAGCCGATGTTGGTTTTGCCGCATCTAGTACTCTCTATGCTTCTGCAACTGTGCAAGCAAATGTTGAGTAGTTGAGTAGCATACAGAGTTCTGTGTGGGAGAAGAGGCAGCAGCCAGGGGAATTTTTAAAAGGGTTGTACTCTAAGGGGGGGTGCTTTCCCCCGCACAGGACAAATACCACCATTTGCCCCCGGGAATTTTTCCCGTTTTATGGGGGCTCCACTCCCCTTGAGGGGGTTCATATTCCTCCGTTTCCGAACATGCCAAAGCTTTTGAGCGGCCCCCCTGGGGGAAAAACCTTGAGTTTTCCCTGGAGCACAAATTTTGCTCATTTTCGGCCGGTTTTTTAGGCGGGCTAAAAACCCCAAATGGGTGAAAAAACGGCCAAAAACCCTGCCGGGGGAATGCCCTAAGCAGTGGCATACGTTATATGCTGAGGAATTTTTTCTTGCTGCTTAGCTTCATAAAGCAACCCTCCACATATGCTAATGCAAAAAAGCAATTTAGAGCCTGCAAACAGCAGAACAAAAAGAGCCACTTTTACCTGTTTAATTTTTTTTCCCCTTTGGGGTTTTAGTGGCAAATAGTGCCCGGTCACTCACACCAGTGCACTTTAGATGAAAACAGAACAATCCATTTTCTTTATATAAAAATGAAACAAAGTGAAAAGTACTGTGTAACTAAATCTTTATTCATACATAAATGTAAAAAAAAATGAACATATCTTTCAGGAACTCAGGTAATCTAGTTATACACCATAATTGATTGTAGAAAAAAGCTCCTAGCAGATTTACAGTCATTCTGTCATACCCAACTTAAAAATATCTTCATGTATTCCCCACAATACCCTTTAAACAGTTTCAAGTAAATTACAAAAGAATTCCCCCCCCCCCCCGAACGTTTTACAGAAAATCTGCGTCAAATTTTAGTGCAATTTTAGAAAACAATGCAAAAATACAGATAACAATATATGCGGCAAACTTTGCAAAAAAAATATAGTTTACATTACATTTTAAGACTTAAGTCTTTAAAATTTACATAGGACATTGCTTCCAACTTATCTCTAATACAAGTCTATTAGGAAAAGGAAAATTTTCAAAAAAACTAACTGGATCGAAAATCTCACAAAACCCGGTTTTTGGACGTTTCCTCAATGCATCATTTATCTTCATAGTTTGTCCAGCTTCAAAGTTCAAATGGTTTAGTGAGTAAAGGATTCTGTGAGGGGAAATGATACTGCATCGGAGACCCAAGCCCATGTATTCTGACAGGTCTTGGGGGAAAATTGTTCCCTATTGAATGAAGTTGGACCGTCCATCCGTCCCGTATCCTCCTCCCCTTTAAAAGGGTCCGTTGAAATGATGAGGAGAGCCCTCGTAAGGGTTTCATACTGGAGAGCTTCTTTTCCCTCCCCACTGGGCACCAAAATTCCTTAGGCTAAAAAAAAGCATGTTCAGTCCCTTTTCATTCCCCCCCCTCTCCTGGCATTTGCAGCCAGTCTTCTTTTTGTTAGCCCTTCCACTCTGACTGGCATACTCCCAAGTGGGCATTTTGGGCTTCCTTTACATTGTGTCTGGCAATCATCAATGGGGAATCTCCCTCCACGAACGGGCTTTAATCTTACCCCCAAAAAGATAATTTTGTAACTGGAGTAAAAAATGAACAGCACAGCTAGAAGAAGCCTTAAAACATCATGTCAATCCTTGTATATTTTTGCACAGTAATCCTTGATTCACGACTATTATAAAAGTAAACTTTAGGTCCTCCAGTGAAAGGATCACCACTGCTTTTAAACTCCAGTGGACCAGATACCCCTTAATAATTTTAAAACAGTCTGCAAAGGGCCCATTTATTATGTATTAGGGGCTAAACAGATGGTGGCAGGTGGGCAGGCGTCCCTAAGCTCCCATACCAGCTCATTACCACCCTGGGAACTATATGCTAGGATTCTGGGAAATACATCAAATCTGTAAGTATACAGCATGTATCTGCTGGAACGTTTATGCGATGCTGCCCAGGACTTGACCATCTGTACTGATGCTACTGGTACAACACAGTCAGTGAATATTCATTAATAGCTAATAATTTAGCCATGAAGCATAACACTCTGTGCAGGCCCTCTGGTCCTATTGTTCTATACTACTGATTACAGTCCACACATCATGTGACTTGTAGATTTACTATATTAATGGAAATGCATGGAGATGATAGAGTCTATTTTGCTGTGTGTTTGTCACTATATGTGTTTATATACACATACATAAAAGGTGCACATGATAGTTGTATTGATTTCTGTCCTCGAGATATCACATGGAATATAAATTTTTACAGTCACTACTTAGTCGGTCTTGTAATCATTCCAGTCTTAATTGAGACATCAGGACTATTGTCCTTGGCCGGACTCCCAAACACTGGAGTTTACTAAACAGATCATTAGCCCCTAGAGAAGATGTAACATGTGAAATGAGGCTTCATAATCCCACAACAATAGATGCACTTGAGAAATAATTGACTCCAACAAGACAGATGTTCAATTGAGGTCATTAATCAGATGCTGAGGCCCTATATACCACAAGTAGCGGTCCCGATCATTTGCTGTTCTGTGTTCAGAGCCAGTCAATACAAGTAGAATATTAATCTTATTTTACATTTTAGTCTTAAATCCCTGACTTTAAAGTAATTGTTGAAAACTGTAGACCAGAATTCCTTTGCTGAGTCTCCTGAACTCTGAATTGCCATGTAAAATTCCAAAGGGGCAGTTTTGGTGGATTAAAAAAATGTATTCAAGGTTTTCCAACTAAATAAATAAATGGATTTGCAAAGTATTGAAACAGTAAGAGATAGTGTATATCTAAATATATCTACATATACAGAAAGCCAAAGGACACTTAGGGCGATATGTATGAACGGGGCTGCGCCAATTTTCTGATGTACTTTGCTCCAAAAAGCTGTTGTAGCCCTGTTCTATAGATGTATGAACATTTGCACTGCAATCTGCGCCAAAGTTCATACAGTACATGTTGCCCTTAGTTTTCACCAATTATTTTTAGCAATGGTTATTTTGTGCACTAAGAGTTGATTTTTACAAACACACTGCAAAACAGTTGAATTGTCAGTTGAATTTAAACTCCATAGAACTGCTAAATTTGCTCTTATCATCCCCCTCCTAGACTACTGCAAGGTAACCTGTCCCCCCTCCCCACCAGACATCGCTGCCTTAAAGCGGCATTTCATTGATTAGCTTTAAACATTTAGGCAAAATAAATTAAAGACTACTACCAAATACATTGCTGTTTTGATTTTGCTTCATTTCACAGTTAGACCAGTTCTTATCTCCTGCTTGTTTACAGAAGCTTACGTAGGTTCCTGTGTGTGCTCTAGCCCTGATGTCACTCCTTGTTGTGGCTTGGGAGTTGGTTTAACTTTCTTACTGGCAAACGTTAACCTTTTAGAGCTCCGTATCCTTTTGTCCTGCTGTTAAAATTCCTCCATAACAAATGTCCTTCTAACAGGTTCAGCTTGGAATAGCAGAACTGAAATGTCAGTCACTGCTGTAGAAACAGCCACAGTTTTAACAGAAGTCGGAGCTTGCAGCTGACTGTGAAGGGCAATTACCATAAAACAGGTGGATGGAAAAACCCCTTTACCTCCCCTCAGGAAATCTTTGATCCTCACAGGACCTCCTGGGTTCTTTCCTTGTCAGTTCCTCATGCAACCGCCTCATAGATTTTCCTCGTACAACCCTCATACTCTGGAACTCACTACCATAACATCAGACTATCTTCCACCTTTAAAATTTTCAAAAGTAACCAGAAAACTCATTGATCCAGTGGTCTTGCAAAGGGGGGTTGAAAAGGTGGTATGGTCTGCCCCAGACGTTATGTCCTTGATTTCAAATCTGTGAGCTACAGCAGCACGCCAGTGATTTTTTCTGTTTGAGGTAAAATCTTAAACCTTGTATGATAACTGGCTCAAGCACTAAATATTGTGCTTCCCTGATGCCCTGTCTAAGGTCTGATGATTGGTCTCTACATTTCCCTGTCCTGCTTCTCCTGCTCCTACTGTGCTAGAGCTGCAGCTATTTCTGCCCCAACTCTCCACGATTGTGCGGGAGACTCCCGCAAATAGGGCTGACCTATAACTCCCCCAAGAGAGTTGGTAAACCTCCCACGGCCACATGGCAGCCTGGGGTTCTTTAAGAGAAGCAACACCAAAGTAGCATTATGAAAGCCTGCTCTGGCTCCACTGACGGTGAGTGTTGGCTCCTGCAGCAAAACCATAGAGTCTAGCTGGTAGGCATGCGTGACCCTTACAAAATTGGCACGCCATCTGAGAGCGGAGGTAAGTACCTTTGCTCCCTGACTTATTATTTGTAAATGTCTTATCCAGCTTCCCTGGATGTTGAATAGCCTATCCAGCATCCCGTAAAGCTGAGTGACACCCCATCCCCCATAGATGGCACCGTTTTTTATCATGGAAAAATGAACCAGCCCACCCCACCAGCCATTCTTCAAGATAAGGCACTGTAGATGCCATAAACTGTGTCTATATATACCCTAAGATTTGTGACTTCAGACCACAAACTATCTGGTACACAGTATCTCATAAAAGTATGTACACTCCTGACATTTTTGTAAATATTGTATTATATATTTTCATGGAACAACACTGAAGATTTGACAGTTTGATACAATGTAAAGTAGTCAGTGTGCAGCTTGTATAACAGTTTAAATTTGGTGTTTCAGCCCTGAGGAAAAATTAAGAAATTGTGCCCAAAGTGTCAATATTTTGTGGCCTCCCTTATTTTCCAGCACTGCCTTAACTTTCTTGGGCATGGAGGTCATTAGAGCTTCACAAGTTGCAGCCACTGGAATCCTCTTCCACTCCTCCATGATGACATCATGAAGCTGGTGGATGTTAAAGACTTTGCGCTCCACCACTTTCCATTTGAGGATGCCCCACAGATGCTCAATAGGGTTTAGGTCTGGAGACATGCTTGGTCAGTCCAGCACCATTACCCTAATTTTTTTTTAGCAAGTCAGTGGTCATCTTGGAGGTGTGTTTGGGGTCGTTATTATGTTGGAATACTACTCTGCAGCCCAGTTTCTGAAGGGAGGGGATCATGCTCTTCTTCAGTATGTCAAAGTACACTTTGGCATTCATGGTTCCCTCAATAAACTGTAGCTTCCCTCAGCAGCAGCACCCATGCAGCCGCAAACCATAACACTCCACCATCATGTTTGACTGTAAGCAAGATACACTTGTCTTTGTACTCCTCACCTGGTTTCTGCCACACACGCTTGATACCATCTGAACCAAATAAATTTATCTTGGTCTCATCAAACCACAGGGCATGATTCCAGTAATCCATATTCTTAATCTGGTTGTCTTCAGTAATCAGACTTTCTTGTGCATCATCTTTAGATGAGGCTTCCTTTTTTTTTTGGGATGACACCGTTGCAGACCAATTTGATGCAGTGTGCAGCGTGTGGTCTGACCCCTGACAGGCTGACCCCCCACCCCTTTAACCTCTGCAGCAATGCTGGCAGCAATGTCTGGATATGACACTGAGCACGGGCGCTCAACTTCTTTGGTCGACCATGGCGAGGCCTGTGCTGAGTGGAACCTGTCTTGTTAAGCTGCTGTATGGTCTTGGCCACTGTGCTGCAGCCTAGCTTCAGGATGTTGACAATCTTCTTATAGCCTAGACCATCTTTATGTAGAGTAACAATCCTTTTCTTCAGATCCTTAGACAATTCTTTGCCATGAGGTGCCATGCTGAGTTTCCAGTGTCCAGTTTGAGACAGTGTGAGAGCGAATTTATCACAGCTGTTCACCATTCACACCTGACACCTTGTAACACTAATGAGTCACATAACACCATGGAGGAAAAGGGTAAATTGGGCACAATTTATCCATTTTCAGTTAGGGGCGTGCTCACTACATACATACTACATTGTATCAAAGTGTCATATATTCAGTGTTGTGCCTGAAGAGATATAATACAATCTTTAAAAAAAATGTGAGGGGTGTACTCACTTTTGTGAGATACTGTATATATATACATCCCACTAATGGGGTTAATTTAGGGGACACGCCCTTTAGCTACTGTACATTCTCCATTTCTTCTTTTTTTTCCTTTTTCTCTCTGCCTTCTGTCTCTCCAGTGTCGGACTGGGGGGTCTGGGGCCCACAGGGGAGTTGATCTTGGGGGGCCCACCATACTGTAAAATGGAAAATATTACCGGCCTCTCGGACATAAATGCGCCCATTTTACCACATAATACAGTGTGCAAAACAGAACTGTATTGTGTAGAACAATAGCAAGTTAGTCACCAAGTCTGATCCCAACATATCATAGACACAGGGGTAATAGCTCCATCCATATCCCCCCCCCACCCACATAAATACCCCCCCAATAGCCCCC
>JAODAL010001218.1:0-243016 GCA_025379985.1 Phyllomedusa bahiana | reverse complement strand
CAAAAAAAAAAACCCCTATTGCATTACTTGAGTCAAAGTCTGCATTATACTTAGAGCTGTTTCAAAATTTGCAGAGAAAAACCCCAGTTCACATTACATTTTTCTGCCGCTGTGGGAAAACCCCATAGGAAAAATAGGAAAACAGTCTCACTTGAACTTGTTTGCATTATCCCCAGTGAAACGGACTTTATGTAAGTCCATGTAAAGTGTATACACTGTCATACTGGGTTGCCTACAGCCCACCAGTGGGGGCTCATTCGGGAGGGCCCACCAGTGGGAGTTCATTCGGGAGGGCCCACCAGTGGGAGTTCATTCGGGAGGGCCCACCAGTGGGAGTTCATTCTGGAGGGCCCACCAGTGGGAGTTCATTCTGGAGGGCCCACCAGTGGGAGTTCATTCTGGAGGGCCCACCAGTGGGAGTTCATTTGGAGGGCCCACCAGGGGGAGTTCATTCTGGGAGGGCCACCGTGGGAGTTCATTCTGGAGGGCCCACCAGTGGGATTCATTTCTGGAGGGCCCACCAGGGGGAGTTTTTTCTGGAGGGCCCACCAGTGGGAGTCCATTCTGGAGGGCCCACCAGTGGGAGTTCATTCTGGAGGGCCCACCAGTGGGAGTTCATTCTGGAGGGCCCACCAGTGGGAGTTCATTCTGGAGGGCCCACCAGTGGGAGTTCATTCTGGAGGGCCCACCAGTGGGAGTTCAGTCTGGAGGGCCCACCAGTGGGAGTCATTCTGGAGGGCCCACCAGTAGGAGCTCATTCAGGGGGGCGGAGAAAAGCCGTCCCCCTGTGGCCATGTGCACAGCATGAAACCAATGCAAATACCGGTCGGATTATCCCGGCTACCGCCCGAAAACCCATTGGCATGTTCATTCTTCCTTTGGGTTTTTCGGACGGAATATGAACATATCAATGGGAAGGGGGAGGGCTGCATGTTCCTCATAGCCTGCAGTGATAATCTCACTGCTAATTGTTTAGATCTGTCTCTGTGTCCGTCCTGTCGGCCCCAGAGACGGATCTAAAAAGCAGAGTTAACAAGGAGTGGACTTATTCTGTTATTGTGTATTTTGCTTTTCTTTGTCATGAAACTGAACAAAACCTAATAAAATGTGTTTAAAAAAAAAAAAAAAAAAAGTGTGGACTGTTTTTCCAAACTTAAAAGGGGTACGAGTACATAAGTATTCCTGATTGGTGCAAGAAACCATGCAAAACATCCCCACTATAGGTGGGATCATTTCATCCCTTTTTTGCAAAAACCGGAAACCGCCCAAAAACCGCACCAAGTTAATTTTCAGTCTGGAAACCGGTCGGAAGAATGAACATGTTCTATGCTTTTCGGACCGCCGGAAGTGTGAAAAGAGAAGCTGAGCTCTGATATATAGGGTTATATGATAGAGGAGAGGAGCTGAGCTCTGGGATATATAGGGTTATATAATAGAGGAGAGAATCTAAGCTCTGTGATATATAGGGATATATGATAGAGGGAGAGAAGCTGAGCTCATATATATAGTGTTATATGATAGAGGAGGGGAGCTGAGCTCTGGGATATATAGGGTTATAGGATAGAGGAGCGGAGCTGAGCTCTGTGATATATAGGGTTATATGATTAGGGGAGAGAAGCTGAGCTCTGTGATATATAGGGTTATAGGATAGAGGAGAGAAGCTGAGCTCTGATCTATAGGGTTATATGATAGAGAGGAGCTAAGCTCTGTTACATATAGGGGTATAGGATTTGAAGCAGGGCTTATGAGTAAAAAGCAAATTAGATCTTAAAACCCGCCCACATCCATCTGATTGTCAGTTTGCTCTGTACAAGACTGATCAAGGAAAGTGGCAATCAATGTATGTGGCCCGGGTTAAGCAGGGCATTGCGTCTCTTAAAGGGGTTGTATAATTTCATTAAATGGCCTTCATATTAGGGGCAGTGAAAAAGTAACTTTGCAATTGATTGTCATTAGCCAAAGTGTCTTGGATTCACAGTTTTCCTTATCTTCGTTTCTGTTTTCCCTGATATCCAGTGCAGGTCGGATCCCTCCCCCTTTGCATTTCACTAGTTGAGAGCTCTTTACATTCTGTTCGGCCCCGGTTTCGCCGTATTCACGGAGCTTGCATTCCTGCCTTTCACTCAAAGAAAGGGGACCGGCACATTTTCACTCTGCATAGCCAGAAGAAACAGAACATTGCAGGGCCCTTCTACAATCAGGAAAAACAGCACAATTGTGTGTCGTTTCCCTGCCTCTCTGGACTCAGAGTTAGGAGCCGTAGCAATTTTCTCTCTGCACACCTAGCAGAAACGCACTGCTGCAGATTCTACAATCAGAAAACAGAACAGTTGTGTCTCGGTGCGTATCTATCCAGATTAGAAGGGAGATCTGTGCAGTTCATAGACAGCTGGATTCAACTGTAACAAATATCCATCTGTGAGAGGAGAAGAGATCAGTGCTCAGTCTAGATTGAATGCAGCCTGTGGTATGTATACAGCTCTTAAAAAATAAGACTACATAGGGAGAGTCACAGTGACATGTGACATAATCTCTTTGTTGTTCCTGCTTGTGGCGCTGGTCTAGTGCGAGGTAGATGCAGCTGGTTGTGGTGGATTTTGTGGATACTGGTGTTCTTACATGCTCCCATTGTGTTTATGGTGGATCGAATGGCTAGCTGTGAGCCGTAGGAGAGAATATTCAATAGGGAACTTGTGAGATCAGACTGTGGGAGGGAGGAGCCTACAGTATTATTAAAATGAGTATGAATAGTACATGTGAAAGAGGAGGAGATTATGAATATAGTCTTGAGACAATACTATACAATGCAGTGAACATTTTTTTAATGGGCCTGCAGCTCTATTGGAATGAATATGCATTATTATAAAGGAGAAGAGCTTTATGGGAAGATAATTTGACAGTGGTCTATTTTTACAGTGGAGTTTATATTCCAATGAATATGCAATTAGATATTGAAGAGAAGGGGCTTATGGGAATTTACAAAGATGACATGTGCTGTGTAATGTGATACCTAGCTGCTTAGTTCATTATGGTGAGGCACGCAGTTGCAATAATATGAGAGAAGTGAGACGGAAGCCCATCACAGTCAGGGCTGAGGTGTTTGTTGGTGCAGTGCATTGGCACGGGCAGTACGGTAAGATGGCGAATTTGACTGAAGGTTGTTGGCTCATGAGAGCATGGTGGCAGCTTTAGCAGGACATGTTATGAGTGTGCGCGCGCGGAAGGGGGAGTGGGCTTTATGTGGATTCTCTGATGGCTAATTGGTGAGGGGACCCGAATGGGGTGGGTTTTTTCCCAACATGATATAAAAGGAAGTGACTCATACCACATGTGATCAGACCTCTAAGCTTGATAAAGCCAGGTTAGCTGGCGAAACATGTCGGCGAGGTCAGGCATGACGTTTTAAATTGTGATCTCTCACCTCTGTCTACAAGTGTCACCCTGCTGAGACGGTGTCAAAGGGGGCCTTATTTGTTCTGTGTCTATGAGATTAGGGACAACTGCCCAAGTAGTTGGCTTGGGATCCCTTACTGAAGCTAGTACTTTGCTTAGATATAAGGGCTCTCCTGTTAATAGGTGGGGTTCCCCCAGAAATTGATGATAGAAAGGGAGTTATTCCCTCTTTCAGAAGCAATAAGGGTTAAATGATGAGGTTAGAGATCAGGTTTTTAAATAGTGTGTATAGAGGTTGAGTTAGATATAATAAAAGTTACGTTTTAGTGTTTAATAGATAGAGAACTGATAGAGTTTAAGTTTGCCTATGGCAAAATAGTAAATACAGTGACATGTGGACTCAGAAAAGGGGTGGGGGTGGAGTCTCGGCAGCCAGCATGAACAGTAAAGGGGGGATGATGTCACCCAGGTGGGAGGGGAAGAAACACCCCTGCATTTCTAGAGTTGAGAAGCTGAGAGCAGTATGAATCAGCCGAACTAAAGAAGCGATACATCCCCTTTAAGGCATTCTATGAGGATTTACTCCTGTTGTACCACATAGCTCATCTTCTCTCCCTCTATCCTATCATGCATGGAGATAGAGTAGGATACACTGCCTGACAGAGTCGGTTTAAGCCTCACAGGCATGGGCGTAACTGAAGCCAAAGCGAATGCTATGGGGCCCATAGGTTGAGGGGAAACCTTGTTTCTTTTAGGAGGGAACAAGTAGTTGGTGGTTTTCTGCTATTATCACTACTTTGTGGGTTCCCACATACATTGTGGTATAATCTATACCTTTAATAACTGCTATATACGAAGCTGCTTTATTTTGTCATTAGCGGTGGGGTCCATCTCATTTTGCTATGGGGCCCTGTGAATTCTAGTTATGTCTATCTACAACCATGAAGCGGACTCATTCTGGACCCTACATAATACAAATTTGTTAATTCACTCAGATTCCCATAAATGTGACGTTTTACCCTTATCATACCAAAAACATAAATTGATGCAGAATGATGCAGTTCATTTTACAAAATCCATTTCTGAACCTGCACATTAACAAAAAAGCTGTATGAATCAGAGCAAAGTACAACAGGGAAGCATTTAACAACCCATCAATTAACATCACACACTGCAAGAGATTATAAATGCTGGTAGTCACTGTTTGCATTTCCTGTGTTAACCATGGGTAAAAGTTGATCATTAGCTCAGCCGTAAATAAATATTCAGATCTTTTATTGCAGTATCAATCCTCAAAGAGACCTGACAATGAGCAGAGAAAATAACACATGGCTGTGACACTAACTGCAGGAAACCATTTTAAAGGGAATTTGTCATCAGAAAATGACCTATTTTTAAAAATGTTTTTACATGACACATTTTTAAGAATTTTTGGTTGTGTTTTTTAAATTGTTTTTGATCAGTATCATTTTTATTTATTTATTTTTTTTTAAAGTCCTGAAATTTTGCAGTTTTCACTTTGGCCACTAGGCCTAATAATAGTCTGACACTTCCTGTTCTGTAGAGAATTTAAGCAGTCTCCTCATCAGCACAGGCAGGATTACACTGAAAGATAACACCAATGTGTATAGATAACACAGGATCCACCAGTCACAATAGGAGATGTCACAGCTCCCTCTCCTCCCTGCACACTGACTTCCTCCCAGGCCACAGCACATGCCTAAAAAACTCTCATAGAAGTTTATGGGTCTGTTCCTGTTCACAGACTCCTATGTCCGTGCAGTTGCTATAATGCATCTCTCTAAATGCTGTTAAAATTAGCTCAGGAAAGAAAATAAAAATGGCTAAGAAGAAAAGAATATGGATCAGGGTCTTGTTTTAATTAATAAAATAAATTGGTGACAGATTCCCTTTAAATACTTAAAGGGGTATTCCATACTACCTCTGCTCCATGCCTGGTTGGTGGTGTCTGCAGGGAACAAAGAGGTGACCACGTGTGCTGACCTGATCATGTCTATGGAAGCGCCAAGTACAGTTGAGCATATTTCTTGGCTTCAGAAATCCTATAGAAATAAATGGAGAAAGCCCTGCATTCACAACCACCTCTATGTTCCCTGTGGCCAGTTCAGACCAGGCGGTGATCACTAAAAGTGCTACATCAGTCCACAGATTGTGTTTGGTAATGCAAATAAACCCCCAACCTACTTGAAATGGGGCAGAGCTGTAGCACTAGACAACCCAACACCAAACGTGAATTGATTTCTAAATAAAGTCAGAAGGTTTTTCTCCTGCTGAAAAACCCCTTTAAAGGGGTTTTGCCACGAAGTGAGTTCCTTACTTCCTTATTAGCTCAGGTGAGAATATAAATAAATCATGCTGTCATGAATGCTGCAGGGGTGAGATGGAGGGGATGAGCAGAGAGTGAAGAAGAAGGGAGCGTCTCAAAAGTTTACTCAAAATATAACAGTACAACAGTGGGTTCTCTATACGGCAGACAGACTCATACACTGCACTTCCTTCCCAGCCCCTTGAAAGCTCATTCATGTTCCCTGTCATCAGATAAGAAGTGCAAACACGCAAGCGCGGCCAGATCCTGTCAGCTCCTCTGGTCCTGTCTAACGTAAACTTTCAGGTAACTAAGGGGGACTGAGCAATGCTGTAGCTCTCACAGGATTCACTTTTTGTAATCACATATATTTAGAAAAGTGATTAAATACCCATTTTGGAGGATCCCACGTCAACATTACATCGTGGCAAACCCCTTTAAGGAACACCAGGGTTAATTATTTACTTTACTGATATTCTTATTTTAACTTTCTATGCAGGTGTGCTTTTATCCATATTTTGTCAGAGGGCAATAATTGTCTGTTTAGTGCATGCAAAACCGTTAAGGAAGTCATTGGAAAATGTTCAAAACATGGAGCATCTATACATCATCAGATCTGTATTACAAGGGTTTGGTCTTATTTGCTTTCTGTTGCTCCCTACTACCCAGCCAATCGACATTTTGGATCAGAACTATACAAAACTAGTGACAGATGATATTTATATTCATTTAGCAGTGTCATTCCACAGTGCAATATAGCGATTCCAATCATTAACAGGCAGCTTCAGACTCACACTTCCTGGTTAGGCTGCGGGTGGTTCCCATACCACAGGCTGTGTATTATATTGCAACTCAGCAAAATTCACTTCAGCAGGGATGAGCTGCAATTCCAAACAGGCAACGAGCAAGAGTGCTGCTATTTTTTTGGGGAAAAAAAAGACATTTAAATGTCATGAAACCCGCATTTTTTGTTTGACAATAAGGCTATGTCTCCACTGCATCGGACAGAAAAAGGGCCCAAAAGCGGCCATTTTTTCTCTTATGCAGGACCACGGTTTTTGTCACGCTTTGTACAAAAACCGCTGTCGCTTCTCGTTATTTTTCCGTCACCCACACAATTGTATTGTATGGGAAGACGGCAAGAAAACGAGAAGCGCTGGCGTATTATACAACATGTTGTATAATATGCCGCTGCCGGAAGACGGGCAGAGACAAGACGAGCTGTGTAGACAGCAACTCGTCTTTCCTATTGCCGTCTATGGGGCCGTAGGAACGATCGTATCCTCGGCGCTCTTAAATAACGAAAAGCGCCGAAGATACGAGCGTAATCCTGTGCAGTGTAAACACAGCCTAATAGTTCTATCATTACGCCAGTCATGTGCCTTATTAGTAAGTAGGTTGAGCGGTCACTTCTTTCCATGCATTTGTGTTTCCAGACTGGTCTATGCATTTGAATGTAAAAAGTGGCCATCTGCTTTATGTTAATGTACTAAATATCGCCGAATTTTCATAGTTAATATATTTCTAATAATATTTTCAGAATTAAATATATAAATGGCCTTTCTAAGGATTTAATGGTTTGACTTGTCCTGATAATAGTGTTTAGAGGCGCATTAATGTAAGGCTAGTTATTTCTTGGTCAAAGTGAAGATGTTATCGCTAATGCTATTACGGACTTTTGCTGGCGTCTTTATAATGCTGGTAAAGTACATTCCCATGGTTCTATGCAGCGATTCTGTAATATTCAGTTTAGGATACATGTTATAGAATAATAGAAATGAGATTGAGAAGCACATGGAGCGCAGTCCAGGCAGTGAATTTTTCCTATCTTTGGACACCATCTTCTCAGGAATACCATCATGCATGTACTTACCTGGTGCGAACTTCATGCTCCAATCATGTGCCAAGAATTCATCAATGTCCAATATTTTTTTCCACTGTTGTCCCAGCATAACATTTTGCTAATGATAAAGAACAGAGCTACATACATATCTCACAGACTGTGCGCAATTCAACAGAGGTGCCCAGATACCAAAGCTACTGTAAACCAGCCCCCAAAAAATCTTATTTTGGTAAGAACAACATGTAAAAAGGGATAAAAAAAGAAAACAGGACATTTTTTGTTATGGAGCACATTAGAGTTGATTATCAGGTGCCAAATGCACGTACCCTGTGGGAAGGGTCAGTAGACGCTACTTCAAACGCCCTCGAGCCTTGGCAGAAGCACTTTAAATCCATGCGCTCTGATCTACTGCCTGTCCATACGGGATTCAGAGATAAGTGGGTTACACAGGTAGTCCTTCAATCCCACTGAGTGCTAGAAAAAAAATCATGTTTTTCTCCTCCTTTGGAATTGTGAGAGTATTGTGCTATGCTGACTTGTCACTGGAAGAGAAGCTGCCACTGGTGTTTTCTTTGTTTAATATACAAAATCCATCAAGGTACCTGGGAGAGGAGAATCGACAGTCCAAATCTATTTGTTCCCCTCCCCCCTTCACCATGTAGGTGAGCTATTGTAGATGCTAAAATACTGAGATGGGACAATCTTTTTAAAGGGCTATTCCTACCATATTGATTAGCTTTAAAGGGGTTGTCTCACTACAAGGATTGCTTTGTATGTTAAAGATCTTGCAAAAACAAGTCACTTTGCAATATATGTCCATTCACAGTGTCCTACCTATTCCTAGATATCCCCTCTTGTATGGGCTGCATCAGCTACTCAGGTCGCTATAGCTACAGACCTGTTTGATCTATCCTGATAGGCTGCCAGCACTGGTTGCTATAGCTACAGGCCTGGCTTCTACTGCAGCCTAGCAGAAGCCAGTAAACACGCCCCTGAATACAAAATGAAACCAAGAAAACAGGACTGAGGTAAGATGAATCAATATGGTGAGACAACCCCTTTAATATACAAAATCCATCAAGGTAACTGGGAGAGGAGAATCAACCGACCAAAGCTATTCTTTCCCCTCCCTCCTTCACCATGTAGGTGAGCTCCTGTAGACGCTAAAATAAGGAGATGGGACAATCTTTTTAAAGGGCTATTCCCACCATATTGATTAGCTTTAAACATGTAGGCAAAGGTAAAAAAGGATATGACCAAATACATTGCTATTCTGATTTTGATTAATCTCAGAGCTAGACCAATTGTTATCTCCTGCTTGTTTACACAAGCTTCTCTAGGTATCAACTACCTTTCTCTGCCCGGAATGAGGTGGGGAGGACACTCCCTCCTGTGTCTTATCAGCAGCACAGGAGTTTATCTTTCTTAGTGACAAATTTTGAAGGTGTTGTCTTGCCATGCTGTTTCACAGAGCCACAGGCAGCTTCAGACTCACTCTTCCTGGTCAGGCCTGGTGGGTGGTTCTTCCATCACCAATGTGTCTAACAATCTCAGCTAGGAACAGCAGAGCTGAAATGTCAGTCACTGCTGTAGAACCACCCACAGCCCAAACAGGAAATGTGAGCCTGAATATAGTTGTAAAAATCAGGCTCTGTGAAACAACCGGATGGTAAAACCTCTGTAAGTCCATTTACTTACCGACTCTTAAGGGCATGTTCACACGACGGATTTGAACGCAGTTATGGCCGCGGGTTCTGCGGCCAAAACCACGACCAAATCGCTCCCACTTTATTAACATGGTTTCCTATGGGAAACCGCGTTAATATTCACACGCAGCGGGTTTGGCCGCGGGTTTGAGGCCGCGGCCTTACCGCGCGTGTTTCAGAACTCTGCTGTCAATTCTTGACAGGGAGTCCTCAGCGCGGCGGCCGCACGGTGTTGCCGCGGGTGTCGCCACGGTTGGTGCGCGACTGGGCCGCAGCTGGTGCCGCAGTTTTCCCCCTGCCTACTAATTTGCATAGGGGCAAACCCTCGCCGCAAGCCACACCCCAAACCATACCCCACGCCCCAAACACGCGTCGGTAGAGGTCAGGCGAAGTTTGGCCACGGGAACCACGGCGAATGCCGCGGTCATGTGAACGAGGCCTTAAAATGAAAAGAATTAATATTTTCAGGGCTATATTTCAGCCTGCGATTTGCTTTTGAAAACTTCCTTGGTACTCATGTGCCACTAAGAAAAAATAGTTCTCTCTACGCGACACATTTTAATGGCAAGCTGCAATAAACGACAATGACAAATTAAACATTTTCCTATTTCTGCTGGGAGGGGAATTTCATTCTAAGCAAGTCTCAGAATAGCTTATCAGTCGGCAATTTCCCTCTCCTCACATAGTGGTTTATTTTCGGGCAAACCACTCATGTTCTGCATTTAGATGGATATGAGTGCTAGTTTCAAAGAACACAATGGAGATAAGTTAAGGGGTGCTATAACCAAAGGCTAAAAGATGAGGTGCTGATTTGGTCTCTGCATACATATGTTTTATCGGGAAATACAGGCAGTCCCCGGGTTACATAAGCAATAGGGACTGTAGGTTTGTTCTTAAAGGGGTTTTGCCACGATCACATTTCATACCTCCTGTATCCAGCTCTTCAGCTCTGTGTGCTCAGAAGGAAGTGTGTGTGATTGGCTTGATGTGCTTATCATGTGACCCAGCAGGATGACATCTCCAGGTCTTTCCTCGCTGTAGTCAAAGAAAGGTCTGTTTATGTATAGAACTGCGAGTAGCTACAATGTAGCTCAGAGACAAAGTTTTTGCCTCAGTTCACAAAGGTCCTAGGTTCAAATCTCTGCAGGAACCAAACCTGTTTTTTTCTCTTTATCAATGCACATAGCTCATTAAGGTTTCTTTTTTTATTTATTTGCACTGTTTGACTAATTACTGAGTATAGAAGACAGGAGTAGAATGACAGCACCTGGGGTTTGAACACTCAGTAGCTGCCTGAGAGGAGAGGTGATGTCTGAGCATGTCTGACCAGGAGTGAGGCGCTCTCAGCTCTGGTCGCATCCCCTGGAGACGAGCTGTAAACAATGGATCACTAAAGGAGCAGCTAAGACAAAATGGTGCAGAATTTTTAATACTGATGAATGATGAAAATGTATTCTTTAATTTGCAAGGTTCCCACATAAATTCTACTTCGTGGCAAAACCCCTTTAAGTTGAATTTGTACATAAGTCGAACAGGTAAATTTATTAAATATAACTCCAGCACAAAAGGGTTTGTTTTTAGTTTTGGGGGGAAGCGTTGTTGTTAAGGCTACTATCTGCTGTGGAACATGGAACTTCAAGTGCCAGCACGCCCCATATGTCTCCGTTAGTAACTAGGGGACAGAAGTAAGTCGGGTACTGCTTGTACTCTCTTAACCATCAATGGGGATAGAAGATCATAAAAGAAATTTTATTGTATAGGACTGACAGTAAAGATAGCTTTACTTTCCAAGCATGTTAACTGCCTGGGTTGGCAGCGCTCTACAAGTTCTTCATTCAGTGGAATTTCTAGAAACCTTAATGTATTGATCACAATGAGCAACGTTACCCCTGAAATTCCACACAACACTTCCGTCCTGCTGAATATACCAAAATAGAACGTGTTCGCCAACATCTTGAGGGACGGCAGCTAATAATTAGATACGCTCCTATGGTTCACTCTTGCGTTTAATTACGGTAGGTTTATTGAGCTGTGAATACAGTGGAATAATATCCATCTCAGACGTAATGACGAGATAATGTCTTCAAATTATTTATGTCAATAAAAGTTTGCCCAGTAGTTTCCAGGGAACATGAAGGGTGGGTATTAAAGCCAAAGATTTCCTATGCCGTTCCTTAGCTACAAAAATTAGAGTAAAATTCATGAAATTTATTAAGAGGCACAGGTGGAGATTCCAACTTCTCTGTATGGACAGTCTCAGCAGATGCGTCAAATTTATTAGGGGGGGGGGGGTTGTCCAGCTTTTTTCAGTGGAAATTAGGATCGGGCTAATAGAAACATCCATTCCAGCGGTGATGTTGCCCAACTTTTTTTTTACTTCTGGATCCGGACAGTTGGCTTATGAAGTCCCGTGCTATTTCCTGACAATACTAGGCATTATGGGAAAGGAGCACTCTCTATTGGATGTAACAAATCCTCAATTTGCTTCTGACACTGAATCTTTAAGAAGCAAAAGGGATGCTAGCCAAGCCAGTATCACCCATCTGCATACAGCTGTTTCAGGGTTTTGCCCCTCATCAGTCCCCTTTCTGAGACACTCATTTCCTCCCACTCAGCCAGCCGGTACACTCTGCTCTGCACTGATGAGGTGTAAAAACCCGAAACAGCTGTATGCAGATGAGTGATACTTGGCTAATATCCTGTTTGCTTCTTAAAGATTCAGTGAGTCAGAAGCAAATTGAGGATTTCTTACATCCAATAGAGGGCGTTTGAGCTTCTCAGCTCCTTTCTAATAATGCCTTGTGATAAGCATATGCTTAGTGGAGGGCAAAAAGGCAATCTTAAAACTCCACACACCTCTCTGGTGCTCTCCCCAAGGAGAGATGTTCCACTTTCTGAGCCACTCATTGCCTTCCACTCAGCCAGCATCGCTGAGCCAATGGCCAGGAGCCAGAAAAACAGAAAGGGAGAGACCGCAGCAGCATCATGGTTGAACTGGAGCTAAGTGAGGAGGAAAGTATTTCAGTACAGCAGCCTTATGCCAATATTAGTTTTTAAAAATTAAGCTGAACAACTCCTTTAAGAGGCACAACCCTTAAAAGAAACGTGTTGCATCTGCAAAGAGTGTCCTGCAGACTTGCAAACATTTGTTTCATATTTCTCCTACAACTTACACCAAATTTTTGAAGTTCTAGTAAATTTGTCAAAGTGGAAAAGTCACTCCCCTTCTTCTAAGTCTCACTCATTTTAATAAGGGTAGCTCAAAAAGACTAAAAATGAAAAATTTTTGCACAAACGAGGCTTGCAAAAAAATTTGCAACCCCAGAAAGCTGCTACACGCAACATAATAAATACTCCCATAATTCCTATAATCTTAAAAAAAAAACTTTAAAAAAAATTATAATCGGAGAATTACACATTATTGAAATCAGGTTTTTGTTATAAACCTATGTTTTAAACATTTTTAAGATTTTTTATTTTTTGTGATCATCCATATAAAAAAAAAAAATCTTAAAATATTGCACACAGGAGTCACAATAAGCTGATATTTCCTGTTCTTGCTGTGTATATACAGGCACCGGGCAAGGAGCATCATCTCATTATCATTAGAGGACAGGCTACATATATTGTGTTGTTGGAAGCACAGATAAGGTAGGATAGCAACATTATAGACACAGATAAGGCTCCGTATGCATCTTTCCTGGTGTCTGGGGAGGGGGTGCTACTCCATCACTTCCTGGAGACTGGAATCAAATGTATGAGACATCGTCATGGATCGACTCTTATTCACTGCAGCTGGCATTGTGTGCACACACCCTACTCTACTGACTATACAGGAAATACAGGAAGGAAGTGCGTCTCCAACATGGCCACCCCCAGGTAAGGTCTAATAAATAAAAAATAAACAGCTACAAAAAACACAAAAGATCAAACATAATGTATCTATATACTTCAATCTAATAAGTTAAAAGGGTTCTCACTACAAGGATTGCTGCTTTTTATGTTAAAGATCTTGCAAAAACAAGTAACTGCAATATGTGTCCATTAACAGTATCCTACCTATTCCTAGATATCCCCTCTTGTATGGGCTGCATCAGCTCCTCCGTTCGCTATAGCTACAAACCTGTTTGATCTCTCCTGATAGGCTGCCAGTGCTAGTTGCTATACCTACAGACCTGGCTTCTACAGCAGGCCAGTAGAAGCAGTAAAGAAGCCCCTGAATTCAAAGATGAAACTGAGAAAACAGGACTTAGGTAAAATGAACCAATGTAGTGAGACAACCCCTTTAGGCCTCGTTCACACGGTTGATTTGTGCATGGATTTCAGCCGTACTGCGCGTCGTATTTGCGCTGCAGTACGGCTGAAATCCATCCCTGTCATTACGGTAATCCACTGCTCTCATAGAGAACTATGGATTTCGTTTCTCCTCCCCGCTCGCACAATCCGCCGCGGGGGGAGAAAGTGACATGCACATTATTTACGTCGTGTACGCGCCGTGAATAATGACTATGGGGCTGGCAAGCTGCCGGCCCCCTGCCCTGCCCCCGCTGCATGGCAGCCGATGTAATTGCGGGGCGAAATCCGTCCCCGCAATTACGTCGGCAATAAGCCGTGTGAACTAGCCCTTAATCTAAAATTAAATACATGTCACATGACCTTGAGGCTGGGTTCACACAGCATAACAAACCATGTTTAACTCAAATTTTACCTATGTCCCAAATTTAAATCATAAAAACACATATTCCAAAAAATGCTTGTATTTTAAAAAAAAAAGCCCATGTGCATATTGCATTTTTTTTTATGTAGTTGAGAAATGCAACAAAAGCCCACACAAAATAAGCATCAAAAACGCTGTGTGACAATCCAGTCTTAGGGTATGTTCACACGGCGTAATTGTGGCGTGTACAGTATGCGCCACAATATGCCGGGTATATTGGGAGTTGCGCTGATCAGCGCGTACTCCGAACCACGGGGGCTGGCAGCATGCCACATAGACGTGCATTACTCGTAGTGCGTAATCGCCGCGAGTAATTGACATGTCACTTATCTCCCCGCACATACAATACCATGGTATTGTACGCGCAGGGGGACAAGGCGTAATCAAGAGTTCTCCATGAGAGCTATGGATTACCGTAATTGCAGCATGCATCTCGCCGTGTATTAGGCTATGTTCACATGATATATTGCGGTGCGTATAGTATTTTATTTGTTGTGTGGACGCACCCTAAAATGTTAGTGAGAAAATCCGCTGTGGAAAATTGTTGGTGTAAATCTCCAAAACAAGATATAAAATGCAGGTTAAAGGCAATGTCTTTATATGACGCCTTTCAAATCCTGGTTAGATGATGCTACTGGGGAACTTCGCAGATGGCTATACATAGGATCATGTGTCTGCTACTGGTCATGTAATGCATGGGGAGGCTAATTCTTTGATCATGGTCACTACAGATTATACAGATACAAGCAATTTATAGGACTATAAAAAAATCTAAGGCTAGGCCAACACCCAGAATTGTTTAGGAAGACCTTTCTCTCTATAGGGTAATCAAAACAGTGACAAGCGAATTTCTAGATATTTCCAAAAGACTTTCAAGCAATTTTCATATTACACAATGGAGGAAAAAAAAGTAGTCACTTCTTTTTTGGAATCACTCTGAAATACCTTTAAAAAAAATAAATCACTAGTGCCTCGCTTCACTGGAGCAATATTAAAGACATTTTTAAGCTACTCAGTGGAGGACGGCAATTTCAGAGCAGGTTTTGTAATTTCGCACAGCTTTTTTGGGGGGAAAAGCACTAATGCAGTTTTTTTGAGCCAAAGCCAGAAGCAGAAGGAGGGGAATAATAAGTTCTTCCTTTATACTTCCTATTAGTTTTGAATCCACTCTTGGATTTGGCTCTAAAAAACTCCACTTTTTCTCGTGAAACACCATTGCCCTTCTTGAGGCAGTTTTTTGAGCCAAAGTTAAAAGTAGATCAAGCAAGGAGGAAAAGCATAAGGTCTTCCTTCATATTTCTCATTCCTTTTACATCTATTCCCAACTTTGGTTGAAAAAAACAATGAAAAACTGACAAAAAACATTTTTAGAAAATTGATGTGTGGAACCCTCCCTTAAGGTTATAAAGTTTACAGAGGTTTTCCTATATGGACATTTATGGCATATCAGAGGGATATACCATAAATGTCTGATACTTGAGAGTCCAACCAATAAGCCCTGCAATTATCTTAAAAATGAGCACACGTAAGTCTCCAGAAGGGACAGGTGGCCGGAAATGTGTAGCACTCTGTATTCATTTCAATGGGATTTCTGAGTGGGCTTGGCCAAACTCCGAACCCTCATTGAAATGAACGGAGACTGCCTTGTACGTCTGGTCACTTCTGTTCTGCACGGAAAGTTTCAGGGGCCTGTAATTAAAATAAGTGTGGGCTCCCAGATGTGGTACAACTGTAAGACGTTTATATCCTAGCAATATGCCACAGATGGGAAAACCCCTTTAAAGGTGCTTTTACACAGCGCATTTTTGGTGCACTTTTCTTGCAGAAACGCACAGCATTAAACTGCCTTTGTTTCTATGCATTTCTGCAATTTAAAAACGCACCAAAAATGCACTGTGTGAAAGCACCCTAACATTCTCCCTCTTTCCATCCTGCAGGCAGATAATTGATCCTTCGAGAGCCCATAAAATATAAAGTCAATAGGAGCTTGCTAAAAGGAGTGTATATACGTATTGGGGACGGGGGTGAAAAGCTATTAATGATTGTTCCTCTTTACATGGGGAGATTTGCTGCCAACAGTTATAAAATATACAACAATTAAGACTTTCTGCTTACAAGGCCTTTACATGGGGAACCAATGTTCCTACAAATGTGGCCCATATAAGAGACCGTATACAATTAAGGAGCCATTCACCACATCTGCTTCCCGGTGATATACGCTTTCCCTGCAGGACTCAATAACATGGCATCCTGATGGATACCTCAGAGGTAATTTACTTATTCCCACGAGCAGAAGAGCCACCTGCAATAAACCAATGGAAAATTTCAATGCACTAAAACTGTTGTCACGGGTAGTCCGGCAGCCCATTTCTTTGGTCAGAATTACCTTATAATTGCGTAACATCTCTCCTCCAACTCCAGCCAGCCCTTCTGTTCTCCTGCTCCTCTATAGTGCACACCCGTGGCGCTCTTCTGGATTTAAAGGGCCCATGCGCACCACCCAGCTTTCCCAACCTATGGCTGGTCATCACTGACTATTTAGGGCCCCACCATTAGCCTCATCTATTTTTTTTCCCCAGATTATTGGCAAGCTTTGCAGGCCTAGGCTTTGGTCTTTGTAGCTGACCTTTGGCTTGTTTCTGATTATACTGATCTTCTGTTTGTGACCCTGAGTAAACTCCATGTGCCCAAACTCTCTGGTTGTGACCCAATTATGTTTTCTCTGTGTCTATCAACTTTCAATGTGGGTGTACTGGATAATATGGTAAAATCCTGCAATATCAATACAAACACCTTCTATATTCCTGACTACTTAGTAATGTCTTAGAGTGCTTTCACACAGCGCAGTTTTGGTGCAGTTTTAACTGCGATCCAATTAAACTGCCTTTTTTACCAGCAAGCTTCTTTCACTTATATAAAAAGTAAAGTGAGTAATCTGTTAGTATGATTGTAATCCACAAGGCTTCAAACCCAGTAATTGATTACTTACTTGAAACCTCTTTCTGAACATTTTAGACAACTGAAAGAAGCTTGCTGGTAATAAATGCAGGTTAAATGGAGCGCAGTTAAAACTGCACAAAAACTGCACTGTGTGAAAGCACCCTTAGAAGACTGCACTTGTCTCCGTATGAGAGAAAAAGTTAGTCCCTGGCATGCAATTGCATAACATTGTGTAAACCAACAAAGTTATGAATGGAAGGAAGTTATTACAATGGAGCTGTGTACTGGGCTGAGACTGTATTTGCGGAAAGTATGTATGGGTGGGTTTACATCCAGCTCTTTTATGTTACTAGTAATGCAATAAACAAGAGGTGAGAGATCCCATATGTACTAATCAAGAGTATAAACTAATAATAATACATTGTGTACATGAGCAATCTATCAAAAAAACAAATTTTGCACTGTTCAGACAGTTTTAGGCTATGTTCACACGGCGTAATTGCGCAAATAAGCCGTGTGGATGGGGGCGGGGCGGGAGCGGGGGGCCGGCACTTCGCCGGCTCATAGACTATCATTACTAGCGGCGCGTATACGCCGCTAGAAAATGACATGTCACTTATCTCCCCTCGCAGCGGATTCGCCGAGCAGGGAGAGGAGACGTAATCCATAGTTCTAAATGAGAACTGTGGATTACCGTAATGACTGGGACGTATTCCAGCCGTAATTCGCGCAGTATGGCGCGTAATTACGGCCTGAAATACGTCCCATTTTAAGCCGTGTGAACATGGCCTTAGGGTATGCTCATGTCGTATATTCAGGGTGCCGGACTTGGTTGATGGCGTATTTTGGACAAGGCTGTAACCTGTGTGTATTCTACATGCTGTATTACTAATCTTTCCCCCTTATTTGTTGTCTGTTGTTTGTCTCCCTTCCGTGTCACTATTGTTTGTTTGTTGGCTACTTTAGGCTTCAATTGCTTTTTTAGCAGGAGTTTATTTGAGGTGTTCACAATTATGCATAGTCTAATTTTTTACATTTGCAACTTGTATGCCTTATTTTTGGTACTGATAGTGCTGAGCTGTCTTATGGACAACTCAAGTACATTGTGACTTACTGCTATGTAATAGTTTCATACATGCTTTGTATGGTTTTTCATATACTTTGTATTGCATGGTCTTTGCTTTATATGCTTTGTTGTGCAGTTTCTACTTCAATAAACTTCCTCTCTGAATTTAATAAACTATCAAAAGGCACATAGGAATTTTTGAAAAAGCATTTCTGCTAATTAGGATACATGAAAATTTTTTGAGGTTCTTAGTTCACATTTTTGTGTCTGAACAGGCCCTAAAGAGAGGTATCAATAGAGTAGGTTCCCACCTGTATTGAGGCCCCCTTGCTGATTGGGAGGTGGGCTTAAATGGGTTGTCTCACTACATTGATTCATCTTACCTCAGTCCTGTTTTCTTGGTTTCACATTGAATTCAGGGGCGTGTTTACTGGCTTCCACTAGGCTGCAGTAGAAGCCAGGTCTGTAGCTATAGCAACCAGCGCTGGCAGCCTATCAGGAGAGATCAAAAAGATCTGTAGCTATAGTGACCTGAGGAGATGATGCAGCCCATACAAGAGTGGATATCTAGGAATAGGTAGGACACTGTTAATGGACACATATTGCAAAGTGACTTGTTTTTGCAAGATCTTTAACATAAAAAGCAATTCTTGTAGCGAGACAACCCCTTTAAGCACTTTTGATCTAAGAACCTCAAAAAATTTTCATCTATTCTAAGTAGCAGAAATGCTTTTACAAAAATTCCTATATGGCTTTTGATAGTTTTTTAGTTAATAGTGTATTCGAGGTACATGTTTCAGAGTGTAGTTGCGCCAAAGTATGCACCACAAATGAGTTTCTAAGGCTATGTTCACACGGCTTAACTGCGGGGCGTAATTCCGCCCCGCAATCACGCCGTGTGGCCGGGGCGGGAGCGGGGGAGCGACCGGGGGTCCGGCACTTCGCCGGCCCATAGACAGTCATTGCTAGCGGCGCGTATACGCCGCTAGAAAGTGACATGTCAATTATCTTCCCGCCCGGCGGATTCGCCGAGCAGGGAGAGGAGACTTAATGCATAGTTCTCTATGAGAACTGTGCATTACCGTAGTTACTGGGACGGATTCAGCCCGTAATTGGCGCATTCCGGCGCGTAATTATGGACTGAATTACGTCCCAGAATAAGCCTTGTGAACATGGCCCATGAATTTTCATGTACTTCACTCATTGAGTGCAGTGTATAATAATTTTTATTGTTCAGATGATGATGAATTTATGCCCTTATTTTTCAGCATGTACAGTGCACCTCATAAAAGAATTACCATGTCAATTCTTTGTAGTGCTTACGTGCCGAGAAATACACATGGTAAAATGTTGCATGACATGATAGTGTCAGAATTACATTCTTGCAAGCGCTTAATTTCATCAGTGCAATGAACACTTATTTCACGTGTGTGAACTCCCCCTTTGATCCAAATTACACATTTTTATTACTTCATTTAAAATCCAGTAAAATTAACATTTTATAAAGACTTTTCAAAGTGTAGCTAGTAAGGCTCTGTGCACACTGCCTTATTCTGAATGGATGACAGATCCGTTCTGACACAGGTAAAAACAGATGCATTAACGTGTTCATTGACTCATATGGGTGGACAGATGTGCAACAGACATTGGCATAGTGTCCATTTTTACACTTTCCGTCAAATATTCGTTTAATTTTAACAAATTGAGGACGCCGGGCGCTGAGATTTTTCAAGTTGAAAAAAAAGTATATGTTACAATATGTTTTTTAAAGTGTATGTCAATGGAAAAGGGATCCTAGTGTTTGTGCCCATGTTGTAAACGTATACATTTGTATAAGTAATAAAATATATAAAGAAAGCTACCCAATCAACTTGGTAGTCAAAAAAGATCAATAAAAAAGGATGTCAAACCTCTGCTCCAAGCAGTGCACGCTCGGCATATGTTTAACGTGCATGTTTTGCTGTGTGGTCAAATACAGTGTGCACTGAGCCTAAATCTGTGCAAACCTCTCTGCAGGATATTCTACAAAAGTTCATGTAGTATTCAATCAGCGAGAGGAAGCGGTCAGAGACCTGTGCAACGTTTCCAAGGTTAACGCGTTTTTTCTTTTGAGGGCGTGGCACTGAAGACAGTATTTAAAGGGAACCTGTCAGGTGGTTTGTGCCCCTTTACCTGAGCGCAGAATGTGGAAGATGGAGAAAAGCGGAGCTTGCCGAGAAATACAGATATCATCGCCTTAAGAGACTAAGTCCTGCTTGTCCCGCCCACATACAGTGATTGACAGCTTCCCCTGCATTAGTGTGCGTAAAAAAACTGTCACTCACTGCATGTGGGCGGGGTTTGCTGTAATTTCACTTTCAGTTTGATTTTTGTCTTTACTTTTTGCTCAGACACCCTGATTCAAATCATACAGTATATCTGTATATATCACAGACCTCAGCTCCTCTATTATATAACCTATATATCACAGACCTCAGCTCCTCTATTATATAACCTATATATCACAGATCTCAGCTTCTCTCCTCTATCATATAACCCTATATATCACATAGATCAGCTCCTCTCCTCTATCATATAACCCTATATATCACAGAGCTTACCTCCTCTCCTCTATCATATAACCCTATATATCACATAGATCAGCTCCTCTTCTCTATCATATAACCCTATATATCACAGAGCTTACCTCCTCTCCTCTATCATATAACCCTATATATCACAGCTCAGGTTCTCTCTTCTATCATATAACCCTATATATCACAGAGCTCAGCTTCTCTCCTCTATCATATAACCCTATATATCACAGAGCTCAGTTTCTCTCCTCTATAATATAAACCTATATATCACAGAGCTCAGCTTCTCTCCCTCTAACATATAACCCTATATACATACTTGCCAACCCTCCAGGTTTTGGCGGGTCACTCCCACTAATGGGGGCAGTGTCCCACCCCCCGCTTGGGTGGCTTAACCTCCTGCATCTGAAAAGATGCCAGAGGTTATTTGTGCACAGAGGCATCGGGCAGCGTCTCTTGACGCTTCCCTATAGCCGCTGTCCAGCAAAGTTCTCCTAGCTTCAGTGGTAGCTGCGAGAGCACTGTGGGGGAAGGGGGCGGGGCTTAGCGGGACCCACGAAGCTCCGCCCCCTTTCTGTGTGCAGCGTTTGAAAAACTAGGATGCCAGCATGACAGTGAGTGCAGGGATGGCTGTGTGTATGTGGGGAGGCTGATTGCCTGTGAGGGGAGGGGTGTGTGTGCAGTGACTGAGTGCCAGTGAGGGGAGGAGTGTGAAGTAGATTTTATTTTTTTATTGTTACTAGCTATTGGGGCACTGCCTGGCTAATGGGGGTCTCTGCCTGGATAAAGGGGGCATCTACTTGGCTCATGGGGGCATCTGCCTGGCTCATGGGGGCATCTGCCTGGCTCATGGGGATATCTACCTGGATAAAGGGGCATCTGCCTGGCTATTGGGGCACTACCTGGCTATTGGGGGCACTACCTGGCTATTTGAGGCATTACCTGGCTAATGGAGGCACTACCTGGCTAATGGAGGCACTACCTGGCTATTGGGAGCACTACCTGGCGAATGGAGGCACTACCTGGCGAATGGAGGCACTACCTGGCTATCGGGGGCACTACCTGGCTATTGGGGGCACTACCTGGCTATTGGGGGCACTACCTGGCTAATGGAGTTACTACCTAGCTATTGGGGGCACTACCTGGCTAATGGAGGCACTACCTGGCTATTGGGGGCACTAATTGGCTTTAAGGGGCACTGACTAGCTGGAATGGGCACTATCATCATATAGGGGGGCATCAACCTGGATAAAAGCTGGCATTAACCTGGATACAGGAGTCTACTAACTGGCTACAAGGTGTTACTACCTGGCTTCAGGGTTCAAATAGGGCACCGAGATACCTACCTATTGGGGCACAGTTTGGCAGTCTCTCCCCGCTCTCCTGGATGCTGAATAGACACTCCAACAGTCCAGGGAAGCGCGGTGCTGGCAGAACCCTAATTTAGCTTTCTTCCAGAGCCATTAGACAGTTAGGTGGAGTAGGGTGCGGCTTTTTGAAGGGGACGTGGCTTACATGCAAAATGGGCGTGGATATGCAAATTTTGGGCACAGCGCGCTACGCACGCCACCCCTTCAAATCTCCTGCTTTCTTACTTTCAAAAGTTGGCATGTATGCCTATATATCACAGAGCTCAGCTCCTCTATCATATGACCCTATATATCACAGAGCTCAGCTTCTTTCCTCTATCATATAACCCTATATATCACAGACCTCAGCTTCTCTCCTCTATCATATAACCCTATACATCACAGAGCTCAGCTTCTCTCCTCATCTATAACCTATATATCACAGAGCTCAGCTTCTCCTCCTCCATCATATAACCCTATATATACACAGAGTCAGTTTCCCCTCTCCTCTATCATATAACCCTATATAGCACAGAGCTCAGCTTCACTCCTCTATCATATAATCCTATATAGCACAGAGCTCCGCTTCTCTCCCTTGATCATATAACCTTAAATATCACAGACCTCAGCTCCTCTATTATATAACCTATATATCACAGACCTCAGCTCCTCTATTATATAACCCTGTATATCTCAGACCTCAGCTCCTCTATTATATAACCTATATATCACAGACCTCAGCTCCTCTATTATATAACCTATATATCACAGACCTTAGCTCCTCTATTATATAACCTATATATCACAGACCTCAGCTCCTCTATTATATAATCCTATATATCACAGAGCTCAGCTTCTCTCCTCTATCATATAATCCTATATATCACAGAGCTCCTCCTATCTCCTCTATCATTTAATCCTATATATCACAGAGTTCAGCTTCTCTCCCTCTATCATATAACCCTATATATCACAGAGCTCAGCTCCTCTCCTCTATAATAAAAACCCTATATATCAAAGACCTCAGCTTCTCTCCTCTATCATATAACCTTATATATCACAGAGCTAGCTTCTCTCCTCTTTTAAAATAATCCTATACATCACAGATCTCAGCTCCTTCCTCTATCATTTTCCCCTATTATACACAGAGCTCAGCTCCTCTCCTTATCATATAACCTATATATCACAGAGCCCAGCTTCTCTCCTTTATCATATAACCCAAATATATCACAGAGCTCAGCTTCTCTTCTCTATCATATAACCCTATATATCACAGAGCTCAGCTTCTCTCCTCTATCATATAACCCTATATATCACAGAGCTCAGCTCCTCTCCTCTCTCGTATAACCCTATATATCACAGAGTCAGCCCTCTCCTCTCTCGTATAACCCTATATATCACAGAGCCAGCTCTCTCCTCTCTCGTATAACCCTATATATCACAGAGCCCAGCTTCACTCCTCTATCATATAACCCTCTATAGCACAGAGCTCAGCTACTCTCCTCTATCATATAACCCTATATATCACAGAGCTCAGCTCCTCTATCATATAACCCTATATATCACAGAGCTCACCTCCTCTTTATCATATAACCCTATATATCACAGAGCTCAGCTTCTCTCCTCTATCATAAAAACCCTATATACACAGAGCTCAGTCCTCTCCTCTCTCGTATAACCGTATATATCACAGAGCTCAGCTCCTTTTCCTCTCTGTATAACCCTATATATCACAGCGCATCAGCTCCTCTCCTCCCCTCGATAACCCTAATATCACAGAGCTCAGCTTTCTCCTCCCCGTATAACCCTATATATCACAGAGCCCAGCTTCACTCCTCTATCATATAACCCTATATAGCACAGAGCTCCGCTTCTCTCCTTTATCATATAACCCTATATATCACAGAGCTCAGCTTCTCTCCTCTATCATATAACCCTATATATCACAGAGCTCAGTTCCTCTCCTCTCTCGTATAACCCTATATATCACAGAGCTCAGCTCCTCTCCTCTCTCGTATAACCCTATATATCACAGCGCTCAGCTCCTCTCCTCTCTCGTATAACCCTATATATCACAGAGCTCAGCTTCACTCCTCTATCATATAACCCTATATAGCACAGAGCTCCACTTCTCTCCCTTGATCATATAACCTTAAATATCACAGACCTCAGCTCCTCTATTATATAACCTATATATCACAGACCTCAGCTCCTCTATTATATAACCCTATATATCTCAGACCTCAGCTCCTCTATTATATAACCTATATATCACAGACCTCAGCTCCTCTATTATATAACCTATATATCTCAGACCTCAGCTCCTCTATTATATAACCTATATATCACAGACCTCAGCTCCTCTATTATATAACCCTATATATCACAGACCTCAGCTCCTCTATTATATCACCTATATATCATAGACCTTAGCTCCTCTATTATATAACCTATATAACACAGACCTCAGCTCCTCTATTATATAACCTATATATCACAGACCTCAGCTCCTCTATTATATAATCCTATATATCACAGACCTCAGCTCCTCTATTATATAATCCTATATATCACAGAGCTCCTCCTATCTCCTCTATCATTTAATCCTATATATCACAGAGTTCAGCTTCTCTCCCTCTATCATATAACCTTATATATCACAGAGCTCAACTTTTCTCCTCTCTCATATAACCCTATATATCACAGAGCTCAGCTCCTCTCCTCTATCATATAACTCTATATATCACAGAGCTCAGCTTCTCTCCTCTATCATAAAACCCTATATATCACAGAGCCCAGCTTCTCTCCTTTATCATATAACCCTATATATCACAGAGCTCAGCTTCTCTCCTCTCATATAACCCTATATATCACAGAGCTCAGCTTCTCTCCCTCCGTCATATAACCCTATATATCACAGAGCTCAGCTCCTCTCTCGTATAACCCTATATATCACAGAGCTCAGCTTCTCTCCTCTCATATAACCCTATATATCACAGAGCTCAACTTCTCTCCCTCCGTCATATAACCCTATATATCACAGAGCTCAGCTCCTCTCCTCTCTCGTATAACCCTATATATCACAGAGCTCAGCTTCTCTCCTCTATCCTTTAACAATGTTGCACAGACAGATATATACATATAAATTATCTGCTTATTCATAGAAACACTTTGAGATTAAGGTTCTCAATAACCCTTTACGACACAAAGCATCCTGTGTATGAATCTAAGCGTCCTCTCTTTCAAGCAGCCGTGTATTCAACAAGGCATTATCCACAGAGTGCACCTCTTCCAAGATGCAGCACCGTAATTCAGATACTCCGTGGTGGACCGCGTAAAGGTGCTGTGCCACTGTATTTTCATCAAAAATTTTCAGCAAACTGGTACTTGTAGCGCCAGGCTGTGTTGAGCTGGTACAAATCTCTCTTCTGTTTATATGTATTGTGGCAGAGCGACCATAGGTGGTCGCATGGTGCTGCCCCTAGGTGGCGTACGTCGAGAGACCTGATAGAAACATGCCACCGAGGGCCTGGTCTCGGTGGGGGAAGCCAGGTATTGTCGGTCAGCAACATTAGGTTGCTGACCCTTGTACGTAGTATGGCTAATGTCCAGCCATTATGGGCTGGCTTTCCCGGAACAGCTGCAGTGGGTGGGTGGCTGTTCCCACATGCCAGGTCCCTGTGTTTCAGCCCAGGTATTGGGTAGGTCTCTAGAGACCTTTTAAAGGCCTCCTACTCCAGGTGATCGGGGGGCATGGTCTGCTAGCTGGCAGTGCAGCAGAGGAGCTGGAGAGAGGCTCTGACCCCCGGAGGCTTGAGGGAAGCCGATACCGTACTGGAGAGTACAGTGTGTTTAGTGCTGGACGTTAGGTCCAGGCCACCGGTAGATAGGGTCTATTCTTATGTTTCAGTTAGTGGCCTAGGTTTTGATTTATGTGCATGTTTTTCCTGTATCCTGCTTGCTCAATAAAACTGGTTGAGGCCAGAGAAACCAAAGCCTGCAGTCGGAGTGCCTTATGTTGGATGTGCCAATACCGATCTACGAAAGACGGTAATCCTGTGAGCAACGATACCCCGTAAGCTGGTCCAAGATAGCGGCCAAACGTGAGTGAGGCATCACAGTATGTATGGCAGAGCAATGCTCGTTTAAATGAACTTTAAGGGCTGGTTCACACGGCTTATTCAAGCCGTAATTGCGGGACGGATTCCGCCCGCAATTCCGGCTTGAATAAGGGGCGGTGCGGGGGCGCTGCTCGCCGGCCCCATAGACTTTCATTATCCATGGTGCGTATTGCGCCTGGATGATGTGCATGTCACTTTCTCCCCGCCTGGCGGATTCGCCAAGCGGGGAGGAGAGACGGAACCATAGTTCTCTATGAGAACTGTGGATTACCGTAGTTACTGGGATGGATTCCAGCCGTACTGCAGAACAAATACGGCGCGCAGTACGGCTCCAATCAGCGCCCAAATAAGCCGTGTGAACGAGGGCTAACATTGCATCTAACACTGCTTGGTCTACTGAACAATGCAAGGTTTGGATCCCGTGGAGAGTGGAGGATTCTGTTTGTAGACTGAATAAATATATACATTTTAGGCTTAAATAGATTTTTAATCTATAAAACCCAACATGTTATAACAATTCACAGCAAACCATAGAAGAATATTTTGAAAGGGATAAGACCATGTTCTCCTTCTTGAGGACACAATGTATGTTATTTCAAGCTGCAGACAGATGTACAGCACAACTGCCTATAGGCATATATTCTAAAGCCATGTATTATTCATATGGTGAAAGTGATATAATGGTAAACATGGTGCAATGTGGAATTATAGACCCACGGTATGCCTGTTTACAATGGTCGTAGTCACAGAATGCTGTGGTTCTTAAAGGGAATGTGTCATCAAAAATGACTTACTGTTTAACTCACGTTTTTATGTTAAACACATTTTTAAATAATTTTTGGAAATATTTATTTTTAATTTTTCATATTACTTTAAATATTTTTTAATAATTCTTAAGTCCTGCAGTTTTCACTTTGGCCACCAAGCCTAATAACAGTCTGACACTTCCTGCCCTATAGATAAAGATTTTCAGCAGTCTGTTCATTATTAACACAAGCAGGGTCAAACTGAAAGGAGACACCAGTGTGAATAGATAACACAGAATCCACCAGTCACAAGAGGAGATAGTCACAGCTCTCAGCCCCCTCCTCCCTGCAGAGTGAAATCTTCCCAGGTCACACAGCATGACTAGAAAACTGTCCTATTGAAGTCTATGAGACAGAAACAGTATTAAGTCTCCTATGTGCATGAAGCTGCTGTAAAATATCTCTCTGACTACTGTTAAAGCTGTGCAAACAAGGCCTAGTGGCCAAAGTGAAAACTGCAGGACTTAAGAATTATTAAAAAATATTGAAAGTGATATGAAAAATTAAAAAAAATATAACCAAAAATTCTTAAAAAATGTGTTTAACATAAAAACGTGAGTTAAACAATAATACATTTTTGATGACACATTCCCTTTAAGGGGCCGTTCACACGGCACAGGACAAATACCAGCCGGTTTGCCGGCCGGTGTTTGTCCTGTTTTGCGACTGTCCTCACGGCCGCGGGGGGGACGGCTTTTCTCTGCGATGAGCGGAGAAAAGCCGTTCCCCCTCCCATAGACATGCACAGATTCCGTCCGGAAACCGGACGGAAGATTGTGCATGTACAATGTTTTGCCGCCGGTCCGCCGGCGACCAAACAATCGGGCGGAAAACCCGTGCAGTGGGGACTGCTGCACGGGTTTTCCATAGAGCACCATTGTGCTCATTTTCGGCCGGTTTTTCAGGCGGTCTGAAAAACCGCAAACCGCCTGAAAAAACGGCCGAAAACCCGTGCCGTGGGGACATGCCCTAAAGGGGTTTTCCACTTTGGACAATCCTGACTTATTGGAAGGGTCCCATATAACTAGGCTGATTACAAAGTGCTCTTGTGCTGGGATCCCAAGGAATCTGTTGTAAATTGTGATCAAACCTGGTAAGTGATGACTTTCTCTGCAGCAGCACCACCACAGGTGAAATTAAGCATTGCAAAGTGTCCATTTAATGAATGGGCAGTCTATTCAATACAAGTCAGGATGGATCCTCAAAAGTGAGACACCTTATGTAACAATTCTCCACTCCAGCCAGGAGATGAGGATCCTAACCTCAGGGGACCCCCTTATTTACTTCGAATTTGCTTATTATTTGTGGTGAAACCTGACAGCAAGTGATCAATTTTCCTGCAGTGCCTCCACAGGTGAAATGAAGCATTGCAAAGTGTTCATTCAGATTAATGGGCAGTCTAATACAATGGATCCTCTTGAGCACGGGTGTCAAACTGTGGCCCTCCAGCTGTTGGGAAACTACAACTCCCATCATGCCCACTGTTATAGATTATATAAATGCATGATGGGAGTTGTAGTTTCCCAACAGCTGGAGGGCCGCAGTTTGACACCTGTGCTCTAGAGTAAGAGACGCTCTGTGTATCCGCTCTCCACTACAGCTAAAAGATGAAGATCCTAACTACTAGACCCTCTTTTTTTTTTCTTTTTACTTGGAATTCCCTAATAAGGTGAATGACTGTGCTTTTTTTTGAACCCTTTATCTTATTCAGATATGTATATAGTTTCCCAGCTTAGAAAACAGCGGGACGTTGACAATCTGGGAGAATAATATATGTGATATGGGAGGGGCATATATGGTCATTCACACATTTTTCCTGTGGTATTGCACAGTGTTTGTTTAAACAGTGAACCCCCTCTATGGTGTCCATATAACCCCCTAGAGCATATGAACTAGAATTGGCCCAAACAGAGGGGAACATGTCTGAAAACTGTCTAGGTGTAAGACTTTTCTTGTTGCTCATAGCAACCAATCAGCGTTCCCCTTTCATTTCTTCAGAGCACTATATGAAATGAAAAGGGGGCGCTGATTGGTTGCTATGCAGTCTGGTTGTTATCAGCTCTGATTGGTTGCTATGGGCAACAAGAAAAGTCTTAGACCTAGACAGTTTTCATACATGTCCCCCATATTCTACAAAAATGTCACCCAGACCAAAAGTGGCCCAGAAAATAAATCATCCCCATAGATGAAAATAATGATTTAGGAAAATAACAAATACACTTAAAAATAATAAGATGCAGTTTGTCTAAAGCCTCCAGTAGACAGAAAAAAGGTGCTCACTGAATACAGGCAGTCCCCGGGTTATGAACGGGATAGGGACTGTAGGTTTGTTCTTAAGTTGAATTTGTATGTAAGTCAGGACAGGTGTATTTATTAAATGTGACTCCAGCACAAAAGTTATTTTTTTTTCGTTTTGGATAGTGCAGGGAAGGGTTTTTACATTTGTTTTGCTGTCTGTGCCCCTGTTAAGACGATTTCACCTTATTTTCACCTCATGTGCTGCTGTGGCATGCTGGAACTTACCGTTACACAGCTACTGTCTGCTGTGGAACATGGAACTACAAGTGCCAGCTTGCCCCATAAGTCACCGTTTCTAACTAGGGGACAGATGTAAGTCGGAATGGTGTAAGTCGGGGACTGCCTGTACTGGTTTCAGAGGTATAAATGCATGCAGTAAGCTCCCTGTAGTGGTCATTATACCCTGACAGAGTTTTATCACTTAACCATGTAGGGGTTTGCAAAATTGTTTTAGAAACTTCCACCACTATAATGATATTCTGCCAATATATCATAAAAATAAAACAAAATGTTGTTCAAAGTTGGGCTTTTACATTAAAAGGGTAGTCCCATTTTGGGAAATCCTCTTCTCTGGCCGCTTGTACCTCGCTGCGATCCGGCCCTGCATGTGAATGAGGAGGACGGCGCTAGCGCCATCGTCTTCATTCGTTTCCATTGGAGTTCTGAGTATAGCAGAGTATAGCAGAAGTGAATGAGAAGGACGGTGCAGGGCCGGATCGCAGCAAGCAGTGAATGGCCAGAGAAGAGGATTTTCCGAAACGGGACTTCCCCTTTAAGTGAAATTCTGCTTTTGAATCACAATTTC
The DNA here is from genome assembly GCA_025379985.1 of Phyllomedusa bahiana. NCBI lineage: Eukaryota > Metazoa > Chordata > Amphibia > Anura > Hylidae > Phyllomedusa > Phyllomedusa bahiana. The sequence goes on along the minus strand of JAODAL010001218.1, from coordinate 213,073 downwards.
CAAAATTCCAGAGTTAGGGTATGTTCACACGGGCAAATTTCGGCGTGCATTTTGTGTCATATTTGCACTCTAATACGAGCAAGATGCGCGCCGAAATTATGGTAATCTATAGTTCTCATAGAGAACTATGTATTACGCCTCCTCTCCCTCCTGCTCGTACAATACGATCGTATTGTACACGCAGGGAGATAAGTGACATGTCAATTACTTGCGGCGAATATGCGCTGCGAGTAATGACTGTCAATGGGGCCGGCTGGCTGACGCCCCCCCGCGCATCGCGGAAGTACAAATGTATCAGCGCGACTCCCAAACACCCGGCTTAGTTGCGGCCATACTCTACGCGGCGCAATTACGCCGTGTGAACATAGCCTTAAAGGGGTTTCTCCACAACATAAATTTGTCACCTATCCACAGACCAAGAAGAGCGCATTTGAAAAAGCTAATTTGTCAGCGCTGATTTTCATTACACAGGTGATGGACAGTATCTATGTGGAATACACGTAAAATTTGTCACATGAACATATGTTTTTTTTCTTTGTAAAAATATATGCCGCAGTTCATGTGGCGTGAAAATGCTGTGTGAACCCAGCCTGAGCAAAACATCACACAGCCCGGGCCCTGGATGTTTTAGGACCCTAGCAACCTGCCTGCCTTGGACATGTTTAGTGTGTATGCCAGGGGCTTACAGCCTGAACGTCAGACACAACTGATGAAAACTGTACTTTGTGCTCCTCTCCGGATTGGGAAACACTGCATTCAATCTTCTTCTATACAACCTGGGGCATTTGGCAACACAGTTATTAATACATAGGATCCGTTTTCTCATTAGATTTCCACCAATATATCTGCATTTCACTAAGAGAAAAAGAGACTGAAGGATGGATCCAACAAAAGTACTTAGATGCTACAGGTGGTACCGAAAGCAAGGGTGCAGAGTTGTATTAATAAGCCCCCCTTCCCCTCCTCAGACTCTGGCCCAGGTTCTCTAGTGAAAAAGCAACACAAGAAATAGAACATTCAATGTACAAAAATGAAGTGTCTGCTAATAAACGGTTTTACTTTGGTCTGGGAAAATTGAATTTTTCACGGCACACTCCTCTAATTCCTGCTATTGACTAAGGACAGTTCAATATCAAGTGCAAATAAAAGTCACGGCAAAATATAGATAGCAGGAATATAACTTTAAATTGCTGAAATAAAGCACAGATCTGCGGATATATCATTCTAATAATATAACAGCGCTTCCCCTTTAAGCCATAATTATTTTATGTAATGCTGTCTTATTCCTGAGCTAATCTGCCCTGCCCTGGCATATCCATCTGCCATAGCCTGTTTCAGGTTTATTCATATTAGCAGGCGCTGTAACTGGCCGTAGCGAGGGATAGGAGAGATTCAGATTCCAATTTACAGATAATGAACAAGAGAAAAACACTATATTGTGCTACCAGGGAAGACTAGATATTGGCCCTCGAAACTCTTTGTGTATATTTACTGGGTTGAGGGACAGATTTTTATATAATGTATTGACTCTTTATAATAAGGGCAAGGGGTGTTCACAGAAATGTCAGGGGCTCATAGCAAAGATTAAAATGGGGCCCTTTTTGGGTTATTAACGCTATCTAACCCGTAGCTACCGGAAATGCGGGCTTTGTGCTGCACTCCCCTCATCTCATTGGGTTTATTTTTTTTGCTCTTGTTTGCAGCCTCCCCCCCTCCATTGGACACATTAGGCAGTTGTACAGGGGTCCCATGAACATAGGGGCTCCAAACAGTCAAAGCTTTGGGCATAATACTTGTTCCTTGTATAGCAATATTACTTGGTAACTTTATGCCCATTATTTAGAGGTATCATACGTAGAAAATTGTCTTATGGCTATATTTATATAAGGGTATGTTCACACGGTCAAATTTCAGCACGCATTTCGCGTTGTATTTGCGCTCTAATACGAGCGAGATGCGTGCCGAAATTATGGTAATCTACACTTTCTCATAGAAAACTATGGATTACGCCTCCTCTCGTATTGTACGACCGGGGAGATAAGTAACATGTTATGACAGTTTATGGGGCCGGCGGGCTGACGCCCCCCCCTCCCCCCGCGCGTTGCAGGGGTACGCGCCAATCAGCGCAACTCCCAAACACCCGGCGTAATTGCGGGGCGTACAGTACGCCCCACAATTATGCCGCGTGAACATAGCCTAATACACATTATTTCATATAAATACATTTTTATAGACATTGTAACGCCAATGCTCTTCACACACATAGAAATAAACCAACAGCTCTACAGATGCCAAGAGACAGATACTTTAAAATAATTCATATATTCAATGTTTATTTCTGCTACACATAATATATATGGAAATCTGAGACTCTTCGCAAACATCTTTGATCAAAACCGTTAGGGCCTATCCACCAGTAGCAAGGGGGCCTTAGTTCAGATGGGGCCTACACTAAATCTCACCTTTCTCAGTGCCTTTCCAAACTTCAATGCTTTTCGGGACATGTGGACCCCAGCTATAATCTGATTAACAACATCCACTGTTTTTGTGCTGGCTTGCTGGAGGAAACTGGACACAGTTTGATGTGTTTGAAAGTGGTTAGAGGCGTCACCTGATGTTATGTCATGTGCTCTGGTAGGACCCTAGTGCCGTTTTGCCTAGGGGCCCATAATGCTGTTAAGAAGGCCTTGTCTTCTCCCATTAAAGTAGGGCATTCAGTCTCTAGCTGGAACCCTCTCTGCAGGGCCCCAGAAACAGCAACTAAATAAAATTTGCAATCTGGTAGAGCATGTAAAATGGCAGTAAGGCAACATGCACATGAGCATATAACAGCTCTATACAATTTAGGAGTCGTACAAGCCCAAATATAGCACCCAAGCACTCATTACAGTTTATGAAGCCATAATGAGGCCCACAGAGTCTCTTCTCTATATGGTTAAGCCAAAAAAAGAATCATGTCAGGCCTCATCAGATGCCATATTGTGCACATGTTCTCTCCTTAAAGGGAACCTGTCACATAGGTTGTGCCCCCCTTGCTGAGAACAGCACAAGCTAGTGTCAGACCTGTTTCCAGCGCTGTGTCCCTTATTCTGTAAGATGCAGCAGTTTTAGAGCATTTAATGCTCAAATCTTATGCATGAGCAGGTGTTAGCCCCGCCCACCAAAGGCTAGCCATGCCCACCTGGCAGTTATTCCCGTTTCTACCTATTCAAAGTATTAGGTTAATCAGTTATGAGGTGGGCAGGGGCTAGCCTCTTGTGGGCGGGTCATGAATTAAATGGACTCTTTATATGACTCTTTTCTGGCTGAAAACTGCAGATTTGAGCATAAAATACTCAAAAACTACAGCATCTTACAGAATAAGGGACACAGCGTTGGAAAAAGCAGGTCTGACACTAGCTTGTGCTGCCCTCAGCAAGGGGGGCAACAATTATGTGACAGGTTCTCTTTAAAGGGGTTACAAGGATTGCTTTTTATGTTAAAGGTCTTGCAAAAACAAGTCACTTTGCAATATGTGTCCATCAACAGTGTCCTACCTATTCCTAGATATCCCCTCTTGTATGGGCTGCATCAGCTCCTCAGGTCGCTATAGCTACAGACCTGTTCAATCTCTCATGATAGGCTGCCAGCACTGGTTGCTATAGCTACAGACCTGACTTCTACTGCAGCCTAGTAGAAGCCAGTAAACACGGCCCTGAATTCAAAGGGAAACCAAGAAAACAGCAGGTAAGATGAATCAATGTAGTGAGACAACTCCTTTAAAACTCTAACCTTCAACAGTCACTGTACTGGGTGCCCATTCAGTACAGAATACAGCAGAATACAACCTCCAGGGGCGTTTCTTCCCCTCCCAGCTGGGTGTTTCTTAACTGAAGGGGGATGACCCCCCCGCTTCACTGTTGGTGCTCGCTCCCGGGTCAGTGTGTTTGTTTGAGATCAGTGGGAGGGGATAGCACATCCCCCCCCTCTCTGTCTGAGTCCACATGTCACTGTGTTGTTCCTCTCCCTATGCAGTCTTATTTTGTAAGAGCTGTTTGTTTACATACCAAAGCCCTGCATTCAGTCTAGACAGTCTTCTATGAACTCAGAGCACTGATCTCTTCTCCTCTCACAGCTGGATGTTTGTTACAGTTGAATCCAGTCTTCTATGAACTCATCCAGAGCAGCACAGATCTGTCTCCTTTCTATGTTTACACACAGGAGCTTTAGGCACCGAGCACAATTCTGCTGTTTTCTGATTGTAGAGGCAGCTGCAGTGTTACTGTGCAGCTCCTGGCTGTGCAGAGTAAAATGTTGCCGTCCTCTTATTCTGAGTAAGAGAGGAATTAACACACACTCCCATGAATACGACTGGGGCCAGACAGAATGTAAATTAGTAGAGCCGTCAGTCAATGAAATGAAAGGAGGAGGAACCGACCGTCACTGGGGAACTGTTTACAGAAAACGAAGATAAGGGAGACCGTGAAAACAAGACAGTTTTGCAAAGGACATCCAATTGCAGAGTTGCTTGTTTTCACTGTCCCCTTATTCTGAAGACCATTTAATGTAATGATACAACCCCTTTAATGAATCACTCTCACCAATAAAGCTCTCCACAGTGCTGCTACATCTCCTCCCTCATATCTATCTGCTCCTCTACCCATTCTCTGTGCACTGCTGATGATCTTAGAATACATGGATCAATCGTCTGAACCTCCCTTGCCCGTCTCCAAGTCTTCACCCGTGCTGCACCAGTTCTCTAAAACATGCTATAAAGTACGATCAGGCAAACTCACAACCCTCATAGTTTTAAGCGCCCCCTGAAAATACATCTTCGTAGGCAGACCTATCAAGATCTCTAATTGCTAACTCCTCAATTAGTCACACACACACTTCCTTCACTCCCTGAGCTTGGGCACTTACAGACACTTATCTGCATATAGGTGTGAAGTCTGATGGCAGGTTCACCCACTTTTATATAAACTATTTCATACTTATGAAACATAGTCGGACCATTGTGAAAAACAAGCACTTTTCACCTTACGTCTCACCCCAACACCCAAATAGATTGTAAGCTCTTGCGAACAGGGCCCTCACACCTTTTGTTCCCACGGATGATTTAGACATTTAAGGGGGATATGTATGAACAGGGCTGTGCCGTTTGCATTACTGAAATCCCGCCCGTACGCCATTATCAGGCGCATTACATAGCGCAAGCGGCACTTTGTAATGTGCCTGATTTTGGGGGCGTGCGGCAGGCGGGGTGCACTAGAACTGTACGCAGCTAACGTTTATAGCTTCGCTACGGCATTTCTGGGCGCATTACTGCTGGAACAGGTAAAACACTTTCAAAGTGGCATATCTGAGCCAGAAATGTCGTCCTAGCGCTAGAATGCATGAAGAACGCTACACACTTAACTGTTTTAAAGCTCTCCATTGTCTCCTATGGGCAATTTACTCCCCGAAAATGCCTCAAGAATTGACATGTCACTGGAAACCGCTGGAAATAGCAAGTAAAAAACTGTGTTGTATGAACGACAAGGTGATTTTACACAGGAATCAATGGAAATTAACTAGAAGTGTTTTATAACGTTTTTGATGCTGTTTTGGGTGCGGAATTCAAAACACAACAGTGCCGAAAACAGTGTCCAAATCAGCCATGTGAACATACCCTTAGTAACTTTTTAGTATATAATGTGTTTGGTTTTTGTTTTTCTGTACTTATACCCTCTAAATTGTTGTTATTATTATTATTATTATTATTACTTCTATTTAAAGTGGTTGTCCACCTTGTAAAAAAAAATCACTGGGAGCCCAGTAAAATAATAATAAAAAATAATCTATACACTGCTTTCTCCCATCCCTGTATTCAGTGCCATATCTCTCTGATCTTCAATTTGTGCTTCAACAATGAAAGCAAAAGACCAGAGAGACAAAACAAACAAAGCCAGGTTCACACATGAGATCTTTAATTCTGCTTTTAGTGCATTTGTTTTTAGTAAAAGCAAAAAGTGGATCCTATAGGGGTACTCTTATCCTATAAAGTCATAGCATATTAGAGGGAAAATGCCATCACCTTTTGATCAGTGGTAGAAGCTCTAAAAAAAGAAGAGTTTGCAATACTAATTCAGCACAGTGGCCCCTTTACTGTTTTCCCTGCACAGTTATGTCTGTGGCCAACTGGTTTTGCAGGGAACTGCAGCTGGCCCCATTCACTTGAGTGGAGCTGTGCTACATTTCCTATGTACAGCAGGTTTAGGGGCTTATTTTGGCACGCATTTTGCTGCGTATTACGCGTTATACGCGACAAAATACACGCCGCATAGAGACCTATGGATTACGCATCGTCCGCCCGCGCATACAAAACGATCGTATTGTACATATGGGGGGGGAGAATTGACATGTCAATTGTTCGCAGCGATTAAAGGGGTTTTGCCACGATGTAATGTTGACGTGGGATTCTCCAAACTGGGTATTTAATCACTTTTCTAAATATATGTGATTACAAAAAGTGAAGCCTGTGAGAGCTACAGCATTGTTCAGTCCCCCTTAGTTTCCTGAAAGTTTACATTAGACACGACCAGGAGCTGACAGGAGCTGATCTGGCCGGGCTTGCGTGTTTGCACTTCTTATCTGATGACAGGGAACATGAAGGAGCTTGCAAGGGGCTGGGGAGAAAGTGCAGTGTATGAGGTTGTCTGCTGTATAGATAATCCACTGGTTGTAATGTTATTATTTGAGTAAACTTTAGAGACGCTCCCTGCTTCCTCGGTCTCTGCTCACCCCCTCCCTCTCACCCCTGCAGCCGTTCATGACTTAGCATGATTTGTTTTTATTTTCTGCTGAGCAGATAACAGATAAGGAACTCACTTCGTGGCAAAACCCCTTTATGTTTGTTCGCGGCGATTCATTGTATGTCAATGAGGCCGGCGGACTGCCAGCCCGCCCCCCCCCCCCGCTTTGGAAATACACGCTTCCAAATACTATACGCGCCGCAATACACCGTGTGAACATACCCTAACTGTTTTTCCCTGCACAGCTGTTCTCCTGGCCTTCTGGTTTTCCAGGGAACTGCAGAAAGCCATATTCTCTTGATTTGAGTTGTGCTGCAGTTCCTCTGTACAGTGAGTTTAAAGGGGTTGCCCACTTTATAATGTAGGTACTTATTAAGTACACGATAGGGAATCTTGCAATTTTCTAATGCACAGGTATTAAAAGTTATACCAGTGCAGTAGGCCCCTATCTAGAAAAAAAATAGTAAAGCCCACATTTCTGACTATTATAATGGCTGCCATGGATCATCTGTATGGACAAAATAGTCATATGACCACCACCACATGCACACCTCCAGCAGCGTCTTGTCATATCGGTCAGTGTCTGTGGAGAAGAAGCTGCACGTTCTTTATTTACTTCATGTTTCTGTAACTTTTTTCATTTTTTACAGTTAACTTTTAACTGTTTAGCTATTAACAACATGACATCTAAGAAAATCCACACAGTGAGGTTGTCCATCTTATATTAATAATAGTTAGTCTACCACTGTTCCTATTCATTTACCCCAAAGATGTCATGTAACCCTACTACTGACTGACTGCCCGGAGGTTACATGCCGTTACTACAGACAGGATTGTGGGCTGCGCCATTTTTTTAGCTAGTAGTCTACTGCATTTGTATAAGTGAGGTACAGGAGCGGAATTTTTAATACATGTATATTAGAAAATTGTGTAATTTCCTATAATATACATAATAAATTAAAAGAGTATAAAGTGGACAACCCCTTTAAGGGCTACCATTGTGAAAGAAAAGACTGTAAAGGGGGCAATGTTAATTGGGTCAGTGGAGGCCTCAGATATAAGATCCCTATTAATTCTAAACTAATAGCTTTTCCCTGTGATATGCCTTCTCTTTATGACATTGAAACCCTTTAAGTGAAGGAAAAGTATTAAAAAAAAACTGCACCAAAAACTGAATTTATGGATTCAGGCTAAAGACATTAGCTAGAGGTAAGAAACAACAACATGTGGACACAAAGATAGAGTATATCACAAAAGTGAGTACACCCCTAACCCATGAGAACTTGTAACACTAAGAAGTCACATGACACTGTGGAGGGAAAATGGCAAATTGGGCACAATTTGCCCATTACAACTTAGGGGTGTACTCACTTCTGTTGCCAGCGGTTTAGACATTGATGGCTGTGTGTTGAGTTATATTGAGGGCACACCAAATCTACAATGTTATATAAGCTGTACAATGACTACCTTACATTGTATCAAAATGTCCTATATTCAGTGATGTCCAATGAAAAGATATAATACAATATTTACAAAAATGTACTCACTTTTGTGAGATACTGTACTTACAAGGAAATTCATATTACGAGTTTATAGAAAAACAAAACACATAGATGAATTTACAAAAATAGGAAAAATCTATATAGAGAAGCAGTTGTTCAGTAACAAGTAGATGGACAGGGGCCCCTGCCCACCACATGACCATCTTAAGACGATGGAATTCCAATCATAGCTGACACCAGCAAACGAGGAGAGGACACTTCTCACACACTTCTCTTACAAGTGTCATTATTTCCTTTCATGATTAACCTCATACATTAAAGAAAGGCAACAGAACATCAACTGATAGTGGACTTATTGGGTAAAACCTGCTAATAATGCGACAGAGCAGCACTTACTATAACAGTAACAGGACCCACCCTTGACCTACCCCATAACCACTTCACACACTCACCGCTACAAAAACAAAATCCCTGTAGCTGAGGCACAGATGCCAGTCATCTTGAGCATAACATATATTATTGAACGTTTCCAATCTTGTCTACCAGTCTCCTTTCAACACACTTAAAAGCTCTATAAATTCCTTCTGCATCACTCGCCACTGCTTTAACCACCACTGGGATAATGTAAATGCCTTTAATTAGGAATGGTAGATACAGCTCCCCAAGAAAGTAACCTAAAAGTGGTACCACTAACTATGTTTTCATTATTTACAGCCCCAACACCTGATTATTGCCATGAACAGTTAATAGTGATGCAACCAGACAAATAATAATGCATGAATACATATAATAATCTGATAAGGCATAAAAACCCTGAGTGCACAGGCAGATGTAGCAGAGCGGAGATGGTCATTGTAGTATAGCTAAGGGTAATGCAACTCAAAGGTGAGATCATGATGTATAATCTGTGGCTCTGCTCAGGACTAATGGCATACCTACAAGTTATCTTAACTCAGTGGGTCATTATGATATAGATATGGAACGGTACCAGTATGATAATCCCCCCAAAAAATAAAAAAAATAAATACATTTAAAAATAAATAAATGTAAAAAATAAATAAATATAATAAATATAATATATATATATAATATATATATATATATATATATAATATAATATATATATATAATAGATATATAATATTATATATATATATCAGATATATAAAACACCTTGTTTTAGTGTGTGTATAAATAAATATATATATATACACGTGTACACATTTAGATTTATATAGATGCATATCAATGTGTGTGTGTGAATACATAAATAAATATATATATATATATTATATATATATATATATATATATATATATATATATATATATATATATATATTATATATATATATATATATATGGCCGCATACACATGTATTAAATTCGGAAAGTTCTAAAAAAGATACTAGAATTAGATGATGACTTACAGTAGTGTCTCTTCATAGGTAGAGTTCAATAAGAAGCCCCAGGGGTCCAGCTCCACGCTCCGCTCTTCCCACAGCTGTGACCCAGGCACATGGTCAGGCTGAAGCAGATTTTCCCTCTGCCATGCATGAGAATATTACTGATATGACTGTCTTGTCTTTCAAGAGCCGATTAACAATGCAGGCTCTGCTTGTGTATCCAGCTGTGCGCTTCCTCAGTGCCTCCGAAAACCAGGCATCACATTCTTTCCAGGGCTTCCTCTATAGAGCAATCTCTGAACAGACACTCCTGGTCAGGATGCTACACTGTATAATGCTGATCCTCCCCTTCCTATCTGACTGTGAACAGCAGCAGCAAACACAGACATAGTCCCTCAGGACTGCTTTTCCCTGCATGTCAGATCTATACCCTTGTGTAGATGTTATCAAATGAAAATAGGGGTTAAACCGTCTGTCTGTTCCTGTGCAACATGTAAAGAAAACTACAAACCGCTACTATCAGAACATTGTTTTTTTCCTGTTCCATATCATACGACACACGGATCAAACGCTAGTCAAGATTTTTTGAGCATGAGGTCCATGTTGAAATGGAGATGTATTATTAAGGGTCACATCTAATTTAGGGCTCATCTATGTGTGCACCTCTCCAAAAAAATATCCGGCAGCAAGTGTTCTAGAGCAGAAGACGGTTAATCTGTTCGATTTACAAAATAATCTTCTGCCATCTGGCTGCAAGTAAAATCGGACCATCTTTTAAGAGCAGACTCCTCTCTTGGTAAATCAGACCCTACACACTTTCCAAAATAAGCTGGTTGTAATAAACTATACTGCCTCATGGTGCCAAGACAAACATATAGGCGTACATTTACTATTGCTGTCCACATATGAGACAGTGTACACTTAGAAGGGCAGTCTAAGAATGCATCAGATTTGGCTCAACTTTAGACCTATCCAACCTTTTAGACCAACTAGTAGTTCGTATACTCTGCACCAAGATTCTGCGCCAGCTTTTTTGGCACAGTATATTGCAGCCACGTTCATTTTCTAAGAAGCCAAACCCACCTTGGCTCAACTCCTCTAACTATTCTGTATTCCGCATTCCATTCATAAATCTGTCTAAAATTACTTGTGATATCCTGCGCCAGTTATGCGCCAGTTTGTGGCACAGTTTAAGCCACAATTGTAGAACACACACCTTAGTAAGGGTGGGCCATAGTGTTGATAGCTGATTTTTCAATTTAGGTTGTAGGTGCCAAATTTTAAATGTTTATGCCAAAATAATAATGCAATGTATGGAGGATAATTTTTTATAGAAAATAGGGCTCTGTACAACAATGCCACTATTCAGTGCCCAAAACATATGGAACCTAAATAATGCTTGCAGATAAGAGCACCATTTAGTGCCCATATAACACTGCCATAATTTCCACACATTACTGCCATATATACAGCATCTGCATTTCATTGTTCAGATGATACCTCCCTAAATGCCTAGATACTGGGGATAATAACGAGCACTGGTGGGTCAAAGGAGTTTACGAGCTCTACAAGATCGCTTCTTGGGGTCTTGTCTTTGGGAGACGGTTAAAGGGCTATTCCTATCCGACATTTATGGCATACTCCTCTATGCAAACTGGAGACCAGGCTGCACATCTATCAGACATTCAGGGGGACATGTATGCAATCTGTCTAGGTCTAAAGGTGTGTTCACACGGCGTGTTGGATCCGTTGTGGATTCAAAAAACGCATTCAAAAGCACTGCATAAATCGCATGCAAAACGCACGTTTTAAATAGGGTGCCTGCTGCGTCACACGGATCAAGAATTGACATGTCATTTCTTGAAGCGCATCCGAAAGATGGACCCGACAGACGAGATACAAACACGCAGCAGTGATCACTCATGTAAACACCGATGCGTGTTTCCCTTTGCCGGCAGTGTTAAACACACTGCTAATTGTTAGGTGCATGTCTGGGTCCGTTCAGATGGACCCAGACATGCATCAGAAAAGCGTATGTTCATAAGGACACAAGACGCCGTGTGAACATACCCTAAGGCTATGTTCACACGGCATAATTATGGGGCGTAATTACGCCCCGGAATTATGCCGGCCCCCTAGACATTCATTACTTGTGCACCGCCGCTGGTAATTCACATGTCACTTATCTCCCCCCGCAGCGTATTGTCCGAGTGGGGAGAGGAGACGTAATCCATAGTTCTCTATGAGAACTGTGGATTACTGTAATAACTGGGACGTATCTCGCCCCGTATTGAGCGCAGTACGGCGTGAAATACGGGGGAAGATACGTCCGAATTTCTGCCGTGTGAACATGGCCTAAGACTTTCTTTGTTGCCCATAGCAACCAATCAGAGCTCCCCTTTAGTTTTTGTCAGAACGCTATATGAAATGAAAGGGACGCTCTGATTGGTTGCTATGAGCTCTGATTGGTTGCTATGGGCAACAAAGAAAGTCTTAGACCAAGACAGTTTTCATACATGAGGCCTTCAGAGCATATTCTATCGATATGCTATAAACGTCAGGGATGGAAATACCCCTTTAAGCTGATCTCCTGTGGTTGACCCTGAATATATGAAATGACAGTACAGTCACATATCACAAGTGTCTTGTTCTTTCATATTCTAGCTGATTGGCTTAGTAGTAAACTGGTTATTGATGATATTATAAAGATATTCAATTTGGATGAAAAGTGACAAGTATTTTACCAATCCAGAAATCTGCCCAGAGCTATTGTCACCTCCCTTTAGCCACTGTGCTCAATGGGATGTGCAAATGTTCAGCTCTAAGCAGCAAGCAGGGAAAACTGAGCCATGATTATGAAAGTAAACATAGCACAGAGAAAGACCCAGCTGAACCATAACTTCAGTAACTGAGGCGAAGTATTTTTACAATGTTTTTAAAACACAAAAAACTGCATCTGTTTCCATGCAACTTCCAAACCATTTTCAGTCTGCAGCTCCTATGCAGCCCTTTATGTTTCCATGGTTACAGACTACTAAGTTACCCTGTGTAGTCTGATCCTGCAGTCCTACTCTCTTCGGTCTTCTACTTCTTACTATGCTAATGGATGTGCATTAGCAAGAAGATGTAGTCAGATAGCAGATGACGGCATTATCAGAGTAAAACAGTTTGTTTCTGTGGAGATGTACAGGCAAGGCCCCCTCTAGGCTAAATTGCACTCAGGGCAGGGAGAAGATATTTCCTTGTTCCCACCCCTATTAAAATGTTGTGCCGTGCTGCAACGCATCGCCATTAACCACTTCCTGACCAGTCCCCCTTTACTCTTCCTTTTCCTTAGTACATACGGGTTTGAATGCTACGGCACTTTCTCGCACTCGATTATTCTACAAATGTTTATATCTTTTTCATGATATGGAAGGTTTTATTTTTTGGGGTGATTTTTACATTAGATTTTTTTATAATATCAGGGAAAATGGTATTCTGCTTTTCACTTTTTTATTTTTTAATTTTTTTAACAGCAAAATTGCCACTAAAATAGGTTTTATAATTGTGTAATTTTTCCATTAGGGACATTTATAAATAGGTGATACAGTTTTAGGTTTGTTGAGGGCGGGACAAAAAGTTGCATTTTGGGCTGTCAGTTTTTTGGCGGTGTTTTTTATTTTTTTTTATTTTACATATTGTGCCCTCATAAGGTCAGAAAAAGACCTGGGGAAGGGGGGAGGGCATTTTTAGAAAACTTTGTTTTTTGCCTTTTTTCCCCTGTAACCAGGGCTGATGATATTAGCCCCAGTTACAGGGGAAATACACCCCCTGAGTCCGGCGATTGTTTAAGCCCAAACAGCCCCCTTTCCACAGTCCCCAAAGCCCCATGTCCAAGGGGTTGCAGTAGGAGAGTTTAAAGGGGGTTTTCGCTCAAAGATTTTTAATGATGGGGTCAGAAAAAAAAAACACTTTTGAAATTGGTTTTATTACCTAAATCTTTTTATATAAAGTATACTAATCTGTGCTAGAGCTAACTCTGAAGACGGGGCGGGCCAATCCCCCTTTTCGTGATTTGGGCCTTTTATATTTTAGTTTACCCTGTTGGGAATCCCCCCTGCTGTGATTGGCGTCCTTTCCCGAGCGGTGAAAAATAAATGGGAAACTGGGTTTTTGACGGCTGTTCTGTGTTTAATAAACCCACCTAAACACGCCCTTTAAACTTTCCCGCTTCCCCTCTACCCCCGGGCCGGGGTAACCCCCCAAAAACTCCCGTTAGTGCTTTCCCCCATTTTTCCATTTCAGCTGTTGTATAACTGTTTTACACCCAATCAGTTCTGGTTCAGGGGCCCCGTGGAGGGAGGTGACACTCTTAGGAGAGAACTGACCCGGGGAGGCGGTCTGCCAAGTGTGACAACCCCTTTTTTTTTCCCCCGCTACACGAATATGATGATGATCGGGGGGAGCAGGGAAGACACATGAGGGGGACCCCCCTGCTGGGAGGAGACCTTGGGGCCTGGATTTGAAACTTAAAAAGAGGAAAAAGCTTTTGTCTGTAAACCCTGTGGTGAGAAAACCCTTTAAGGTCCCTGCTAACTTACAAACAGGCACATTGGGGCAAGTATTACAAATGCTGGAAAAACAGGATGGTGATAAATCGTCACTGCCCTTTTTCATAAACTATTAACCAGACAGCCGGCTCTCCTCTCCTGCAGCTGCAGTGTAAACTCAAAACAGAAATTTTTAACGGCGGGTTACCTTGGTGAGTTCTCCCACTTCTTAAAGGCATTTTCTCACCACAAAGCTAATTGAAGACTTTTTCTAAATACAATAGTCTTTTGATTTTACCTGGGTCATGAGATAAGAGATTTTATCTGCTCTGAGTGTACATAGGTTTCTTTGGTTACATCCATATCATTGTTTACAGATAAGAAATTGTGATCACTCTCAAAGAACACTTGTAGTCTTATCAACTAAAGATTGAATCTCCTGAACTTACGCCTCTGTAATGTCTCAGCTAGTTACATAGAAGCTGAATATGCTAAGGACCCGCATCATCTAAGGAGTAGATGAAAAGCTGCTTGTGACTCAGTGAAACATGGTGCTTGCCCTGCCTGCCCTCAGAAATTGGCTTCTGTTTAGGCCTACACATATACATAACGTACATAACTATATGACGGACACCCTATATATAAAAAAAAATATTTGTTTCTGTGCAGGTATCACATTATACATACATAGGTGTGTGAGTGGTCACCCATTAGGACTTTGCACCTGTGGAACCCTCCCAAATAGCATTGCGACTGCTTGAATCCTATTGGGAATTGGTGTCTGATCTACCTAGGAATCAGTAAGTAAGCCTCCACTCTTCTGTGATTTATGCTGTGTGTAGGTCAGCATAAGCGCTATAGACACAAAATGGTATACATTCAGTTTATGCTAATTTGACAAGCAGGTTCTGGAAGATAGATAATGTCATCAATTTCAAACAAAGGAATCAAACAATGAGAAAAAGGATGAAAAACAAACATTCAAGTTATAAAGTAAATAACTTTGTGAAGCTAATAAACTTATTATCAGACATTGTGACCTCTACTATGCCTTTTGGGTCATATCTAATCCAGTGGAACGGACCACCCATGTGTCAGTGTCATATTAATACAGATCTTTTTGTTCCAGTTGTCCGCTTCTCAGATGTGCTCTTATCCCTGTGCCTGATACAGGAAATTTAGCTGTCCATGAAATGTCTGATATCTGCAAAACACTGCAATGTACATCAAAGCTGGGGTCAGGGATGGATTCTATGAGGAAGTCTTAGTGATGTCATCACCCTGAGGAAGATACAGTCCTGAATAGATTCTGTAATGCTATAGTTTATGTTCCTGTGTCATAACAACTGACTAAACATTAGGACTATGGTGATGTTATGACACAGTGTGAAATAAAACCAACAAAAAAAGTACAAGACATAAAAATAATACACAAGCTGTGGCTAGAAGTGACTCAGGGTAACAAAGAATCTATTGCATGAATTTAAATAGTATTTAATGGGGTTGTCTCACTCCCCTTTTTTAACTCCTTAAGCCGAACGCCTAAAAGGAATTAATGACCAGAACTTTTTTTAGTTTTTGCGTTTCAACAGTTGTAACTTTTTTATTTTTTCAATGGCGCAGTTGTATGAGGTCTTGTTTTATTCGAGACAAGTTGTGCTTTATGGGGGAATATTTAGTTCATTTTAAAAATAATTGCAGAATTTGTTTACAATTTTTTTTTTTTTTTACATTTTTTTTTACACCATTCACATTTCACACTTAATAACTTGTTAGATTAATTCTACAGGTTATTACAGTCGTGTGGATACTTAATATGTTTTGGTTTTTTGTGTGAAATTTTTTTGAACAATTATTTTTTTATTAAATGTTTATTTTTATTTTATTATTTATTTGTTTTTGTTTTTTTACATTTTTATGTGTTTCACTTTTTTTTTTTAAATCCCATGAAGGGAGAACTGGTTTACTTTTTTTTCCACTTAGTAATGTTAGCATTTCATATATGCTAACCTTATAATCTGTTCAGTTAAACGGTAGTGATCAGGGCAGCTCACGTTGTCCTGGTCACGGGTTGATACAAGACAGCTCTGGGGCTATCTAGGCCCCCCGGGTGACTGTGCACCCGTTCCCAGGTCTGTTGGGTCCCCGGGGTTCGATCACCAAAGAGCGGGGAAAACCCTTTTCACTGGGGGGGGGGGAGGGTGCCGCAATCTCCAATTCTGCGGACCCCAAAAGAGCGCTGAGCACGCTTAAATGCCCGCCATAAAAAGCGGGGGGGGCGGTCGTTAAGGAGTTAAGTTTAGCTATGGTGCAGAGGCTTTGATTAAATTAAGACACCCATAATCACCTCTTAACTCATGTTTAATTCAGCAATGTATTTTCTGGTCCTGTTTGCCGGTCTTCTGTTTTCTTCCGACTTGTGTCAAATGAAACATTAGCATTGTATTCTCTGCCCATCATGGTTTAGCACCTTGGCATTCTGAATGTTGCCGTTGGTAGTGCCACATGACCATTGAGAAAACAGAAGACTGGCGAAGAGTAGCAGAAGACATATTGCTGGATTGATCGTGAGTTAAAGGGGTTTCAACATGAAGGCATTTCATTCCTGGTTTGCCTCCCCCACTTTTTGTTTTCAAAAAGGGGTGTTGTGATTTGTTTGAAAATTTTCAATCATGTGACCCGCAGGTGAAAAACCATGCTTTTAAAAAGGGTTACTAGTCAAACAAAAGGCTGTTTATGTAAAGAGCTTTGATTAGCTAAAATGTGTGAGTGGAAAGCATTTTTTTTCAGCAAAGGGGTCCTATTAAAGAGGAAAAACGTGTTTTTTTGTTTTTTTATTTTACTGTAAAACTGATGAGGTTTTTTTTTCCTTTTTTTTATTCCACTTTTGTTAAAAAAGGGGGTTGGCGGAGGGGTGGTGTGAACGCAGGGAAGGGGAACGGGCCCTGAGAGGAGGGTGAGGTTAAAAGCATGTGTGGAGGTTTGGGCTCTTCAAGGGGTTGTTTTTCCCCTGGAGAGAGTGAAACCTATGGCACTGATGCAAAAAATGGAATAAAATTAATAAATTAAAACAAAAAGGAGAATGTTTTGAACAAAAAAATGAATGGGATTAATGTTTATTTTTTAATTTGGTTAAAAAATATTTTATTGAAAAATTTAAGAAGGGGTTTTGGGGTTTTATTTTTTAAAATTGAAATTTTTGTTCACTTAAAAAAGAGGTTAAAATTTTAATTGTAACTGCAAAATTAAAAACTTTGTTGGGTTTTTTTTTTAAAATTTTTGTTGTTTGGTGTTAAAATTTTTGTATGTTAAAGGGTTTTGCCACAAAGCAATTTCATGTCCTTTATTCCTCCTTCGCTTTCTGTGCGCTCTAAGGGGCCTTTTGATTTTTTTTAACTGCAAATTTATTTTACCTTGAGGCTGAATCACAGGCCTCTCCTCCCGTGTGCTCACTCTGTCAAATAAAGGGAGGGTTTTGATAAATACAAAGTAACAGGGTTTGAATTTTTGCCTTACAGCAAGTGGTCCCAGATTCAAATCCTGAAGGAACCGACCTGGGGGTTTTTTTTTTCTTTTATAAAATTTGCATTGAAAATATTAATTGAGGTTCTTTTTTTATTTTATTTGAAATTTTTTTGACAAATTTATTTAAGAAGACGAGGACAGGAGTAGAAGGGACAGCCCTGGGGTAACCAAAATCGCTGGGCAGTGAGTGTGTGGGGATTATTAGGCTGGGAATGGGATGACAGTAGCTACCTGAGAGGAGGGGGTGATGTCTGGCATGGGGGCCCCCGAATGGGGTCTGTCCCTGGTCGTATCCCTGGTGCCTGTAAAATTTGGATCACTAAGGGGGCAGCTAAAAAAAATTTAGTACATTTTTTTTAAATTTGATGACGGGTGAAAATTTTTATTATTTAATTTGAAAGCTTCCACCCCAAATTTTTTACTTGGGGGGAAAAACCCCCTTTTAAGCCTGAAGGGGGGGCCGGGTTGCCGTGGGCCTGCCTGTCGGGAAAAAAAAACTACACCCTCTTTTTCTCCCCAAAAAGTCAGTATATTTGTCTTACTGGGAGGTATAAGGTACGCAGTGTCAAATAGACAGATTTAATGAATTCACAGTCTTAACCAATAGTACTAAAAGGGATCCATTTGATTTAAAAATGTGAATAAAACTATTAAAATAAATGGAGCTAATAGGGGCCCCAATTTTCGGAAAAGGGTAAGGCTCTTCCCATTTTAAATCTTTTTCTTCTTTTTTTTTTTATTTTAAAACATATTTTTTTTAAAAATTTTCCCAATACTAAACAA
This sequence comes from Phyllomedusa bahiana, assembly GCA_025379985.1. NCBI lineage: Eukaryota > Metazoa > Chordata > Amphibia > Anura > Hylidae > Phyllomedusa > Phyllomedusa bahiana. The sequence continues at coordinate 194,553 of JAODAL010001218.1, read as the reverse complement.
GAATAAAAAATGTGAAAAGGTGGGTGGGGGCCCCTCTGGCCCAAACCGGAAGCGATGTAGCAAAGCACCCCCGGGGAACGGAATCAAAAGTACCCCCCGGTTTTCCCCAAGGGGGCCGCCGCAAAAGCGGGTTGGACTTGCTGCGGCGTGAGGCTTCCAGGTCCCCCCCCTTTGATGTATTGCTTGCGGGGGGGGGGGCGAGGGCGCGTGTTTATCGTTGGGCCGAGAATCGTAAGTCTTGGGCCAGGCAGAAGGTAAGGGCAGGCGGCAATGGTTCGTGGTCGTGGACGGCAGAAGGTTAGGGAGGGGGCAGGGGTTTGGAGCCCAAAAAAAAGTAGCATTGGGGTCCTTGGTACACGGAAAGGCGAGATATGTTTGGAACGCTTTCTCTGGGGCACGGGGGGAAACATGTTTCCAGAAAAGGGAAAGTCCCGTGAAAATCACCCAAATATATAGGGGCAGCACCTGGCAAGCACCCCAATTATTGGCCGGGGGCCCTTTAAATTTTACGGGGAGGGAGAGCGCGGCCCCGGGGTAGGGATTTGGGCACGGGGCCCGTGGCCGGCAGAGGGGCCCGCCGCCCGGGGGCAGGAAACGGGTCGGGTGAGGGGGCCGGAGCGGAGCCCCAAACCCCGGCCCGGGTCCCGCGGCCAGCGCGCCCCCCCTTTCCCGGGGGGCGGGGGGACCCCCAAGAGAGAGGGCAAGGGTGGCGCCCGCGGGCCTGGCCGGCATCGCCCGCTCAGTCCCCCCCCTTAGGTCTCCCCCTCTTTTTGGCCGAAGGAACCTGCAGACAAGACCCTGGCCCAAAGATATTAGATTCTGGTTCCAGGACCTTTCTTCGGGCCCCGCAGCCCTTTTTGTCGACCGGAAAAGAATTTTTTCCCCCCTGTTGGTCTTAAAGGGCCCAAGATGTCCTTGCCTTTCAAATACATCGGAAGATAAACCCCCCGGGGAAGGAGAACACTCTTCGGGGAAAAAAAACCGGGTTTTCAAGACCAGGGGCTTTAGGAGGGAGACGTGGAAGGCGTTTGGGAACCCGGAAAGAAGTGGGTGGGCCCAGAGCTTGAAAGCACACTGGATTAATTTGCGGGCACCCAAAAAGGGCCCCCAAAAACCCGGGGGCCCCAAATTTTTTGGGGGGCCCTTGGGGCGTACGTTTTGGGCAGAAAAGCCACACCTTACTGGCTGGAATGTGGGGGGGAGGCCTTCTCCTCTTGTCGGTTGGGTCTTTCTTGCGGGAGAGGCCCGGTTTAAAAGGCCCCAATTCGGTTTCTCCCGCCAGAGGGCCCCTTGAGGGTCCTGCACTTGGTTTTTCCCACAGCGGGAACCTGGGAAAGTCTTAGCCAAGGGGAGGGGGGGCTGGGGGGACGACCGTGACCACCAGGAAGGAAAAACCCCCGGGTAGAACCCAGGTCCCAAAGGGGTTGTGGGGGAAAACTCGGGGGCCCAAATTGGAAGCAGCTCGGCCCAGTTGCCCTGACGGCCCGGACGTGAAATGGCGGCGGGTATTGGGCCCAATATCTGATTAAAACCCTTTCCACTTGCCCTTTAGTTTGGGGTTGGTAGGCAGAGGAAAAGCCCAATTTAACTTGCAAGGGGAGAACACGGGCCCGCCAAAAAACTTGGAGAAAAAATTGGAGGGCCCCGAATCAGGAAACGATATGCAAGGGGTTTAATCCATGCAGACGAAAAATATGTTTGGAAGAAGTGCCCTCCCCAAGTTGTGGGGGGGAAAGACCAGGGAGGGAAGAAGTGGGACATTTTAGAGTCGGCCCGTGACCACCCAGTGACAGAATTCCCCGAAGAGGGCGGAAGGTCCGTGAAAAGGCCCAATGCCTATGTTGTCCTTTGGAAAACCTTGGGACGGGCAGGGGGGACAAAGGGCCGGGGGCCTATGGGGGGTGGAAACCTTGTTCCGGGCCCCATTTGACAAGGAGAACAAACTCTTTGATGTCCGGGGGAAGGGGTTGGCCCCCGGTGGGCGCCTTTGAGATGAGGGCGGGGGACTTTCGTCCCCCGGGGTGACCAGCCCAGACGAGAACTTCCCCCCAATCCGAATTCTCCTTCTGAGCCCCGGGGACGAAATTAGGTCTTCCCCGGTTTGGTTTCCCCCGGGAAGTTTCCACGGGAGGCGTGGACCCGCCTTTTCGGGCGCAATAATGTACTGGGACTCGGTTTTTTCTCCGGTAACTTTCAGAGGCTCGGAGAGGGGGCATCGTCTTGACGTTCTTCTCGGGGGCCCGGGAAATGTATCCTGAAGTAAAAGGGAAAGAGAAAAGGGAGCCCACCTGGCCGGGGCGAGGATTAAAGCGGGGCTTTTCGGGGGGTTTATGAAGATTTTTGTGGCCCGGGGAAAAACGTTGAAAGGTGAGGGCCCCCTACAGCAAATGCCGCCACTCCTCCAAAACCCAAATTTTGATGGCCGGGGTTTCCCCGTTTCTCCTAGGGTTTTGCTTTGTTCCCCCCGGCGAGATGGTCCTGGAGAAAAAACCCCAAAATAACCCTTTTGTCTTTAGGGTCCCCATGGGTCAGGGGGCCGCCCCCCTCCCATGGGAAAGGCATCCACCTCCCGGCTGTAGGGCTTATCCCGGGTCCCGGGAGAAACCCGGATAGGGGGCTGAAGAAAACGTGAATTCAGTTGAGAGAAAGCTTCTTCAGCAGACCCGGGGGCCCAAAATTCGGATTTGGGTTTTTTTCCGGGGTGAGGGGCCTTTATGGGGGGCCCCCAGCGAAAAAAGTGGGGAATTTTAAAAGCCGGGAGTAGTTGGCGAAAACCCGGAAAGCGTTTTAATCGCCGAAAAAACCCACGGGCGTGGGGCCCCTCCCGGATCGCGGGGAAAGTTTAGCTGGGTCCATCTGAGAAACCCCCCAATCGGAGACTATGTACCCAAGGGGAAGGGGAAAACTGTCATGGTTTGGGAACCCACACTTTTTTGGGTGGATCAGTCGGGTTGTTCCGCCGACGTCGCGGGGGGGGTGGGGTAAATTTTTAAACCCCCTGAGTCTGTGTGTCAGGAGAAAAAATTTTAGAATATCGGGCCAAGTACACTATGACGGGGAGGGTGTTCGCAAGTCTCTGGGAAAACGTCATTGACGAATTCCTGAAAAAAGGGGTGGGGCGTTGATAGCCCAAAAAAGGGATCCCAGGGGGGGGTACCGAAAGACCGTTCCCGGGGGTTGAAAAACCGTTTTTTCCCCTCGTCCCCCTTTAAGAATTTTGAGAGGTTATAGGCACCGCGGCGGTCCAATTTAGTAAACACCCTTTGGGCCCAAAGAAGAGATCAAAAGAGCTCGATATAAGGGGGAGAGGGTAAAAAATTCTTCACCGTGTTTTCTTGTTCAGCCCCCCCGTAATCGATTCCGGCCCCAAGAGGGCCAGTCTTTCTTTTGGGGCGAAAAAAAAGCCCGCCCCGGCGGGCGAGGAGGACTTGGTATGAAAACCCCCCCTTTTCAGATTCTCCCGTTTTATATGCCGACATTGGGCTGGGTCTCGGGTACGGACAGAGGGTAGACCCTACCCCGTGGGGGGACTGGTTTTGGGAAGGGGGGTCTATGGGGGCAAATCAAAGGGGCCCATTTTGGGGGGGTTGCTTCTCAGTGTTTCTCCCAAAAACACAAACACTGAAATCTTGGGGAACTCCGCTGGCAGACCCGGGGGGAAGGAGGCTTTACAGGTGGGCTGGGGGGGAGAGATTTGGGGCAAAACCCGGGCGTGGTGCCACCAAACAGAGATCCTGGCACTCCGATCCCCAGCGTAGAAAAATTCGCCTGGGCTTCCAAACAAACGTAGGGGCGTGCGTTTTCAGGGGCCCGGGAAACCCCAACGGATCGCCCAAGAAGCGCGGGGGCAGGGAAAAGAAAGGAGATCTTCTCCGTGTGTAGGCCCCCCCCGGAGGGTTTAAAGGGCGGGTGATGGGAAATGGATGGAGGCTGAGAAGCTCCCTGCTGACTGAAGAGATGAGCAAAGGTTTTTTCCCGCGGATGATGGCAAAGCGATAGAGAGACACCAAGGAGGCATGAATTTAAATTTCCCCGGAGAGCCGGAGTCCCGGAAAGGCCCAGAAACCCAAAAGGGGTGGGGCCGCGTCCGTCGTTACCTCCAAATGGAAAAATTTAGTCGGGGGAGAGGGAAAACTGAGCACCTTTGGGAGCCTTTTCCTACGGCTTTTTAGGGGGCGAGGGGTTTTTCCCCACGCTGAGGACGCTGCGGACAGCTTACGAAAATGATCCCGGGCTGGGCAGTAGAGACAAAGGTTCTTTTTTCCCAAAACGGCGGGGGGAAAAGCTTTAGGGCTTGACAAGTGACCCCGGTCCACCTGCCTTTGGGTTCTTCGGGGGAAACCTGAGAAGGAGGCATTGGGGGGGGGATCTCTGGGGAAAACAGGAGCCTGACGAAGGGGAGACGGCGAAAGGGTTTGGAAAGAATCACGCTCCTGGCGGAAACTCCCTTCTGTTTTTTCTGCAAAAAAGGGCCTCAATGCCCTGTGGCCCGGTTTTGGGTGAGCGCTCAACCCAAGATGGAAGTTCCCTTGCTGCCCCGGGGCGTCCTTTTTCTCTGCTTGTTTTTCCCTTCTTGAAAGTGGCGCGAGGCGGGGTGTTCCGGGCCCGCTCGGAGGCAGGGGGGGGGAACTGGCCGCATAAACTCCTACGGAGGGGGTTTTCCCCCGACGGGCGGTTTAATAGTGCGGGCTCCGCAGAAGGGAAGCAAAGTCAGGCTCCCCGAAGGCGTGGGGAATTCTGAGGGGGAAGGCCTGTTTGGTTGCGGGGCACAGGATCAAATTCCCGGGCCCAAAAAGGCGTGCCCAGGCCGGGGGCCCCCTTTCCCCCCCATTAAAAGGGGTCACCCAAACGCCACCTTTTAATTTTCGGTAGGGAAAAATGGTGGCCATCAGCTCCACGTGAAAGGAAAAACCCGCGTGATGAAACCCCTGCAAAAACTTCGAAGTCCCCCTCAAATTGGGGGGGTAGAGGAAGGCGAAGCTTTTGGACCCACGGTTGCCAGCGGGGGGGCGGCAGGGGTTTTAGGAAAAAGCTGGCGAGAGGCAGGTTGGGGCGCTGAGACGCCCGCAATTGGGGGATCTTGGGGGGGACAGCTGACCCCCAAATTGCTGCGCTTTTGCGGGGACTGCTGCGACTGTTGGGCGCAATGTGTGAGTTCCCCCAAGCTTGGCAAAAGGGGAATTGGGGGGGGGGTCCCCCCCCGGCTGGATCTAACTGTAAAAGGTGGGTGGTGGACCCCCCTGGAAACCCCCGCAAGCGTTTTTAGGGAAGCTTCGCCAGGGAACGGATTCTAAGTGCCCCGGTTTTCACCAGAGCCCCCCGCAAAATGGGATGACTTGCTGCGGGTGAGGGGCCCACCCGGGCGTCCCCCCCGGGCGTGACTTGCTTTCGGTGGCGGGCCGGGGGGAAAAGGGAGTACAGAATTCCCTAGTTGAGGAAACGTTGTGTGGGCGGAGAAGGGGCAGGGCAGGGGGGCAATGGTTCGTGGTCGTGGGGAGGCAGGAAGGTCAGGGCAGGCGGCAAAAGGTTTTGTTGGGCGTGGACAGGGAGAAGGCCCCGGGCAGGCGGGGAGAGGGTTGGAGTCGGGGAAACGTAGCAAGGGGGGCTTGGTTTCACGGTAAAGGCCCAAAATATGTTTTTGGGAAAGCTTTCTCTAGGGCACGGGGAAAAATAGATCCAGCAAAGGAAGGGCCTGCCCCGGGCACCAAATATAGGGGGAACCTGGCCGAGCCAATTATTGGCCGGGTGGCCCTTTAAAAGTACGAGGCGAGCGCACGCGGCCCAGAGGAGTGGGGGTCGCGCGCCCCCCGGGCCCCCGGAAAAGGACGCCGACAGAGCAGGGAAAGAGGTAGGTGAGTGGCCGGGGCGGCGCGCCCGCGGCCGTTTCCCCCGGCCAGCGCGCCACCGTCCCGGGCGGGATCCCCAAAAAAGGGAAAGGGAGCGCCTGCGGCCCCCGGGGGAGCACGGCGTCGCCCGCTACAAAATTTTCGGAATTTAAAAATGGAAGGGTCATACAAATTTTAAAAATCACCTGAACGGGATTATTAAGTCCAAAGAAGGTAGCGGGAAAAAGGCGGGTAATGAAGCCGGGGATTTTTTATTTGAGTGGGCAACCACATAGTCCGCGAGCCATTTCAGGCGGATAGAATATTAAACGAATGAAACATCTGAAACATATATAGATGTAACCAATTAAATAAAACAAAACAACCTTAAGCCTAGTGGCTACCCTACAACACCGGGTCCACCTAGAACCAAGTGGCCCAAAAGTATCTGATTTTGCTGGAGGAGCCCTAGTCTGTGAAGTTCTTGATTAAAAGTTACAAACTGTTTTAACAAGCGAGAGCTAGAAGTGTAGTTTCCAAATAAGATATGAAATAAAAAGATGAAAGCTCCTTAAGAGGAGGGGGGAGAGAGCATACAGCTATAGTCTCACCCATTGTTGGCCTCAGCATTTTCTTTTAATGAAATACAAACAGGCACTGACAAATTCACAAATATAATAAAGTTTTGTTTCTTTGCAGCCCCCTCTATTTTCTATTTTTGTTCTACACACAGGTTCATAGACATGGAGACACGTGAGAAGCAGGAGCTACACATTGGCTCAAACTTCACAAACCACAAGGTTCCCCTCAAGTACTTGCTAAGTTTTTCCACTTGCTTGGGATTATTTTTTTCCTTTCCATATCAAAACCCAAACAGAAATGGCCCCAAGCACATCAGTGGCTTACCGTATCTCTTTTTTCAGGGGGGCCAAATTTTGGGGGTATTTTCAATATCTACTTTTTACACACAATGGTCCATCACAAAATATAAACTGACTTTACCCATTATAAAGAAATTTGGGTTCAGGATGTCATGAATTTACATTTTTGCAATATGATTCTAAATCTAAACCTACCCCTCATCTCAACCATAACTGTAACCCTAACCTAAAGTTGGTGTCAGGGTTTTTTAAGTAGTCTACAAGGCTTAACTTACTGGTCTCTGTTGTGTTTGGTTCTGCGGTGCTCACACTCTGATGTCACCTTCAACGTCAATGAGAGTACAACTCACCCTAGAGTGCCCTAAGGTGCATTGGATCAGAAGGTGACATCGGAGCACAAGCACGGTGGGGGCGAAAGCAAAAGGGATAAAAATAAAGGGGGTTTTTCCACAAAATAAAGTTGACGTGGGAAGTTTGTACTTAAAAATAAAATTTTTCCCCCCTTTATATTTTTTAAAAATTAGCAAGTTTTTTTTTTTAGCTGCTCCCTTTTGTGACCATTGTTAAGCTCGCTCCGGGGGTATGACCAGGGTGAGAGCTCCTCCGTCCCGGTCGCCATGCCAAACATCCTTCTCCCCTCAGTAACTACTGTTCAAACCCGGTGTATCACTCTTTCCCCCCCTTGTACTCCTTAGTAATTTTTTTCAAACAGTGCAAATAAATAAAAAAGAAACCTCAATGAGGAATGTGCATTGATAAAGAGAAAAAAATCCAAAGCTTTGGTTCCTGTAGGGTTTTGAACCGAGGACTCTTGTGCTTGGAAGCAAAAATTGTACCTCTGAGTTACTCACAATGCTTTACATAAACAGACCTTTCTTTGACTAGAGAGAGGAAAGGCCTGGTGATGTCATCCTGTTGGATCACATGATATGCAATTCATACAAATCACACACGCCCCTTTCTCAACACAGACCTGAAGAGCTGGATGTAGGAGGTATGAAATGAGATTGTTGCAAAACCCCTTTAAGCCCTGCAGACCAGTTAAAAATCCTTAACACCAATTTAGGACTAGGGTTATAGTTACATGGAATCTTTTACATTTCTGCCAAAAATTTATGTGGGCTGACTGTATAGTGTATATATCTGAATCCAGTAAGATTGGTAATGAAAACATCTGTTGAGTATATTACATCTTCATTGTTAGAATTATAAAGACATTTATTGCCCATTTTCTTGTATGCAATTATGTTAGTTGTTGTTAAACAAAAAGACTGATCCACACTCTGTCATGAAGCATTTTGTGTCTTCTTAGACTATGCTACAAGCATTCTACTGAAAAGGGGAGCAATTAACCCTCAAAATACATTTAGCTTATCTCTGTTTTTGATCCCTGAAAAGTCTTTTATCCCATGAAGTTCACAACCTAAAAAAGTCTCATGCAAACCGGAATACAGGCATAGCACTGTGGCGCCTCCCATGGTCCACCTACCTGCTAGAAGCCAATGGGCAGGTCCCTTAACTCATGTCTTTGTGCCCATTAGCCTCTCTATCTGCGTAATCTGTTCAAGTTTTTGCTAACATTCAGCATACTTAAACCAATTATCAGTAACACCCCTCCAATGGTCAAATCTACAGTAGTCCGATTAATGTTTGTCATTTACAGTTAAATTGTGATTAGGATGGAGGCAGAAAAAAATAGATCAGTGGTATGTGCACCCTTAGGCCACATTCACACAAAGGATCTTTCTAAAGAAAAAAATTAGTACATTCCATTCCATAGTAATGACTCCTATGGAGTAACTGTATGGACAGAACAGTCATGTGACCACCACACATCTTGTGACCCCTGGTATCAAGATAACAGTAGTGTATGGGGGAGCATAACTTCTCCAGTATTACCACCTCCAGCAGCGTCTTATCATGTGACCACCACACAGGTCATGTGACCCTGGTATCAAGATAACAGTAGTGTATGGGGGAGCATAACTTCTCCAGTATTACCACCTCCAGCAGCGTCTTATCATGTGACCACCACACAGGTCATGTGACCCTGGTATCCAGATAAACATTTTGTGTATTGGAGGAGCAGAGCTTCTCCAGATTACTACCTCCAGCAGTGTCTTATCATGTGACCACCACACAGGTCATGTGACCCTGGTATCAAGATAACAGTAGTGTATGGGGGAGCATAACTTCTCCAGTATTACCACCTCCAGCAGCGTCTTATCATGTAAACCACCACACGGGTTTCATGTGATCCCTGGTATCCAGATAACAGTAGTGTATGGAGGAGCAGAACTTCTCCCAGAAATTACTACTTCCAGCAGCGTCTTATCATGTGACCCACCAACAGGTCATGTGACCCTGGTATCCAGGTAACAGTAGTGTATGGAGGAGCAGAACTTCTCCAGTATTACCACCTCCGGGCAGCGTCTTAATCATGTGACCACCACAAGGTCATGTGACCCTGGTATCCAGGTAACAGTAGTGTATGGGGGAGCAGAATTTCCCAAGTATTACCACCCCCAGCAGCGTTTATCCTGTGACCACCACACAGGTCATGTGACCTGGTATCCAGTAACAGTAGTGTATGGAGGAGAAAGAACTTCTACAAGTATTACCACCTCCAGCAGCGTTCTTATCATGTGACCCCCCACACAGGTCATGTGACCTTGTATCCAGGTAACAGTAGTGTATGGAGGAGCAGAACTTCCCCAGTATTACCACCTCCCAGCAGCTCTTATCATGTGACCCCCAACGGGTCATGTGACCCTGGTATCCAGGTAACAGTAGTGTATGGAGGGAGCAGAGCTTCCCCAGAAATTACCACCTCCGCAGCGTCTTTTTTCTTTAAAGAAAAAAGCGGGAATATTTTTTTTTCTGTCTCCTCTTTCTGCTTTGTCTACATTAACTTTTTTAAACCCATTTTTTCGACCCAAAAAAATTTTTCAACAAGGGACAAAAGACCCCGGTTGTGAACATCCCCTAACTGCCGGGAGATCACTGACGGGCCCCCCTGTTTGGGGCCAAACGGGGTTAAAGTTCTTTTTAAACCCAATTTGGATAAAAGCCCGGAATGGGGGTTTGTTTTCACAATTTTTGTAAAACGGGGCCCAAAGGAAAGGGGGTGGAAAAAGTCAATGCTTGTATAATTAGAAAATTTGTAAAATTTTTTCCTATTATACACATCATAAATAAAAACTATATAAAACAGACAACCCTTTTAACCCCTGTTCATGCAGACAACGGTAAGGGAGTGTGGAGCAGACTCACTCACTGAGCCCACTCTAAGTGGGGGGTTTAAGGGGGTGAAAATTTACACTGTCCCCCCTTTTTTAAAAAGCTAAAAAACCTGGCCATTTAACCCTTTAGATATCACAGTAAACACAACCACATCATCTAAATGATCAGAAAATGGGTCTGTCTTCCACTGTGGTCCCAAATCGTCCTTGTGTAACAAGATAAAAAGTGCTTTTCATTTTTCCCATAAAGGGTTCTCAATTATAACCTCCCTAAAAAAGAAATGCTTTTTAATAACGCGGGGACATCAGTTTTTAAAGCAAAAAGGTTTATGTAATGTTAAAGCCCTTTCGGGGGCACAAAAATTTTAAATTGAAAAAAAATTAAAATTCAAAATCTAAAAAAATACCTTTTTCCCATTTATAAAACTAAAAAATTTAAAACGATAAATTGTTTCTCAAAAAAAAAATGAATCATCTCAGAGAGGTAAACTTGATTTCAGAAAACGACAATGGAAGCAATTTTTAAGTTATTTTTCCTTTTAAAAGTACTAAAACATGTTGCAAACTATAGAAATTTGTTATTGTTGTAATTGTACCGACCCACAGAATAAAGATAGCATGGAATTTATTTTGCTTAATTAACTCAGTAAAAAAAACCCCCCCACCCCCCAAAAAAACTGCGGGTTACTTTTTTTTCACCCCCCAAGGGGAAAAAAAAATTTAGGGCCCCCCAAAAAAGTTATTAAACCCCCTTAAAATTGGAAACTCATAAAAACTAAAAACCCCCTCCTCAAAACAGATCGTAGATAAAAAAAAAAATTATGGCTCTTGAAAGGTGATGAATAAAAACTGAAAAGAAAAACTAAAAATTTGCATGGGCCCGTTAAGAGCTTAAAAAACCTTCGCCATGTCCTTATTAATTTGTCGGGAGTTTGGTTTTTTGGGGCCCAAGTTTAAACCAAGACCCCCCCTTTAAAATTTGGGTTCACTGAAATTCCTTTCCCTGAAAGTGATTCCCCAAAATTTGGTCATTTTCCCGCTTAAAGGATCGAATCCCCAGGGCGGGTTTTCATGGGTTTCAACCCCGCTTTTGACTCGAAATTTCCTGAAATTCCCTAAAAAGGTAGTTTCTAAGCTTTTGGAAAGGATTTAAATCAATCTATTTTTTCCTTGCTGAGTTGTTACAGTCTTTTTGAAAGCGGGGAATTTAAAAAAATTGTTTTTAAAAAGGCAAAATATTTTCAAAAGGGGGTAAAAATTTAAATTTTCAGCAAAGGTAAACAATCCCCTTTTTGCAAAAAGAAAAAACTCTCCCAGGGGTGCCTCATGACCATGATGTAAGGCCCCCCTTGTGGAGCATAAGGCCCAAAAAGGAGAAAGGGGGGTGTTTGGGAAACCCAAGAGAAACGTTTGGGCCTAAGTGGAGTTTAAAAACCCTTCTTTTTTCTCCTGAAAAAAAAAAAATCAAAAGAGCAATTTTATTTGTAATAGCCTTAATTTTTTCCTTTTTTCCTAGGGTTTTTTAAATCCAAATTTCTTTTGGAATTGGGGGAAATGAAACCCTTTATCTTCCCTTTTTCTTGGCAATTTAATGTTTGGAAGTGATCCACCTTTTGTGCCCTTTTCTTTTAAAGGGGGTTTTTTTGCCACAAAATCTCACTTCTTTCCCCTCCTTTTATCCACTCTTCAGCTCGTTAGTGCGGAAGGGGGCGTTTTGTGATTTGTTTGAATTGCATATAAAGGTGCCCCTGAAAGGATGACGTCACCGGGTTTTTTCCTTTTTTTGTCAAAGAAAGGTCTTTGGGTTTTTTGTGTAGAATTTGAAAGTAGTTTCTTTGTAGCCAGGGGTTAAAATTTTGCCGCCAGGCACAAGGGTCCTCGGTTAAAATTTCCCTTGAAAGGAACCAAACCTGCAGTTTTTTTTTTCTTTTTTAATAAATTTGCACAAAACCTGATTAAATTTTTCTTTTTTAATTTATTTGAAAACTTTTTAAACAAAATTACAAAAAGGGGGGACAGAGACGGGAGTGAGTGACGCCCCGGGGGTTTTGAACACTAAGAAAGCTCCCTTGAGAGGGAGGTGATGTTGAGACTTTTGCGACCGGGACTGAGAGCGCCTCAGGCCCTGGTGGGAAAATCCCCCCGGGGTACGAGCGGGGTAAAACAAGGGGATCTTTTTTTAAGGGGCACAAAAGGGGTCCAAATTTTTTTAATAAATAAAGAGGGGAAAAAGGTTTTTTTTTTAAATTTTTTCCCAAATTTCCCACTTTCAATTTTACTTCAGGGCCCAAAAACCCCCCTTTTAATTTATTCCCAAAAGCCAAATTTTTTTTTTAGCAATAATATTTTAAGTCAACAAGTTGATATTTGTCAAAAAAGTAAAACCCTAAATTGATTTATTTCTTATTAGTTTTTAAATGGAACAATAAGGGCCCAATAAAATTCATTTGGGGAAAGGGCTCCCAAAAAATTTCCAAAACGAATGGGGGGCAAATTTAGGAAAAAAATTGAAAAAACACCAAAAGTCTTTTATCAAAAAAATTTCAAAAAACAAAAAACCAAAAAGGATAGGGAAGATCCATAAGAAACAGGTGTTTAATTTTTCCACAACTTAAAAAAGGGTAGTAGGGGCCCAAACCCAAATTAAATTTTAAAATGTACCAAGTGTTGGACGGCCCACTAGAAATTAAAGAACAACTTCGGTGGGGCCAAATTTTTTAAACCAACAACAACCCCCCCATATATAAAGGCCCTTTATAGGTCAAGCGGGAAGGAAAACCTCTTTTTGGGAGCGGAAACTTCAAAACCCAAGCCACTAGATATCCAATTAAATCCGTAAGATAAAGCAGGGCGTCCAGGGAGCCCGCCGCTGGGGGGTTTTTTTGGGAAAAGCATTTAGTTTTGAAAATTTGTGTTCTTTTTTCCAAAGGTAAACAAATTTTCCCGGGAAATCAACTTCTTTTGCCCTTTGGGGGTTAAATTTCAAAAAAACCAAATTTTTTTCCCACACAAAACCCGGGCTCCTGGAAAGGGTCAAAAATTTTGCCGTAAAGTAGTTTTAAAAGCTGTTCGTGCACTATTTCCCAATTGATATTTTAAAAAAATGTTTCCCCACTCTCTTTTTCCCCCATAAACCCCTTTTTTTAAAATTTCAGCGGGTTTCCTTTGGTTTTGGAAACCAAATGACAATGCCCGGGGAAATATTTTTCCATTTTGCGGCAAGTTTAAAGAAACGTTTTTCCCTTTCCCAAAAACCCAGCACCAAGCTTTTTGGAGCAGAAATCCCAGCCCTTTGGTTTGTCATGAGGCAAGTCTGCATTGTAACCTTTTTCAGCCACTAAGTACTGTGCAAAGCTGTCATAAATTAACTTGCTGGATTCCGGGCAGCTGTTTCCCGGACAAAAGGTTTTGGGCCCGGGTTCGAACCAATGACTTCCGCCATCGGAAACAGTGAAAAAGGGGTCGCCCCTTTTTTGGGTGGCGGAGAAAGGAAAGGGAAGGAAGCGGTGTGAGCGGGGAAGGTGTGCTGTGCTGCACGCACACTTTTTCCCCGCTCACACCGCTCTCCTTTCCTTCTCCGCCAAAACATGGCGGGGCACTTCCCCATGTCCGACGCGATTCTTTGGGCTTCAAACCTGGACCACACGTATTGGGTATCAGCTGCAGGAAATCCAGAAAAGTTAATTTAGGGACGTTTTTGCACGAACTTAGTGGCTAAAAAAGGTTTTAAATTGCAACTTGTTTCTCAATGACCCCGAAGACGGGGATTTTTTCGGGCCCCAAAAGGTTTGGGGCCCGGTTTTAGGGGAAAAAGGGAAAAACTTTCTTAAATTTGGGCTGAAAGATGGAACTATTCCCCCGGGAAATTTTTGGGTTTCCCAAAAACAATGACGCTGAAAGGGGTTTGAAATTTTTTATGGTAAAAAAAAGAGGGGGGAAAAACTTTTTAAAAACTAATCAATGGAACGTTTTGCCAATCAGTAAATACTCTTATACGACAAAAAAATTTATGATTGCCAAAGGACCGGTTTTTCCTGTTTTGCAAAAAATTTGTGATTTCTTTAGAAAAAAACCCGAGGGGTCAAAAAATTTGAATTTTTGGAAAGATTTTGTTTTATTGAAATAGAACCCCAATTACAAAAAACTACTGCTTTCAAAAACCCACCAGGCGGGACTCCGTGGTCCCTGCTTTTATTTTACGGTTTTTAAAGGGATATCTATGGGGGGGTTTCTGAATCCCGCCCCAAAGGGAATTACCTTTGGGTTTGGACCTTTCCCCCCTTTTGTTATAGGGAGGGGTATTGTTGTTTGTCAAAATTTGGGGCCCACCTTTAATTTTTGTTCTGTTTTCATTGGGGGCCGGCCAACATTGGGGAAAATTCACTTTAAATTTTTTTGGGCACTATACTTTGTTTAAGTTTGGAAAAAAATGTGAAACCCTTTTTTTCTTATGATCTTCCCTAGCCCCTTTTTGGTTTTTTTTTTTTGAAAATTCATTTGGAAAAAGACTTTTGGGGGGGTTATAAAAAAACCCAAAAGGCATTTTTGATGACCCTTGCACTAAAATTTTATTAAAATTTTTTTAAAAAAAAAGGGAAGGGTGTTCTAAAGAATTGAAAATGGATTTTCAGGAAAAAATTTTTTTATGAATATATTACACAAACATATGCAGTTTGTTGAACTTCAGGGTATTACAGCAGCTATTTTAAAACCCTCTAATTTTGTGCAAAAAAATACAAATTGTCCGGGGTTTAAAACAAAAAAGGGGGTTGGGGGTTCAGAAAAAGGGTTTTTTTAAAGGGTTTAAATTTTGCATATAAAGTTTAAAATTTAAGGGAAACCTGTCACTTTAGTTTATCCCCCCTTTGCTGAGGACAGAAATGGGGCTAGTGTCAGACCTTTGTTTCCAGGCTGTGTCCCTTTTTTCTTAAGTGCTGTTTTTTTTGGAGTTTTTTGGGCCCTCAAATTTATTTTTTTAACCAAAAAAGGTCAAAAGTCATTTTAAACCCCCCATCCCCCGGTGCTGGCCCCCCCCCCCCACCCACCCTGAAAAAACCTTTTTTACTTTGAATAGGTAAAAGAAGGGTGAAAACTGTCAGTTGGGCGGGCTACCCAGGGGAGGGGGCGGGGCTAACCCCTGCTAAGAAAAGATTTGGGGGGAAAAATTGCTCTAAGCTACAGCATTTTGCAGAAAAAGGGGACACAGCGCTGGGGAAAGCCAGGTTGACATTTGGTTGTGCTGCCCTCGCAAGGGGGGGAAATAACCTATGTGACGGGTTCCCTTTAAAGGTAGCTCCACCCAAATATTTTTAACATAATTTTTTTTTTTTGCATTTTGGGAAATTTGAAAAAGGGAATGGTTTAAAACCCCCTGAAATTGTTTTGGCCCGGGCCTATCTGTGCCCTGTTCAGAAGTTTTTCCCTTTCACTTTTTTTTTAATTTCCCAAGGAGTTTAAATTATTACGCTCCCCTTTTGGTTGGTTATAAGGTCTTTTGGGGGGGCATTGGTATAATTTTTAAAATTCCCTATTAAATTTTCCCGAAAACCCACGCCCCAAAATTTCGTTTTTTTAAAAAAAAGGAAAACCCAACAAAAAATTTTACACACAAAATTTTAAAATTAACAAAAAACAAGTTTTTTTTGAGGGCACGGAAAGGGTAATTTTTTGTAAGTCTAAAATATTACATGGAAAAATTTCAGCCCGGGTTAGCCCTATTTCCAAATTTCATCGGGAGGAAAGAGAGTCGGGTTTGGCACATTGCAAGCGGCTGCGGGCCATTGCTTGCAACAGCCAAAAGGGAAGCGGGGAAAAGCAAAAAAGTTAAATGGGGCATCCCCCAAAAGGGTTGTTTTCCCCGTTTTTGAAGGGATTACTCTAAAAAGGGTTTTGGCATACCATGAAACGGAAGGGGGAAAACATTGAAAAATTTTGCCAAATGCGGGTTTTGTTTTGTAAAAAAACAGATTAAAATAAAGGAAATGATGTGAGATGCTGTACTAGAAAGCTATTCTGTCCTAGTAGCATTACTTCTGAGGGAGAGTTACACCTTAATATGATGCTGTACTGAACGCAACAAGGAACATCTGACGTTTTAACTGGCAAGATGCAAATCTTATAGCAGATAGACTTTAACCCTTTAACGACCGCCCACCGACTTTTGACGTTGGGTGGTGCAGGTCGTTCATCTGCAGTGACATCTTTTGACATCATTGCAGACATTGGTTTTTGCGAAACCTCTGCTCCCCGGCGCTTAACCCGGTTCGTGACCTCAGCATATTCTAAGGGCTTTCCCCTATTCTGTCAGGTGATTGGGCCTCCCGGTGACCTGACAGAGCCCGGAGAACAGCTGCACAGTCAGCCCTGGGGACCTAAAGTAGCCCCTGGGCTGTCTGTGTAACAAGCCAGCGATCTGGGTGCTGCCCTGATTGCTGCCTGTGTCATACTGACACGGATTATAACGTATTAGCATATATAACTATGCTAATACATTACTAAGTGTAAAAAAATGTAACACGGTTATCCCTTCAACGAAAAAATGAAAAAAAGTGTACAAAAAAATAAATAAAATAAACATAAATATTTAATAATAAATAATTGTGCATACATTACACACCAAAAACTACACATATTAGGTATCCACATGACCATAATAACCTGTAGAATTAATCTAACAAGTTACTAAATGTGAAATGTGAATGGTGAAAAAAAAAATGTAAAAAAATTCTGCAATAATTTATAAGTGAACTTAAACTATTCTCCCAAAAAGTACAACTTGCCCCGAATAAAACAAGGCCTCAAAAAACTGCATCATTGAAAAAATAAAGTTACGCCAAAACTAAAAACTAAAAAGATGTGCTGGTCATGAACTACTTTTCAGATTTTCGGCTTAAGGGGTTAAAGAAATCCTACCATGAGAATGAACGTTACCACCAAAATATAATACACGTAAGCCCAATTTTTTCAGTGAATGTTTGACCCTAGCATTTCTTGTTTCACGTAGCCGATTTATTTAGCATTCATGTCTTATTTCTCGACTAAACACCTGGAGAATGTATTTTCTAAAAGACGAAACGAGAGAAATAAAATAACATTTTCCTGCTCCTTTCCCGTTCCTCACAGTGAGATGCAATGCTCAGACTCTTATATTTCACTGCAAAAAAAACAGAAGAATGGTGATCGAAAAACCTCCCGCGGATTGTAGCTATTGTGCATTTTCTATGAACATTCCCATTCTGTCATAATCAATGCTGGGAGAGAAATACTGAGGTGTTAATGGACAAAACAAGAATTAGAGCGTAATATATAAAGTGACATGACCTCTGATAACAACATAATATGCAAATTGCACAGGGAATGTCCGGAAAAAACATTACTGGGATCAATCAATAGTTTTCTTCATTTACTTCAAACTACCTATCTGGAAACATGTTAAAGGCACAGCAAGGAGGATCTGAAAGGTTAAAATGGATGATAACAGTTTTCACACAAAGAAAGTTTGGGTTTCCATGTACATTACCATAAAAAAGAAAAAAAAAAAACTGAAATATTCTTTCAGTCCTCATCATTTTCTAGCACAGGTCCTATGCCCATTTTTAGAGAAAACAGGCAAAATAAGAGTTTATTTTTTATGTTATAATTTCAAAATCCCTGGTAACCCTGTAGCCAACCCTGTCTGACCCCCAGTCTATTTGATCTGTCTATGGCATTATGCAGGAGCATAGCTATAGGGGGTGTAGAGGTAGCAGGTAGGACCTAAGGGGGCCCAAAGTCAGTCTGCCCAATAGGAGGACACCACTGCTATTAATGACCTATGGTAGATGGGGCCCTGCTGCCAATTTCTTAATGGGGTCACAGAGCTTCAAGTTATTCCTGTGGCATTACAAATACTTTAAAGCACGCTGACAAAGAGAAATGGGGATCCTATGAAACCCATCATCCCCAGAAAGAAAACTATGAAGGTCAAGTAGCAGGTAGGACCTAAGGGGGCTCAAAGTCAGTCTGCCCAATAGGAAGACACCACTGCTATAAATGACCTATGGTAGATGGGCTCCTGCTGCCAATATTTTTAACGGACCACAGAGCTTCAAGTTATTCTTGTAGCATTACGAATACTTTAAAGCATGCTGACAAAGAGAAATGGGGATCCTATGAAACCCATCATCCCCAGAAAGAAAACTATGAAGGTCAAGTATCAGGAGGGGCATTGCAAGACAAAAGCTAGGCGCCATTCACATTTCGGGGGACATGTATGATTAATGGCGCTTAGATGCCATTTTTTATACGCATATTAAAAGTGTAGAATGCGCCTGATTTATAAACCCGCTCTACAGCGGATCATCAATCAGGCGCATTCTAGCGCAGTAACGTAAATTCTGGCTCAGGTAAACCACTTTCAAAGTGGTTTAACTGTTCTAGCAGTAATGCGTCTGGAATTGTCGTACTGAAGCTATAAATCTATAGCTTCATACGGTTCTAGTGCGCCCCGCCTCCCACACAGCCCCCGAAATCAGGCGCATTACAAAGTACCGCGGGCCCTTTGTAATGCCCCTGATACTGGCGTACAAGCGATCTAAAACTATTGCGAACATACATGTCGCCCTTTATTTTTAGCTCCCATAAGTGGTATTTGTCAGGATACTATAAAAATGTATCTCGACGAATACCAAGGTGGGGCTGTGAAGCGGTCACAGACGTCTACAGAGCAAATGTAGTCCTAATTGGACTACGCCTGCCCTATTTAGCAAATGTATACAGTTTTTTACTGGACACAAAAGCGTGGTTTTGCTGTTGGCCCTGAATCTGTAAATAATACAGACAAAAAACTGACCATCCATTAGAAGTTAATGGGGCAGTTAAATGAAGACTTTTTCTAAATACATTGATCAATAGATTTTATTTCAGTCATGAGATAAGAGACATTTTATGTGCTCCGAGTACACACGGGTTTCTATGGTTACCTGGTTGCCCGACCAAAACTCTGTTATCTGATTAGCTGTGAGAGCAGGGAGTGATGTCACCATGAACGGACGGCTCAGTCCTAAGCAAACTAATTATCTCTAACAAGATTACAGATAAGCAGTTGTTTTCAGTCCTCATAGCACATGTACCTTGTGTTTACTGAAGACACAAAATCTCCTGCACTTGTCAGTGTAATGGCTCAGCTACTTACAGAGAAGGCAAATATGCTTATCACTGCTATAGAACAAACCCACAGGCTGAGGACAGCAGAGTGAGTGTAAAACTGATTGTGACTCAGTAAAACAGCGTGGTGAGAAAACCCCTTTAATATAAAGAAAAAACATACTTACAAGAGGCATAGAACCAAACGTGAATTGTTTATTAGGGGCCAATTTAACATAAGAGAATTGCACAGCCCCTTTATCATGTTTCACATTTTTAGTAATAAACAGGCTTTTCTTTACCAAGGGCAAATATTCAGTTTGTGCCCTCGCTCTGTCTCTATATACCCTGGATAAGGTAAAGTGGTTTATTGGTGCCATTCTAGACACTTAGGGTAAATGTCTATTCTTCTCAAGTAGCTATGTCCCTGAAAAAGTAAATTTATAAAGCCCTCACCATCTTTTTCTTTTTTTCACAAATCGGAGATGATCTGAAATCAAAGACTTCACCAACGTGATCTTCTTCTGACATTTTAGAACACTTTGACTATTTCTCGTTTACAGTCAAAACTCACTTCCTCATCCTTCCGTTGTCTGGGACAAATAATAGTATCACGTGTCTCTTCAATCTAACACTTTCCATCATCTTTATTTTTCCCCCTATACTGGTGATCACACGCGGATCATGCTCAGGGGAAAGACAAGCTATTCTATTGTCAGAGAAAGGATATTTTCACAGCCGTCTATTAGAAAAGCTTATAAAAACCTTTCTCTATACATTATGCAATTAAATTCAGTGCTGCAATAGTGATGAAAGAAGCCGATTTTTTGCATGCAAACATGACAAGAGGGACTTATATCTCATCTATTAAGGGTGAGAAATGAAGTCTGCAGCATCCTAGAAGTACACCATCCAGCTGTGCGCTTACATTATTAAAATAGAATCAAGTTCACTTATTCAGTTCCCTTATGGTTCTGCCATTAGGGAAATCTATGTTAACATAGCCCAGAGGCATGCAGTGCAGACTGACACGAAAAACTTAGCTGGCAGAGTAAGAAGTTTAAGCGTCTATGCTCTTTCTTGATGAATTTACATTTGCAAAACAGGTACCCAATGCTAAATAAAGTGGAAAGTCAATTAGGCAAAACTGGTGGCCAATTTGTCACTGTAAGGACGCAAGCAAGAGGTGATTTCTGCAAAATTGTCAAAAAACATTAAGCACGAGCAGTTCATTGATAAGCTTTGTGTCTTCTTTTCTCCTGTGGCCTTACACATTCTGCCTGCATAGACGTGTATTCCCAGTAATGGTACATTATATATCACCTATGTCAGTTCCACTCAGTTGGTTGGGTTTTTTCACAGATTCTTCACTACATGTCAATATGGAGGAAAATTTATATTCATTTTTCTTCTGTACCATGAAATAAGCTTATTTTGGGGTAACTCAATACCACAGAGGGGTACCAGGATCACTGTAGAGTCCATATACATATCAATTATGCAATGAAGCAATGCCAGAGGATAAAGGGACACATACATCAGAAATGATTTTTTTTGGTAAAACCAATATTCCTTGAAATCTATATATATATTTTTTTTAATTTTTGGCAATAATTTTTTTTATATATTCACAGTCCTATCAATTAAAAATTACATATAAAATACTGTCGTTCTCTAGCTGGGAGATAAAAATTCTGAATGGGTAGATCTACTTTACTTCAGCTGCTGTTTATCTCTACAGTATATAGTCTCATTACAAATAGAAGGTAATGATGTGATTTCTCTATTGTTCTCTCGACAGGAATAGATAAGATTAGACTAGACCACTAGGCCATTAGGCAATGATGTGCAATACATGAAAGTAAAATAGGGTAATATTTTTCTGCACTGGGGTAGCGGATTTTTCACTTATCAGGTGCTGTTCATAATAATTATACTTTTTACACACCTAAAAAAAGAATGGTCAAGCAATCCTTTCACTGTTGTACTATTAGAGCTCACAGAGGGTAAGTAAGAAAAAGTAATGTACATAGGGGAATTTTAAAAGATTATATAAAAAAAAATCACCCTCCCCCCAAAAAAAATCCATATAATTGTCGCATATTTTGCTTGTCAATGTGTGAAAATATATATTTTTTAATGATAGTGCCATTTAATAAAGAGATCCTATGGGCGACATGTATGAACGGGGCTGTGCACTCCAATTTCATGTGCATTACAGAGCGCCCGCGGCACTTTGTAATGCGCCTGAGATTGGGGACGTGCTTGGGGCGTGTCACAGTACAACCGTACAAAGCTACACATTTATAGCTTCAGTACGGCAAATCCAGGCGCATTACTGCTGGAACATGTAGCGCACTTTCAAAGTGGTTTATCTGAGCCAGAAGAGTCGCTCTGTAGCTAGAAAGTGCCCAATCTGTGACCCTCAGTAGAACAGGTTTATAGATTCAGGTGCATTCTACGCTACACAGCATGTATAGTTCATACAACCCATAAAATAGTCTTTTCCAATATGATCCCAGAGCAATTATTGTCTACGTTTTGATGGGGCATGTATACACAAATATACATACAGTACTATGCTAATGTCTTAGGCAGATATGGAAAAAAATGCTCCAAAGTAAGAATGCTTTGAAAAATAGAATTTTTAATAGATTATTTTTATCAATTGAATGTGTTTAATATAGTTTACTATGAGCCAGCCTCAAAGATGGGTAAGAAGGCCACACTTGCGCAGTTCTCTCTGCTCATATAGCTGATTGAGTGTGCTTCAGTAAATTCGGAACTCTAACAAGTGTGGCCATCCCTCCTTCACTGAGGCTGGCTCATAGTGAGCTTCCAGCTGGCCACAGAAGGGGTTGTGCAAAATGGCAAAACCCCTATAATAAATTGCAAAGTAAATGAACAGAAAAATAAATCAAAATCAAATCAATATTTGATGTAACCACCCTTTGTCTGAGTTCTGGTGATGATATCGTCCCACAGAGCCCTGATCTCAATAAGACTACATGACTAGTGTGCAGGGAAAAAGTAAGTGTAATCCTCATTCTGAAAATGGAGAATTCTCCAGATTCTTCAAAGGTTTTGAAGGGAATGTTTAAAAATGTATTTCTATATTATCCCCCTTTAAATTGAAGTAATTGGAAGGTAGGTACATAAAATCCACTAGAGAATTTACGTTAGTTTCAATTGTAAGGTCAAAATTGCCCTTGTCTAATACTATCCTTTCCGCAAATTCCACCGGTTATTGTAAAAACTTTATACCCAATTCAGATTGGGGAGGTGATTTTTAATTCTTAAATGGAGGCTTCCTGTGTTTCATTGTCTGTATTTTTTTACGGTTGGTTTGCACTTTTATGACAAAATTAGCATTTTGTGTGCAGTGTCAGACTGGGGTGCCTAAGGCCCACAGGTGGAGTTGAATCTATAGGCCCCCAGTTGAGTTGTTTCTGGGGCCGTCGGTGGAGTTTATTTTAAGGGACCATCCTACAACTACTGTAAATGACTATAGATGCCTCCTATACTCTCTATCTTGCCTTTTACCTCTCTTTCTATGCTTTTTTGCATTTTCTGAGGATGTATATGAAGTTGAATAACTATTCAAGGTCTACCATGCTAAGGGGCCTAACGGGGGTTTCCCCTATTCCTCTATGGGCCAGCCCGAGCCTGATTGTGTAGTATGTATACCCTGCAGATTTTCTACAGTGCCTAGCTTTGACTCTCTGAATCTGCATTTAAGTCATGTCTATTGAACAGCAGGTAAACAATATTTTTATTTTCCTATGATAAAACACAAAGCTAATCTCTGATTTGGCCACACAAGACTTTTATCCCAAGCACAAAAGCGTTACTGAAATGACAAAGCTAGAAAGGTATTGTCAGCGACACCTCCACTATATCACCTTCAAAGTACAATAGAGACTTCAAAGCTGATGTCATGAAACAACATTTCAAACAGTTCCCTGGTCGATATCTGAAGAATGAATCAGACTTATCTACATATTAAAACCTTCCAACATAGCTGACACATATACAAAAACATGCTGATAGGTCTGGTTGTAGCATGGGCAAAAGTAGTTAATTGGGACCAGTAGATAATTTATCTTAAAAATTAATACAATAAGCTATAGCACATTCACCTACCTGATCATATCACAGGCAAAGAGGATCAACTTTCAATGTATTAACCCCTAAAATAAGTTTTCCAAGACTTTTATCAACCTCCCTACCACTGACCACAAAGGCCAGTGATTGACTGCAACATCATGAGGCACCGTGGGTGGAGAGGAAACACTGGCAGTGCTGAAACGGTGATGATGGAAAAGGTAAGTATGAGCTAATTTTCTATTTTAGCACAGTGAGAGGTGGTAGGGAGGTTTTTAAAAGTCTTGGAAACCTTCAGGACTTAGAATTTTTTTTTATTTCTCTTTCAATGCATGACAAGTGACAAAACTTTTGTTTTTCAGTAGACATAACAGATGTCTTGTTTTTTTTGCATGCTGACTTCTTGATTTTCTTTGCACCATTTTTTGGGCTTATTTTATTGATTTACTTTTATTAAGTTTTTGGGGGAGGAGGAGGAGAAACAGCTAAAATTTTAGGCTTTTTTTTGACCAAAGCAAAGCAGTTGACCTTTTACATTTTTTTTCTGCTTTTGTCTACTTTTATATTATTGTCTATTAGTTATTGCTATTGTCAATCTGAATGTTTTTTTTCCTTTTATAAAATTAATGGTTAAAAAATAATTTTCATATATCTCTTTTTAGTGATAATTTTAGTACTATTAGTTTTAATTCATTTTTTTTTTTCACTGTGACTCCAAACGCGATGTTTCATTTTCATTTTACCTTGTAATGCTTTTCTTTTCATTTACGATATAAAGAGACCATATTTATAGTAACGTTAATGCTGATAATACCACTCTAGCAACTGCAATGCCAAGTTTCATTTTGTATGTTTGCTGATGTTTTAGAGTAATTATTATATTTATGCTGGAAGGCTATGGAAAAGGTTTTTAAGTGAAACTTCCAGTACTATGTCAACCAGGCAGCAAACCATTATAGTAATTATAGTCTTTATACCACAAACCTCCCATTTAAACATTTAGTACACTCATGTGTGGACTAACTTTCATGAAGTTTAAAAACCTATTTTCCAATATCTGTTTAGGACTCTGAAAGCTAATAGAAGAGCCCCAGTCAGGACTCGCATTCATTAGCTTGAGATGAGTGCAGCTGAAAACATTAAGGCCGATTTATTAAACCTGTGTACAAGTTAGACTAAATTTTAGGGGTGCTTTCACAAGGAGTATTTTTTGGCGCATTTTTGGCACGTTTTCTAGCACCTTTATTGGTGTTTTTTTTTTTGCAGAAATACATCGCAATGAATGCTGTGGATTTCTGCAAAAAAAGCGCCAAAAAAGTGTCAAAAACACACCAAAAAATGCTCTGTCTGAAAGCACCCTTAGACTAGACAGTCTAAGGATATGTTCACACTATGGGCGACATGTCAGAAAAGAGGCGCTTCCACGTCAGTTTTAAGGCGCATTAAATGAGTGTATAATGCGCCTGAATAACTAAACCTGCCAAAAATCTGGTGTGTGGTATTTCTTGTATAACATATGTAATGCGCCTAATTTAGGCGTATACCAAAAAAAAGGTGCATTGAATTTCATTACTAGCATATGTGATGCGCCTACTTTAGGTGCATTCAAAATTGTCAAATGCGCCTAGTTTTGGTGTACGACAGTTCATTTATATAGAGAATACGATGGCAACAGTTTTTTGGTGCAAAATACACCCAAAAAATGGAGTAGCCCTAATGGGACATGTCACTCTGTGTATTTGCGCTGCAATACGCCCAAAGTACAACCCACAAATATGGTAAATCATAGCACTCATTGAGTCCTATGATTACATGCTGTTTTCCTCGGTGTAAACTGTGCGTCGGCAGAAAGAAGTGACATGTCACTTCTTGCCGGCGCTTACGTACTGGGGAAAGGGAAAGTGGATGGGGAATAGCCAGAGCGCTTTAGAAGTATGCACTGGCCAGCACGTACTTTTAAAGTTGCAGGCGTTTAACAGCGTGCACAGTACGCACGCCTGCTATAAACCATCTGAAAATACCCTAAAATGCCAAATTTATTAAGGTGACTCATGCTGATAATATGATCCATCTTTAGACTTTTCTCACTTTTACACCACTTAGGGTATGTTCACACCACGTTTTTTCACGTTTTTTCCAAAGTGTCTAAAACAAATAATATACAAATAAACTACATGCACTTCATTTTTCCAAAATGTGAGTAATTGTTGTTCATTTTATGACACAGTCCAAGCCCAAACACTATAGTAAATCTGCCTGGTGGAACCAGCACATTTGTGCATTGCATAGACAGCCCATTGATTTAAAGGGATATTCATATATGCCATAAATGTCTGAGAGGTGTGGGTCTCAGAACTGCGGACCCCGCCCTCTCCAGTGACACAGCTGCACAAAACAGAGTTGACTAGGCATGAATGGTACTAGGAGGTCCAGATATATCAGACATGTATGGTATATGCTGTCAATCTTTGTGTAAAAATGGATTTCTGTTCTTTGTTCTTTATGCACGGTCAAACAACTGGACAAATCTGCACCAGATTTGACACATGAGTAAATCAGGCGCTTAGAAGGTTATAGACCATGTCTCAGCTCTCTAGGACTTACCACTACCAAAAAATCGAAATACAAATGAAAAGCAGAGACTCCAGAGGCGATCCAAGCCTATCTACAGGCTGACGAGATGCAACACAGCCAACAGCAAGCTGCTGAAACTCCCCAGCAGACTAGAGCACGACTGCAGTCTCAGCGAGACAGATGACACTTTATTGGATAAGTTGTCTTCATATCAGTAGCAAATGAAGTTTTTAACCACACACAAACCGTTACCTGGGAGCCGGGTAATTCTGTATGGATGTGATAAATCTCTGAGATGGGAATACCACTTGAAATGGCTACTGTGTAATGCTTTATTTCTCCTGTGGTGGCGCTGCAAGGAAACTGAACACTTACTGCAATGTTAGCAAATGCAGCTTGAGCAACAGTAAGGGTATGTCCCCACGGCAGAGGACAAATACCGGCCGCGGTGGGGAGGGGGGGTGGCGGCTTTTCTCCGCGATGAGCGGAGAAAAGCCCTCCCCCTTCACATTGACAGACACATATTCCGTCTGAAAACCGGACAGAAGAATGTGCATGTTCAATGTTTTTCGGGCAGCCGGCGGTTTGAAAAACCACTGGGCGGAAAACCCGTGCATTGGGGACTGCTGCACGGGTTTTCCATGGAGCCCCGTTGTGCTAGTTTGCGACAGGTTTTTCAGGCAGTCTGCAAAACTGCAAACCATCTGAAAAACCGTCCGAAATCCCGTGCCGTGGGGACATGGCCTAAGAAGGTAATGCCTATACTTCTAGAAAAAATGGTAATGGATAGGAGGGCACCAATATCGCTGCCTCACTGCTGACCCAGAATGGTAACGTTTGATGGCATGAACCAACATCTTCGGGGGACCCATTTTTATTTTTGTATTGGGCCCCTTCTGCTCTTTGTAAGTTGCTGCTTGGAGACACAACCATAGTAAATGTTTAACAGCTGACTGCCTTTTGCAGCTTTCTGTAAATCTGTACAATTAACTTTTCACTTACCCTAGATGATTCCACTTCTCTTACTTTGTATTTTATTATTGACCCCATCTGGAACTTTTAACTTTTTTCTATTATTCTGCTGACATAACCGATTTATAAAAATACTTATTAGCGCAACAAGCGAAATCACAAACCTAGCAGAACACCGTATTAGACAACTCAGCCATTCCTCAGCCCTGTGTGCTTCACAGATGAGACCCTAGATTATTAGGTCATTTTAGTTGGGAAACTGATATTAAAAATTATGTAGACTATAGCAATTTTTAATTAAATTATAGAAAATGGAACAGTATTATAAACACTCAGAAAAAGTACCTAAACAGTGACCTTAAAGAACTACTTTTAAATGTTTTATTTACTTTGTGAATGTAAAAATGTTTCGCTATACAACATGGTCCATGAGGTGAAAACCTCCTCATCCTATAGCTCTTAATTTGTAAAATAACTAACAGACCTTAACTCAAAAGTAACCCTTCCTATAACAAGTCTTTGTTTTATCTTCTTGCAAATGTTGGGGCTTATTTACCTAAAAATAAACCAAAATTGTGGTTCAGAATGATTTGCTAATTATTTTGGACACTTTTCTCACAAGACAATGGGGTGTGACTTAAAGGGGTTATCTCATCTCAAAGTTTCATTGGATGCATGAATGAAATAATGCTGCTTTGCTCTGTCACTTCCTGGTCAAGCTGTCTGTAATTAGCATATGATCTCCATGTATTCAGACTTCTGCTAATTAGATAAATCTCATGCTGTCAGGACCAGGGCAGCTTCTGAGTTAAAGTAAACAGTAGTAATTACTGTCTTTTGTCTGAAAGATCAGATAACAAACAAGCTCTCACTGTCCAGAGTTCTGTGCTGCCACGACTCCCTGCTATCAGATAGAACAAACAGCAGGAGAGAAGAAGTACACAGGTCGATCACTTGGGAAACTAAAAAGCCCTCAGAAGGTGATAAAATCACTTGTAGCTGCTTAACAAAAAAAGATGAACAAACCAATATATTTGGAAAATGTCTTCATTTAGTGTTCCCAACATGTTGAAAGCTAATCTTTGTAGCGAGACAACCCCTTTAAAGGAGAAACAGACGTAACTTGGTGGAAAGAGAAACAGACGTAACTTGGTGGAAAGAGGCTCGGCTAAAAATGTGCCACTTTGCATCAACATTTTGGTACAAACTAGTCTAAAATAAACCAGCAAAGAGATGTTATAAAGTTACAGAACATGTTTAAAGATGTGGCAAATTTAAGATACATGAGCCACTGTAATAAATTCATGCTTATGCTCTTATTTGTATCCACTCCTACATTTGTCCTAATACATTATCAGATGTGCTCTTCTCATATAAAATTGCCTTATAAACAGCTTATGGTGGCTATTTACATGGAAAAAGTAGAACTTCACATTTAATTCTATTTTGATGACATTGGATATGTTATACAGCTGCCTAAGCAGGAGACTACACAAGGTCACTGAAACAATATAGGACACAAACACATATTATATAAAAAAAAAGTGTATCTTATGACTGCTCCTTAGACTCCGTTCAATGGCGTGGTTAGTGTCACCTTTCGTGGTGACCCAGCGAATCCACCCCTGCATCTGTGACAATCATCAGCAGATTGCAGAGCGGGTAGGGTGGTAGACAGAGATGAGGGAGATGATGTAGAGGGTGAAGCACTATGGAGAGCTTTATGGGTGAGTGTGATTAGTTTATACTGTATTCTGTACTGAATGGACAGTGACTGATACAGCATAGAGGCTTCAGAAAGATGAGCCTGACTGCTGCATTCAGGTTTGGAGAAGGGAGAGTTTACAGTGAGGGAGACCGTTAAGCAGGGAGTTAGATTAGTCAAGACGAGAAAGTATAAGGGGGATAATAAGCATTTAAGGGCGACATGTAAGAACGAGGCTGTGCCAGTTATCTGACATCGAAAAGCTGTAGTAGACCTGTTCTATAGATGTATGAACAGTCGCGTTCCAAACTTTAGTGCGATAAGCGCCAGCTTGACACTTTGGAATGCACCAAATATTCTGGGGGCGTCGCACCACACTCATAGAATTAGACACATTTATGATTCTTTGATGCCAGATCTAGGCGCAGAACAGTTAGAACAGCCAGACCAGGGTAAAGGTGATCTGCCTGAGCCTGAGTTGTCATATTGGCACTACACTGCCCTCCATGTAGGACCTGCAGAAGAACAGCCAGACCAGGGTAAAGGTGGTGCCTGAGCCAGACTTGTGGTATTGGCCCTACACTGCCCTGTATGTATGACCTGCAGAAGAACAGCCAGACCAGGGTAAAGGTGGTGCCTGAGCCAGACTGGTGGTATTGGCTCTACACTGCCCTGTACGTATGAACTGCAGAAGAACAGCCAGACCAGGGTAAAGGTGGTGCCTGAGCCAGACTTGTGGTATTGGCTCTACACTGCCCTGTATGTGTGACCTGCAGAAGAACAACCAGACCAGGGTGAAGGTGGTGCCTGAGCCAGACTTGTGGTATTGGCTCCTACACTGCCTGTATGTATGACTGCAGAAGAACAGCCAGACCAGGGTAAAGGTGGTGCCCTGAGCCAGACTTGTAGTATTGGCTCTACACTGCCCTGTATGTATGACCTGCAGAAGAACAGACAGACCAGGGTAAAGGTGGTGCCTAAGCCAGACTTGTGGTATTGGCACATACACTGCCCTGTATGTATGACCTGCAGAAGAACAGACCAGGGTAAGGTGGTGCCTGAGCCAGACTTGTGGTATTGGCTTTACACTGCCCTGTATGTATGACCTGCAGAAGAACAGCCAGACCAGGGTAAAGGTGGTGCCTGAGCCAGACTTGTCATATTGGCTCTACAATGCCTGTATGTGTGACCTGCAGAAGAACAGCCAGACCAGGGTAAAGGTGGTGCCTGAGCCAGACTTGTGATATTTGCTCTACACTGCCCTGTATGTATGACCTGCAGAAGAACAGCCAGACCAGGGTAAAGGTGGTGCCTGAGCCAGACTTGTGATATTTGCTCTACACTGCCCTGTATGTATGACCTGCAGAAGAACAGCCAGACCAGGGTAAAGGTGGTGCCTGAGCCAGACTTGTGATATTTGCTCTACACTGCCCTGTATGTATAACCTGCAGAAGAAAAGGTTCATATATTCTGGCACATTCTATACTGCTTTAAAGCTATTTAGAACTGGTCTGTCAGTGCCAACATTCATACATGTCACCCTAAGTTTCCACAATGAGAAAAGGACGGATTCTGGAGATACCTAAAGTTGGCCATACAAAAAGAAATTCGTATTATTGGACGAATGCAGTTTCTCCCAACTTAACCATAAACATCGATATTAGACTCTGAAATTTGATTTTTTTCAGTGTTGAGAAGAGAATAAACTAGAAATCTTTAGTTCCAATGGGAAAAAGTTGATATTCTACATTCCCAGATCCTCTGTCCCCAGACATCCGAAGTCAAGAGAGAGTGATATGACCCTAATGACTTAGCCAACTTTTATCTCATGTGTATGTTTAGCTTATGGGAAGAAGTATGGCATAATATACTATAGCTAGTTCTAGCTCATCAAATGTGGAAATAAAGAGAGTCCTCATAACCAACCAAGCCCAAGTAGAGGCGTACCTTGATGCTCCGGGGCCCTAGTGCAAAAAGTGAAATGGACCCCCCAGTTACAATGTGCCGCTTACAATGCTGGTATATCTTTATGTAGCAGGAGGACTTTTGGGCCCCCTCAGGCTGCAGGGCCCGGTAGCGACTGCTACCTCTGCACCCCCTATAGCTACGCCCCTGGGCCCAAGATGAACACAGTTTGTTTGATAGGATATTTTTGGTGTACACTTTCATCTTGACCTCAAACTGGAGCACATGATAGAAAATTCAACACAGAGTTTGAGTTATAGGGGTTTTCAAAGGTAAAAATAAAAGATAAAAATATGCTACCCTTTTTGCTATTCATTGCCCTTTCAAGTGCTGAAACTGCCGGTGGTGCCCCCTGGTCTTTGTTGATTTCCAGTTAAGCAGTTGACACCCTTTTCGCTATTCATTGCCCTTTCAAGTGCTGGAACTGCCGGTGGTGCCCCCTGGTCTTTGTCAATTTCCAGTTAAGCAATCGGCACATGGTCTTTACAGCCCATCGGTGGCTTTGCCTTGACATTACCACTCAGTAAGTGATCAGTGTGTGAGTGGTGATATCAAGGCAATGGCACGTGACTACTGAAGCTACTGATTAGACTATTGGTCAGGAAGTCAACAGAGACCAGAAGAAGGAACCAGAAGTGTCAACGCTGGAACGGTGGTGAGTACCCTTTTTTTATTATTTTAAACCCAGAGAAAATCCTTTAAAGGCAATTACACTTCTATTTAGATCTTCAGGTTTTCTCAGTGGAATATTCACAATTTCTTTGACGTTCAAGTTTAATGGATTCAGTCTGATTCAAGAAAAAGATTCTCTGCTAGCACCAAAATGCACAAACAACAATACAATATTTCCTGCATTTTCCAGTTTTTACTTCCATGAAGAGACTCAGAACTATTTTATCCTGGACAATATGTGTTCTTCATTTTTGAAAAGACATCTATCCAAAGAAGAGATTCATTTTTTTTCTACATAAAACAATGGAGACCAGGAAATAATCACTTGAGGACTAATATTAAAACAGGATTAACAAGACTTAATACTGAAATTCACAAAGGATTATAGGGTCCCGCCAGTATTAACTTGGTGACCCATGTTTGGGGCACGCCAAGCGCTAGACATTTCTCTTTAGGACTGGTGGTTTAGTGCCCTCTAATTCCATAACACATAACACAAAAAATACGGATTAAACATAATCTAATTACAGATAATCCTATAAACAAAGATGAAGGAACACTTGATGCAGTCTTGCATACAGTCTTGATTTCCATCTTTGGTTCCCCTCCTCCCTTTCAGGCTTCTCAGTTAATTAATCGTAAGAACAAGATTACAAACATTTCAAAACAATTGATTACAGTCATTTAAGACACTTCTGTTTAAATGTAAAAGAAAAAGAATGAAAACAAGGATTTGCTAGGAAGCTGTAGCACCTTCTGCTTTGTAATTGTGTGAGAATTGTCGGCACTGTATTTGCATGTTATTATTTGTGTTTAGTACACATGTTAACCATCAGCTGGGAACATCAAAGCCTGACTGAAATGAGGCCTGAAATCATTTTATTTAGATGGCTGCTACTTATATGCCCCCATTTTCAGACAATACTGCACAAACACGTAATATGGTAGAGGAAAGGTCAGCACAGAGGAATGTGTAACAGCACAAACACCTTACCTATCCATCAAACTGTCATGAGCCACGAGGGTCACGAGGGTGGGCTATGGTATCTGTCTCTCCCTTTGGTCAATGGTCTCTGCATTCTCCCGTCCCTCAGTGCATCTGCTCTGTGTTCTCGAGGGGGCATGTGTGCCGGCATATTTGGCCATTCAAAGGGCCAATGCACAATGCTCTCTCCCCCCTGTCCAATCACTGGCAATGTAAAGGTATTTTTACAAGCACCTTCCCTTAGTCCTTTGTCAGGTTGTTGGTGAGCTATAGAGACTCTTGAACTAGTTGTCATTTACAATTTTCCAGTTTGACCTTTGGCTATGTTTTCCTGTTTTCGCTTGAACTCCGCCTGTCCTAAAATCCTGGAAAAAGGGAAATCCGCATCGGTCTCCGTGATATAAAAAGTAGAAGATGTATTCCAAAATTTAAAAATACAAACAAAAAAGCGAAAAAGTGGACATAACATGCAAGGTATGCTGAACAAGGTGGAAAAACCTACGCATTTCGATCTAAACGATCTTATTCATGATGAACCATATCACGGGGACCGGTGTGGATTTCCCTTTTTCCATTTAGCTCAGCTGTTTAATCCAGCACGGAGGTGGTGAGCTGTTTCAACCTTCTTTTTTCTCTATACTTTGGTGTCCTAAAATCCTGCCTGTGACTCCAACTTTGACCCAACGCTACCTGTCCTGACCTGCTGCGCTCACAACATGACTATGCCTTTACCTATTCTTCATGTACCTCGCTTGCACACCAGCCGCCACTGCAAATGATCTCTTCGGGAGTAGCGACCTGGGAGTTCACTAACAGCAGAGAAC
Source organism: Phyllomedusa bahiana (assembly GCA_025379985.1). NCBI lineage: Eukaryota > Metazoa > Chordata > Amphibia > Anura > Hylidae > Phyllomedusa > Phyllomedusa bahiana. The sequence continues at coordinate 161,681 of JAODAL010001218.1, read as the reverse complement.
AAGCCCGTTTGCGGAGGTTGGGGGTAAAGTCCAGGGGCTCTTAAGACTCCGCTGACCGGCAAGGCCTTATGTCAAACTCGAGTTTGGCACAGAGGGTCCACTCCTGCCATGCGACACAAGCATCAAGTAGGAAACATGTATCTACAATTAAACTCTGAAGAAATGTTTTAAAAATCATTGATACATGATTAACGATATTTTAGATATTGGTGACATCATTTTGCAAAGTATGGAGTTGGAGGCAGATTGTCATTGGACGTGACACAAATCTCAGCACAGAATTCAAGGCAAAATCCAGGTCAAATCCAAACAATGTAAACACAGCCTTACCCTGCTTCCTTACCTTGTAGCGTTAGCATGTGGATTGGTGATCTTACTGCATGTAGAGTTATACAGCTTCCACATACTGTAGTGAGATTCCCCTAGTGATGGCTGCTAGCAGAAACAAAATTATAATTTGTATAGTGAGCATGTGTGCAAGAGTGAGTGAAAAAGCAGCTCTTGCCTCTAGATATAATATAAAATTGTGAGAAACATTAATTTATATATTAAAATAGTACATATGGCAGAGCTCTGATGAGGTCCATTTCTGTTACAGTGAAATCTGTTCCCTTTTGATACACATACTAGGCTGACCAACTCCTCTAGTGTAATTGTCTACATACAAATGCAAGACTATGGTTTCACTGCAACTACTGCTAGTTATGGTAGAATTGTGTCATTAGTGCAATCAACAAGTAATTCTATGAGAAAATGTTTCAAGAAACCTTGTAAAATGGTCTCATCTTTTGCAGATTTTACAAGCCAGTTTTAACCTTCCCACAGAGGCTCACTAAAGTCTCCAAGGAGCCCTACTTTGTAGTTCTGTTAACACATAGTAATTATTATTATAACTCATATTATCCAGAGCACCTGTAATGTAAATGCACAACACAATGACCGATAAATACTGCAAGTGTCATGTAGTGTTCCCTGAAATTGATCGTTTATACAGTAAAATTATTGTCCCTTGAACTGTAACGTGTAAATGCATGACCGTAGACTTGTTCCGGTGCACTGTATCATTAATATAAAATATGCAAATTAAATCTGATTGTTCTAGTGATGTTAACATCCATCTTAACATTGTAACAATTTTGGTAGTTGCCAACGATCAATTGGGGTTGGTAACATGTAAATTAATGAAAGGTTTATTCAATGGTGTCCTCCATCGTCCTGGATTGGTAGCTCTAAAAGAATGAAGGACCTACAAAAGAGATTTGTTTATCTAAAAATTTTGAATAAATGGAGGCTACCAGATGAGACAAAAAAGATTGTCTTAAAAAAAATGGCAAAACTAGACAGTGACATCTTCTTAATCAGATGCAAGAAGGAACTTGTAATACACACAAAATCTGAGCTACCAACCTTTTGGGACACAGCAGGACCACCCTATTCACACTGCACAGCTTTACTATCGTATTTTCGGCGCTTTAGGTTTTTAAAAGCGCCGAAAATACGATTGTTCATGCAGCCCCATAGATTACAATAGAAAAGACAAGCTGTAGTCCCCACAGCTCATCTTTTTCTACTATCATCTTTCGGTGTCGGCGTATTATACAATATGTTGTATAATACAACGGTGCTTTTAGTTTTTTTGCCATTTTTTTGCCGTCTTCCCATACAATACAATTGGATGGGCGACATAAAAAAAATGACAAAAAATGCGGTCTTGCATCGAAAAAAACATCCGCTTTTCGACGTTTTTTTGTCCCATGCAGTGTAGCCATAGCCTTAGGGTGAGTTCAGACATAGCAGAAATTGCTGCTGATTTGTGGCGTGGATCCGTTTCGGACTGAAGCTTCACGGGCCCATCAGAGGAAATATTCTGAGGGTCCATCCCACTTCTCTAGAGGGCAGGTGTATGTTTTGTTTTGTTTTTTAAGTAATTTTTGCAATTCAACTTTAAAGTAATCATTTCAGATGCAGATGCAGGGTTAATTAGGATATCTGGTGATTGGATCCAAAGTCAGCTCCAAATCAGGTTGTCTCCTGCTAGATTTTTCAGCCCTAAAATATTAGGGTTACATTATTGGGTTAGAGCTTGGGCCCACTGGAGGATCCTCTGCTACTCTGGGGGGCCAGTCCGATGTTGGTGCAGATTTTGTCCAAGACAAAACAACAAATTACAGTGTATTACATGCAGATGGGAATTTCACATGTACTGCAAGTGTCTGCAGATTTCTTAAATTCCTCTCAGTCTGTTGTGGAATTGCTTCGATATACAGGGGAGAAATCTGCAGCACAGTCCCCAGCAAAATCGGCATGTAATATTGCGCATTTTTCTTTGCAGTTGGCATCAATTTTTGTTGAATTCAAGGGGAACGCACAGTACACTTTAATACATTAGTATTGCAATGTACTGGACAAGAAATAAAACAATAAGATGTTCAAATCCCCTGTATTTTTTTTTTTAACTAAAAAAAAATTAAAAACATTTCCTCTCTAATCACTTAAAAAACAAAAAATAAATAAAACAATCATTATTGGTGTTGATGCATCTGTATGAGTCTAATCTAAGTTACGACCTTAATTATCCTGCATGGTGAATGCTATTGAAAAAAAAAGCAAATGCTAGAGTTGCTGATTTTTTTGTCACCTTATCTCCCATAAAAAGTGGAATACAAAGTGATATCTAAACCAGTTAAAAAAACAGCTCCCCACAAAACAGCAAGTCAGCTCACAGCTCTATCAACAAATAAATAAAAAGCTATGGTCTCAGACTACGGTGATGTAAAGCATTTTTTTAATAGAAAAAGATAAATTTTTTTAAGCATAGTAAAACGCAACAACTAAATAAATTTGGTATCAATCTAATTGTACTGACCTGCAGAATAACGTTAAAGTGGTTTTCTCACTACAGGCTTTTGCATTCATCTGAGCTTTTTCACTAGCTTAATATTTTCAAATCCAGGGGTGTGTCTCTCTTCGCAGTAGGTGTGTCTTCCCTCACTGAGGAGTGGTGACATCATCATACCCCCTTCCTGTTCTAGCTTCTATCTGAGTCCTCTTCTTCTTTCTGTGTGAGCAGTGGGAAGGAATGGATGTCACAGATCTGCAGATCTACTGCAATGGTCAGTTCTCATGCTGGCAAAGCGGTCACCTCCCTCCACAAGCTCCTTGTAACCAGAACACCTGCATTGGTGTAAACAGTTACAAATACAGACTGAAATGATGAAAAAAATGTGAGAAATGCAAACTGCTCTATCTCCTAAAAAGAGGGGGAGCAGAGTGTTTAAGAGTGTATTATATGAGTGGGGGGAGTAGGATGTATAGGGTTGTGTTAAATGGGTGGGGGAGCAGAGGGTGTAAGGGTGTGTTATATGGGTGGGGGGAGCAGAATGTATAAGGATGTGTTATATGGGTGGGGAGCAGAGTGTATAAGGGTGTGTTACATGGATGAGGGGGCGCAGAGTGCATAAGGGTGTGTCAAATGGGTGGTGGGAGCAGAGTGTAGAAGGGTGTGTTATATGGGTGGGGGGAACAGAGTGTATAATGGTGTGTTATATGGGTGGGGGAGCAGAGTGTATAGGGGTGTGTTATATGGGTGCGAGGAGCATAGTGTGAAATGGTGTGTTATAAGGGTGGGGGGAGCAGAGTCTATAAGTGTGTGTTATATGGGTGGGGGAGTTGAGTGTATATTGGTGTGTTATATGGGTGAGCACAGAGTGCATAAAGGTATGTTACATGGGTGAGGGAGCAGAGTGTATAAGGGTGTGTTACATAGGTGAGAGGAGTATATCTGGCAACTAAAGAGACTCATTAATTGCCCAGATCCTTTATTTTAGAGCGATCACTGGGAGAGGAGTAGAGAGAAGCACAGGCACCCTGTTTCACACAACTTAGAGGGGAGTGAGCTCAGAGAGCACGGGACAGCCAATCACAGCACAGGGGGCATGTCCTGATCAGAAGTTGAACTAAGTGCAGACAGCCAATCACCACAAAGGGGACGTGGACAGACTCCAGGCTGCAGAAGTAGCTCTAGAAGACACACACAGATTAGCTAAGAGCTCCTATACTAAATTATTTAGGTCAGTGGTCTCAAACTGCGGCCCTCCAGCTCTGTTATAGATTATATAAATGAATGATGGGAGTTGTAGTTTCCCAACAGCTGGAGCGCTGCAGTTTGAGACCACTGATTTAGGTAATATAATCCAATGGCAAAAGTGCTTATTTTTACTGTCCCCATTAACCTGTCATTTATACCACATTGTGCAAAAAAACAAACTAAAAAAACAATGGCAGAATATCAGTTTTTCTCATCTAGGGTGGCTTCCGATTACCAAATATAGGTAAACCTGGCTTTAAAAGGCAATATCAAATACAAAAGAGACAGGAAAGTCTAGAGATGCAAATTTAATAAAGTCTTGGACAAACATAACACTGGAATAAATTTGTGGCAACGGTTCATGTCATATTACATCTAAGGAATCTGCTACAGAAATAATGGAGGGCGTATGGTCCCTGAACCAACATCAGTTTAGAGACCTAAAACTTTCACAGTGTTTACATAACAGAGAACAAATTAATGGGATTGTCCAGTGGAAAAAAAACACTTCCTGAATAATACCATAGCAAGGCACTTTTGGGCTACCTTCAGTTCTACACCAGTTGTTTGGAAACAGGAAGCTCAGTAGTTCTATGTCTGAACACACAGGAAACAGCCATGTGTTGAACCCAAGAGATCAAGTGACCAAATAGGCTTGGTTTTTTTCAGTATAGCCTTTGAAGTCACACTAAAGCTTTGAACATAAGGTAGAAAACAAAGGGCATGCACTGAGACTAAGGTTGGGGGGGTAATGATAGGCAAGACCAAGCACAACAAAGGATCCTGAGATATGTAGTTTTACAGAGCAAAGCAGAAAAGTTTTATAACAGGAAATGCTGCTGCTAAGCTGCAGAGGAGGGAGGCTGCGTACAGCACACAAAGAGGACAAATTAGCACAGAAAACATCATAAGGAGATGAGAAAAGACTCATTCAAGCCATTTCAGGTTTTTTTTTTAACAACCCCTTTAAGGATTTACTTCTTCTTTTCTCTTTTGTGAATACATTTCTGTTCCTTTACATATTTTGTAGTCTTGAAATTGTGCTGTTTAACTCCATTTATTATGTCAGACAGCATTAAAAGCTATCATAACCACAATATTATTATTTTATTTTTCTTTTTGAGAGCAATAAAATAACAATTCACAAGGGACATAGTCTACACAATTGTTCTTATTGTTCTACTAATGGAGAAGCTATTATATAATGAATACTGCCTTGTAAACTGCAAATTCCAGAATAATAATTTCCATTCTAAGTTCCATCAGAAGCATCTGCAAATATGCACGGCTTTCTGACTGTAATTGGGTCAGACACCTCAATGACTTAAATACTAAAACAAATTCTGCATAAGTAATTCTTTTGGGGATGTTAATCGGAGTTTTGCTTATCGTTTTGGACATATTCTAGCACAGACCATAGTTCATTAGCCTAAATAAAGGGGTTAGAAGCAAAGTTCTTCTGTGGTTTACGAATACATGAATTGCAGATGGAGATATGCGGTGAGTTGTTTTATTGCTAACTGCGTGTGTCATTTTTCAGAATGTTAAAGAGGATCTGTCTTGTTTTTCTTAATTAAACAAATAAGTTGTTTATGGAACCACAGGCATTGTAATTGCTTCCAAACAGGAATGCTTTAGATATACAAGCTGCTATAGTCATCATATCCCACGTAAGAAATTGGGATCTTTTAGATGTTGCTTTATTCATTAATCAAGAGAAAATGACTTGAATCGATTTAAGGAAATGGCTAATTGGCTTCAGCATGAATAGAGCATACATTCAGCATATAATGGAGCATGTATACACTGTGTATATGTATAGCAATCAAAGGCGTTCCATAAGACACAGTCCAGGGACTCTTGACTACGGGTCCAAACTGACATGAAGTGAACATTAAAAAGTAGGGGCGACATGTATGAACGGGGCTGCGTCAAAAGTCTTGCGTCTTTTCAGCCCGAGATCTAGCGCAGCTCCGTTCGCTATATTTTTAAATCTCTCGCACGCCAATACCAGGCGCATTACAGAGCACCCGCTGCACTTTGTAATGCGCCTGAGTTTGGGGGCGTGCTGGAGGCGGGGCGCATTAGAACCGTACGAAGCTGCATATTTATAGCTTCAGTACAGTAAATCTAGACGCATTACCACTGTAACAGGTAAACCACTTTAAAAGTGGTTTACCCGGGCCAGAAGTGTCATCTTAGCGCTAGAATGTGCCTGATTTATGACCCGCAGTAGATTCAGGAGCATTTTACACTATTACCATACGCTTAATAATTGGCGTCTAAGTGCCAAAAATCATACATTTTGCCCTATTTGTAGAATAGTACAGAATACTGTCATGCAATCCTTATGCTGAAATATATTAGCTATGTTTTAAAGGAAAATTAGTCATTAGAGCCATCCCTTTCCAAATGCCTTGATAACACACACTGACGTCACACAGTTGGAATCCTTCAACTGCGACTTAGGCTAGGTCTACTGAGCAAAAAATTCACTGAAAACCAACTCCTAATCCTAAGTTTTTTGTCCAGTGCATGTTAAAAACAGCTCAAAAAACGACTGTTTTTGGCACATTTTGAGTTTTTTGGTACTTTTTTTGTGTCTTTTTGGACAAGTTTATTTTTTTCCATAAATGCACAGCATTATAATTGATGTAGACTTCGGCAACAAAAAGTGACAGAAAATGTCTGCTGCTTTACATAGAATTCAATAGTAAATTTTGCAACATGTTTCAAAAACGACCTAGAGCAGAAATGAGCAGAGACTACAGAACGTTTCTACTATTCTACCGTCCATTAGAAAACCTGTGCAGTGGGGACTTCTGCTCGGATTTTCTATTGACGTCTATGGGGGAGCGTTGCTTGACGGTTTTCAGATGGTTTGTAAAACCGCAAATCATCTGAAAAACTGACCAATAACCTGTGTCGTAGAGACAAGCCCTTAGTCTATGTGTTGTATTATTGTGGATGATGGGTGGAGTAGTAGAGATGTTGGAAGAGGGTGCGTGGTGCACCGTCCATGGCAAGTAAATAACAGCAGACACAATTCTTCAGGGATAACTTAAGCTTTTACTCACGACACTGGTACCTGTGAATATTACATTTCCTCTGGTCATGGCATCAGGCATCGGTACACATCTCCAACACAATCACGCTTCTCTTGAGGACTCACTTTCAGTCTATCTCACTCTTCTCTTGACCACCTCAGTAGCCTCTCTCTATACGTCGACCTCTCTTAATAGGCTACCCAGGGTTGACTAACTAGGCCTACTCTCTCTGAGGTCCACACTGTAAGGGCAGTTCCCATCCATGCTTCCCACCTGTGCCTACGGGATCCAATCTCCCTACTGCTTCTGCCTGTGTCACCAGTGTCCTCTTCTGAAAACCTTCTGCTTACCGAACTACCACTGAGTGTGCTGTAGATTCTGGCCTGCCCTACCTTTTGCCTGCAAATAGATAGGGTTCCTGTTGCATACAACCATATACACACTTAGCACTGAGCTAAACTTGGAACTGAACTCCTGTAGAGATGATAGGTTTCCTATTTAGCTGTGTAACTTGACCCCTCCCAGGTCAGCTCTCTGACTGCTGCTAAGCCCAGCTGCACTGTTTATCACTCTAGTGCAGTTAACTTCTTCTGCTACCCTAATGACTAAGCATAACTCCTCCCTAACTTAACCCTATGATTACATTGCTATACAGTAATATACATCTGAATAACTGCCTGTTACCCACCTACCTGTCACTGAAGAAAAATCCTAAACAAATCCACACTCTAAAATATAACTTTTAATATATACCCATAAAAAGATGCAATACGCATCTAAATCTATCCTAGTCAAAATTAAATCTAAATATACACTCTATCCCTACCTAATATTCCTACACTTATCCTTAATTAGACCAAGTAATCGTCCCGATAAGGACGGCCTAGTCTCTGTGGGCTCACCCTATTAATACTAAATGTCCCTATCGACTACCAAAAATATTGGCAAATATATATTTCTATACTGTCTTTAAAGATACATTAAATCAGCAACCAGACACAGTATCACTATTCCTATAGAGTCCTATACCAAGTACTCCAAGAGCTCACAATCCACTGATAAGGACACTGGAAATTATTTCCCTTTTCCTCCCCCTTCAATTAAAGGGTCAATAACTATATACATTGTCCATGTAGGAAACAAAAAGAAAGCACATTTATGCAACATCATCTTAAGATACATCAAACCTTATCCTCGACGCGTTTCCCCCCCTCCATACTGCGGGGTTCATCAGGAGGATCTCTTGGGGGACAGTTGCATTGACTCAAGATAGTAGTCTCTTTGATAAACCCACCTACAAAAGTCACTAAACGATCACAAATATACAGTTGTATACCCTTAGGCTATGTTCACATGGCTAATTGCAGGGCATACGCAATTACGCCGGGTGTTCGGGAGCCCATGTCGATCGGCGCGTACTCCCGCGGCACGGGGGGCTGGCAGCCCGCCGGCCCCATAGACTGTCAGTACTCACGGCGCGTAAGCGCGGTGAATAAATGTTATATCAATTATCTCCCCGCGCCTGCAGTACAACCGTATTGTATACGCGGGGACAGGAGGCGTAATCCATAATTCTATATGAGAACTGTGGATTACCGTAATGATTGGGGTGTATTGTGCTGGTATTAGAGCGCAGTACGCCGTGTGAACATAGCCTTACATCTGTTAAGACACAGCAACTCCTGCAGTTGCCTGGCACCTAGTACACTATTAACTATGGTAACAGAAAAGATGATGCCTTATGGCTCATTTGTTTTATTGTATATGTATACTGTGATCGAGAAGGCAGGAATGGTAATAAATGGTTACTGCCTTCTCTTTAGAGAGCCTGGCTGTCATTGATGGGCAGCTCTCCCCTCCTGCAGCTGCAGTGTCTTTGTACAGATGCAAACTGGCAGAGTTAGTTACCACCCGCCCAGATGTTTATAGCCCATGGGCAGTCCACAAACGGTTGATTCCCAGAAAACCTCTATAACAGTTGTTTCTTGTAGATTTGCATTATTAAATTTAGTCATTACAAAAATGTTTGGTCAGACGAAATAAAATAAATTGCATAATGTATAATTACTTTTACCGAAAGGGAAAAAAATACCAAGTTCTGTAAGTTCAGGTCAGTTCTCTTGCTGCTGCCTACAATATGATGGCTTCCCTGGCACCACTAACTGTCTGCCCGGGCAGCCGAAATATTTATAACATACTGTATCTCAGTGACAACACGCTTTCATTTTCCATGGAAGTGAGTTAATTATACACAAAGGAAGCTCAATGTGGCTTAATAGCACAGAGAACATTTGCAACCACACTTCACCGTTACTATTCACAGCTCTCAGTGAGGCCGGAGGCTATATCCAGCTCACAAACAATAGGTTTGCATGAACAGAAACCTTATTGTATTCTCTTGATGAAGAAAATTACTTTTTCTTTGTCTGTAACTAGATGAGAAACAAAACCATTACTGATGTGTTATAAATAAGCGTCAGTGAATTTGCAATATACAGTAAAATATTTGTTGTCCTTTCTGAAATCTGACAAATTCACTATAGAAGAAACAGTCACCGGCATTACTTATCTAGTGATGTATGATTTATTTGCAGAGGTTACACTGGAACCTCAACAAACTACTGTGTAGACAATATTATGTTTACCAATATATGATGAAGGTTTATTCTTTCCAATAAAAGCGTGGCCCTTGTGTTTATTAACAAAGGTGGTCTGAGCCTTATATTTACCAATTATGGTAATGATCCCTATGTTAACAGTGAAGATTGTATGATCCCTATGTTCACTAGTGAAGGTAGCATGATGCCTATGGTTATCAGTGAAGGTTGTATGATCCCTATGTTCACTAGAGAAGATAGCATGATCCCTATGTTAACAGTGAAGATTGTATGATCCCTATGTTCACTAGTGAAGGTAGCATGATGCCTATGTTTATCAGTGAAGGTTGTATGATCCCTATGTTCACTAGTGAAGCTAGCATGATGCCTATGGTTATCAGTGAAGGTCGTATGATCCCTATGTTCACTAGTGAAGCTAGCATGATGCCTATGGTTATCAGTGAAGGTTGTATGATCCCTATGTTTACTAGTGATGTAGCATGATCCCTATGTTTATCAGTTAAGGTAATGTATGATCCCTATGTTACTATGATGCAGCATGATCCTAATTTATCAGTTAAGGAATGTATATCCCTTTATTATATATAAGTGATATTATCTTTCTGTTTAGCAGTAAATGTGAATTGATGCCTATGTATGATGGTAATGATACCGTGATCCCTATGTTTAATGGTGACGGTGGTATGATCTTTATGTGTAAAACATCAAAAAATAAAGCAATACATCAGCTCACCAATTCTGCCGATTACAATCCAAATTCATGCTGGATCAATACCCATGTGGGTTCCTGGTGCAAGTGGGAAACATCTGGCTGTAGATGAGTTGAATAATACTATTCCAAAAGGCTTTGACTTGGATTACACAGCCTGAGGAAGCCGGACAGGGGTGCCGGTGAAACGCGTCGCCCTTACTGCTTTTAATTGTCTGACTTATTTTATTTTGTACCCAGAAGTGGACATCTATTATAATCAATAAACTTTTGGCTTAGTATACTTAGGCTTCATTGCCACAATCATTTATCAACAAGCTCCAGCTTTATTTTCTTCAATATTTTCCCCTCCCACTCCACTATAAGTGGATACGTGGGGTTTGATTTTATTCGATACTATATCAAAAACAAATAGTTCTCCAGCACTTGATAAAATATCAAAAGTAAAATGCACTTTATTCCATTGTCTTCGTTTAAAACATGATTAAAAATGAAAAAAAAAACACAAGACAGACACATAAATGTCTATGCGCTTTGAGCCCACAAAGAAGGGATCTTAAAGGGGTTGTCTCATCTCAAAGTTTCATAGGATGCATGAATGAAATAATGCTGCTTTGCTCTGTCACTTCCTGGTCAAGCTGTCTGTAATTAGCATATGAGCTCCGTGTATTCAGACCTCTGCTAATTAGATAAATCTCATGCTGTCAGGACCAGGGAGCTTCTGTGGTAAAGTAAACAATAGTAATTACTGGCTTTTGTCTGAAAGATCAAATAACCAACAAGCTCTCACTGTCCAGAGTTCTGTGCTGTGCAACCTGTGTGATGTGATGACGTCACTCCTGCTATCAGATAGAACAAAATTACTTGTAGCTCCTTAACAAAAAAAATGAACAATGCAATGTATTTGAAAAACATCTTTATTTAGTGTTCCCAACATGTTGAAAGCTAATCTTTGTAGCGAGACAACCCCTTTAAGCGTGATCATAAGAATGGGAACTGGGATACTCCCTTAAATAGTGTTACAATTGGATACAAGCAGGCGACTGTGTATTAACCCTTTCAAGTATATAATTAGCAGAAAGGTAGGTTGTGTTTTGTATTGTTTTTTTTTATTTTTGTTTTAAATGAAGACAATGGAATAAAGTGCATTTTATTTTCGATACCTTATTAAGTGCTGGAAGACTATTTGATTTTGGAATGTTCCCTATGTGTACCAGTGAAAGTAGTATCAGACCACTTTCACAGGTAATCCTAGGGATCATACCAGCTTTACTGGTAAACATAGGGATCATACCACCTTAACTTTTATGATCCATATGTTTACCAGTGAAAGGGATGTGATCCCCATATTCACCAGTGAAGGTTGTATGATCTCTGTGAAAGTAGCTATGTTTAACAGTGAAGGTGAAATGGTATGATCCCTAAATTTATTAGCGATGATATCATGATTCCTATGTTTAGGTGATATTATATTTACATTAAGGTGTAAATGCGAATTGATCCCTATTTTTACCAGTAAAAGAGGTGCGATCCATATGCTTACCAGTGAAGGTGGGATGGTATAATCCCTATGTTTACCAATCAAAGTGATATAATCTAAAGGTTTACCAGCTAAGGTGGTATGAACCCTACATTTACCAGTGAATGTAGTATTATCTCTATGTTTAGCAGTAAAAGTGGATTGATTCCTATATTTACCAATAAAAATGATCCCTGCTTTCACCAGTAAAGATGGTATGTTCCCTATGTATATCAGTGTCTCCCATACAGCCAGCCAGTATCGCTCTGCTCTGCACAGATGAGGGACAAAAATCCCGAAACAGCGTTGTCTGCAGATGAGAGAAACTGGCTTGGCTAAAATCCTTTTTTCTTCCTCAACACCCGATGGGTTAAAAGCAAAGTGAGGATTTGTTACATCCAACAGAGGGCGCTTAGGCTTCTCAGCTCCTTTCCCATAATGCCTTGTGATATCAGTGAGGGTGACAGAAGTAGCATGATTCCCATGTATATTACTGAAGGTGGCATGATTGCTTTGTTTACTAAAAATGTAGCATGATCTCTATGTTTATCAACAAAGATGTTATGGCTTTGTTCACACGGCTTATTTGCGGGGCGTAATTCCGGCGTGTGGACGGGGGCGGGAGCGGGAGCGGGGGCCGGCACCTCGCCAGCCCATAGACAATCATTACCAGCGGCGCGTATACGCCGCTGGTAATTCACATGTCACTTATCTCCCCCCTCGGCGTATTCGCTGAGCAGGGAGAGGAGACATAATCCATAGTTCTCTATGAGAACTGTGGATTACTGTAATGAATGGGACGTATTCCAGCCGTAATTCGCGCACTACGGCGTGTAATTACGGACTGAAATACGTCCCATTTTAAGCCGTGTGAACATAGCCTATGACTCAGGGTTTAGCAATAAAGGTCTTATGAGTCCTATTCGACCAGTAAGGGCTTGTTCACATGGAGTTTTCACTTTGTGTCACATCCTCTTTTTAGATCAGTCTCGGGGACCGACAGGACGGACCCAGAGACAGATCTAAACAATTGGCAGTAAGATTATCACTGCGGGCTATGAGGAACACGCAGCAGCGTTCACATGAGAGATCGCCACTGCGTGTTTCCATAGCGCAGCTCGGGTCCGTCTTTGATAGAATTGCTTTGTACAGTTCTAGTGCGCCTGCCTCCCCGAAATCAGGCGCATTACAAAGTGCCGCGGGCGCTCTGTAATGCACCTGATACTGGCGTGCGGGTGATTTAAAGATCGAGCGAACAAGGCTGAGCTCGATGTCGGGCTGAAAAGACACCAAACTTCTGGCGCAGCCACGTTTATACAAGTCGCCCCTTAATTCTTTGTGTAACAGACTATGGATCTGTAGAGCCCATAAAGTAATATGTTGTTGAATTTATATTTTTGCCAATTGATCCCATAAGCTCAAGATTTCCCTTCTGTCGCTTTTAGTTATGGAAGTAAAATAATGACTTCCCTTCTCTAATCTCTCAAAAAAGAAACTTATCCAACTCCGCTCACACTTTAGTATTATGTCCCATTAGGCCAGTTTGCAGAAGAAAATATTCACATTGTGTTTTAAGTGCAGATGTCTATGTCCTGTGGGAGTCATTTATGTCTGGAAAGCACAGAACTAATGAGCACTGCCATATTGATTTCTGAAATACTGATGTCATAATACATGAGCTACTATGCATAGATTCATCACAATGTAATATATGCACATCTCACAGGCATATCACATTTAATTCTTTTTTTTTCTTATTCAAACAGTTTATTAACAGTATACATAAACACATTCAGTGCAAAAAGCAGACAGAGAAATCAGATGTCACATCATAATCATAGTACCACTAAGATCAGACGCATGCATCAGATGTATCACAAAATTAAGCATATGGCAATGAGACATCAACATATGGCAGTTGTCCCAAGAAAAGAGACAACACACTTATTAGACCCTTAGTGAAAGAGAACTGATACAAAACCTGCACATCTGGGGTCATTATGAGTCAAGTAGCAAAGAAAGTGTAGACTTCTATACTTAAATCCGCCTAAAACAAAAAAAAAAAAGAAAGAAAAAAGTCTATATGTAAACTCAAAAATCTAACAGCAAAGACAAACTCAGGGGAAGAAAAAAGAAACAGCTGAGAACACCTCATGGGAGACCTTAATGCACCTTTAAGGCGCCAAAGATCACCGAAACCCAGAGACACCCCGGGGACGGCTAAACGATACCGGAGAGAAAAGAGCCTCATAAGGGGAGTCCTGACCCGCGATAACTACACCTTCAACGATAGGAGGAAAATTCCGGGGAAGCCGTAAATGTAAGCCAGGCTCTCCAAGTTTGAAGTTGTCTGATCGACAGCTGCTTATCCTCCGCCTGTATCTCCTCCAGCCGCTGTATGGCAAAGAGCTCCCGAAACCAATCGCTGATAGAGGAGATAGCTGTAGACCGCCACAAATGCGGGATCAAGGCTTTGGCAGCAATCAGCATAAAAACAATCAGACTTCCTCTAAGAGTATGAGTCGGCAAAGGGATTACAAGCAGCAACAAAGCTTTTGGGTCATTTGGCAAGGCAGTGCCAGTGATTATTTTAATAAGATCAATGATCTTAGACCAGAAAGGCTGTAAAGCTGGACACCCCCACCAAACATGAAGCATAGTCCCGGGTGCCGATCCACATCTCCAACAACTACTCGAGACTGAGGGGTAAATACTATGGAGGAGGTGGGGGACCTGATACCACCTCGAAAGAATCTTAAAATTGAGTTCTTGCAATTTGCATGACACCAGAGATTTATAAGATAACGTATACAATCGGGTCCATTCCTCTTCCGTCATGGATCTCCCAAGCTCTCTACTCCAACCATCACAATACCCGGGGGTTAACTGAGTCCTCTCCCGAAGGATCAAATTATAAATCTGAGAGATCATATCTGCCGACTGAGCTTGAACAATACACAAAAAAAGACTTATGTGCCCCATAGTAATGGTGAATCCTCATGTAGTTAAACCATGAGTGGGAGGGAGAGCCCAGGAGATGCGCAACTTCTGAGAACGGCCGCAAACCTGAATCTGAAAGGAAGTCTTTAAAAACTAGGGGTCCCCTCACCTCAGACCGGCGTGTGTCACCGGAAAGGGCTATCTCAGGATTGCCACTGACCGGGGTCAACGGCCCACCCCATCTGAAGAGCCTCGTAGCATAACCATATGAACGCCAGGTAAGTAAGGTGATTCGTGCAACATAGGGGAGTTTCTCAACCCAGCCTTTCGATCCCCCAAAGAACCTAAGCCAGCGAGGAGAGGGGTGCATTGAGCATCAGTTCCTCAAGTCTTATCTACATCTTTGACTCCCGTAACTGATACCAGTTAGCTATCCTAGTCGCTGCAGCTGCCAAATAATATGCCTTGAGATCCGGTAAGGCTAAGCCTCCTTCCAGCTTTGGCCTAATCAAAACGCTTCTGGCTATTCTAGGGCGACGTCCTGACCAAATGAACTTTCCAAAACACTGAGAAATTAACTGAAAAAATGAACGGGGGAGGAAAATAGGGATCGTTTGAAACAAATAGAGCAGTCTGGGGAGAACATTCATCTTCAGGATATTGATTCTTCCTAGCCAGGAAAAGTCCTTCCTGTCCCAGCGAGAAAGATCGGTGTTGATGATACTCAGCAAAGGTGCAAAATTTAGATCAAACACCTTCTTCAGATCCGTGGGAATTTGCACACCCAAATACTTAAAGGAACCAGCGGCCCGAGTAAAAGGTAAGTTCTGCTTCAACAGAGCAACTAGGCTATCATCAAGGCCAACATTTAAAGCCATGCACTTAGAGAGGTTAGCCTTAAAGTTACTCAGCTGCCCAAATTGACTCAGCACTGACATAAGTGATGGGAGAGAGGTGAGAGGTTGGGTAATATACAATAACAAGTCATCCGCAAATGCGGCCCATTTAACTTGACAGTTTTTAAGTGGGAAACCCTGTATATCCTTATTGATCCTGATAGCCTGGAGCAGGTGTTCCATTGTCAGACCATATAAGAGTGGCGATAGAGGACAGCCCTGCCTGGTGCCATTTCGTATTTGGAGAGGAGCAGAGAGAACACCATTCACCCTTACTTGCGCAAATGGGTCATGATAGAGGGTCATTATTCTCTGTAGCATTACGGGACCCAGACCAACAGACTGAAGAACCGCAAACATGAACTTCCAATCCACCCGATCGAAGGATTTTTCAGCGTCAATAGAGAGAAACATGCATGGCGTATTGGTTTCGCGGGCCCTATGCAAAATACTAAACGTCTTGAGGGTGTTGTCCCTAACTTCACGCGTTGGAACAAAGCCTACTTGATCAAAATGCACCGGGTCCCCTAAGATGGTATTAAGACGTAGCGCAAGCATCTTAGCGAAGATTTTTACGTCCGTATTTATTAATGAAATAGGCCTATAACTAGAGCACAGGGACGGATCCTTACCTTCTTTAGGAATCACTGTGATAAAAGCCTGCAAAAAGGAAGGGGCAAAAGGACAACCATCCGAGATTGAGTTAAAGAGAGTAAGCATGGGAGACTCCAACTCCGCCCTCAATACCTTAAATAACTTTGCCGTATACCCATCCGGCCCAGGACTCTTCCCATTAGGAAGGCCCACAACCGCTTGTCTCAATTCCTCTACTGTAAAGGGTTCCTCCAATACCTGCAGCCTATCGGCAGAAATTTTGGGGAGAGTAGTAGTTGCAAGAAAGTCTCTTAACACCTCCGGCCCAGGAGCAGCCGAAGCATGCGGGAGGTTGTATAGATCACTATAATATGGTCTGAAACTATGAAGAATCTCAGGTGTAGTGTGAGCTAAGTTTCCCAAACGATCTTTGATGGAAGGGACAAAAAGGGAGGCCCTCTTATCTCTGAGCGCTCTGGCCAAGAGACGGCCTGGCTTATTGCTCCATTCATAGTATCTACTAGAGCAAATCTGCCGATACCGCCTGGACTTCCTGTCTAAGAGTTGGAGGATCTCATGATGAGTCTGGGTCAATAAACGTAAATCAGATTCCTCCTGCTTATCCTTATGGGCAGTCTCTAAGGCACTCAATCTAGCCAAAAGTGACTCCAGCTTAGCCGCAGCCTCGCTTTTCCCAACCCTGGACCTGTTTAATCAATACTCCACGCATGACACATTTGAGAGACTCCCACTTAGAGGGGATAGGGGTGGGATCAGAGCTATGATCTGGTATGAAGTACCGGAGGGTCTGCTGCAAGTCAGCGAGGCACAGGGAGTCATTGAGCAGGGATTCATTTAAGCGCCAGTTAAATGTCCTGCAGGTCGCATTGGGCAAGGACAACACACAATGAATCGGACAGGAGGATGTTGTCAATTGAGAGGGATACCACATCCGAAAGAAGCGAGTGCTGAACACAGATATAGTCGATGCAACTAAATTTTTGATGTGGGGGGGAGTAGTAAGAGTAGTCGTGGGTAGTTGGATGAGTAAGTCTCCACGCGTCGCATAGTTGCATGTCCCTTAGCAATTTTTTTATTTTGTTCAGTTTACTAAGAGGTAGTGCCGAATTTCCCGAAGAAGTGTCAAGGGCCGGCTGAAGAGCGAAATTGAAGTCCCAACATACTATAAGAGCACCTTGTGCAAACTCATTCAGGTCATCTAAAACTTTACTCATAAAGGAAAGCTGACCCTGGTTTGGGGCGTAAATGTTTGCAATAGTATAAAGGTTCCCTTGGATATCACATCTGACAAAAAGGAATCTGGCGTCCTCATCCTCTTTATGGAACAGAATAGCTACTCCCTTCGTTTTGGCGTCTCTATTACTACTCTGGCACCAGGCAGGGTAATATTTGTTTGTCCAAGCCGTCAAATGACCTCAGAGAAGGAGAGTCTCCTGAATACATAGAATCTGGGTCTTAAGTTTATGCATGTGGTATAAAATCTGAGCTCTTCTCTCCGGTATGTTAAAACCCTTGACATTGAAGGAAGAGATTTTTAATGAGGCCATCCCTTTAATTCAATGTCAACACTATCTCGTTCCCACAAGTGTCCCAGCCGAATCATCATAAGAAACAACATCACAATATGTAAACAACATATAAACCAGAATGTGCCAAAAAAAAACAAATTTGGCGAGTAAACTAAGCATGACAGCTGACAAACTGCGGTAGGTATGCGCAAAGGTTTAAAAACCACCCCCAGGGGGGGGAGGTGACTGTGAGCCCCCAAAAAAGACCAATAAAAACCCCAGATAAACATTCTGAGCAAAAGGCAAAAAAAAAAAAACATAATCTGTTCAAAAGCGGCACAGAGCCACAACCCAAAACCCTAAGAATAAAAAGTTGAAAAATGAGGGGGGGTTTGATGTGTTTCCTACGCCTTCAAAGGGCTCCACTACAGCACATCATGCATAGTTACATAATCCCACCGGGTCGCCTATGGGCTCCTGGGAGGTAAGAAAGAATGACTGCAGTCGAGCCCTGAAGCGCCAGCGAAACAAAAGCATGTGGGGGCCCAAAAGGGTAATGAAAATAATTTCGGAACTGTCAAAAGGAGAAACGAACCCGGGGAAGGGGGGGGAAGGAAAGGGGAAAAAAGAGAAAAAAAAAAAAAAAGGTGGGTGCGGGAGAGGCCTAACTTCACCCAGGGACAGCCAAAACCGAGAATTTTCCCTAAGCTTTTCAAATTTGGGCAGAGGCAAAAAACGTTTCGGAAATGATACATTCACAGGAGAAACCCTTAAGTAAGATGGGGGAGTCTCGGGCCCTTGCGACCCTTTTTGAGATTTCGGGACCGCCAGGCATCGGGAAAGTAGAAGGGGGTCCCTGGGGGGAGGCACAATTAGGGAAATGGGCAAACATTGAAGTCCATTCAGGGAAGCAAACCCGGGAGGAAGATAAGGGGCCCTCCTAAAAGGCCGGAAAGTCCTTTGGGACTCGAAAAACAAAGAGCTCCCCCCACTCGAACCGTAAGAAAAGGAAAACCCCAGCGATGGGGAAAAGGAATTGAAAAAGACCCAGAAGAGGTTTAAGGGCACCCCTCAAACGGAGCTTCTCCTCGAGAGATCGGGGAAGAAGGAAAGTTTACCCCCTTCAAAAAAGTCTGGAGCAGTCGCGCTTTTTTTCTAATCATTCCTTGATGGTATAGTAGGGATCCTGCAAAAACATCCCGGGGTCAGAAGGTCCGGGTTTTGGGGCCGAAAGGCCCATGGGCCGGTCAATCTAAATGGGGTCGTCGTCTTTCCCCCCGCAAAAATTTAAAGATTTAGAAAGGGCCCCCGGGGCCTGCGGTTTTAACATTGGGGCACCCCCGAATGCGAACTTTGTTTCTCATTCCGTTTTCTCGAGATCGTCCAAACGCCCCACCAAAGCCTGATCTGATTCCTCTAACCCAACAAACTCCTGAAAATTTGGGCCCGATAGATTGTTGAACCGGGTCCTGAAAAGACTCCAGGGATTGGACTCTGGTTTGAAGAGACGACACATCTGTCTCCACAACCTGCAATTCCTGACACCAAGCTGCTTTCAAATCCAATGCCATAGCTGAGAGATCGCTCTTTGTAGGCAGCAGAGACAGGAGAGCTTGTAACTCTGGGTGGCTTTGAAGTGTTGCCATAGCAGCCTCACGGGAAATAGTAGATAGTGAAGTTGCGCCCAACTGGGAATCGCGCTGTATGGGCGAGTGGGTAACATCTTTCCTAGAATACATGAGATCGGCAGAAATGCAGTCAGGGGAACACGGCTGAGACCGAGGGCAAGTCGGCTGGGCACAGTCCAGAGAGGCAGGGGAGATAACAGACTATCACTCTTGGGGTACATCCCCTGTGGGGCCTAGGAGTGAGTCCTCCGGAGACATGGGAGAGCCCGTATCCTCCATCATACCGCCCCCTCGGCAGGCATACTCCTCCACGCCAGGACCCTGACGGATCGCAGCGGGGGAGATGAGTCAAGTGGCAGCAGTGACCCACCTGTGTCCCAAGATGGCGGCGTCACACGGTGCGAGGAGATCCCCACCACAGGGGACCACATTTAATTCTTAATAATTCTATGGGATAGTATTTCTAAAACATGCATTAAAAAATAAATTAACTTTGCAACTGCTTATCCTCTAAAATTGTCTTGTTCTCAGATTTTTATAAATGCAGCAGTAGTGAACAGGGGCTGACCTTTTGGGTTTATGGCAGGCCCGCCGTACAGGGGATACAACCCGTACACCTGTACCGGGCCCGGGGGAAATAAGGGGCCCGCTTCAAGCAGGCCCGCTTATTTCACCTTGTGCTTTTTTTTTTTTTTTTACACACTGTAGAGCACGGCGCAGCCGAGCGCCGTGCTCTACATGATACCTGCCCCTGCCCGGGGCCGGCGGCAAGTGTACGGAGGGAGGGGGGGCCCCGCGCTCTGCGCTCCGCCTCCAGTCAGCGCCAGCGGGGCGGAGCGGGGCGGTGCTGGGGGGGGGCGCGCGCGCGCTCCCGGCTCAGCTGCACAGTAGTGAAAATGAGAAATCATCTACTTACATGTGCGCTGTGCGCGCTGTAGCCGGAGCCGGGCCCGCCTCCTCTGTCTGTGGGCGGCGGGACGCTGAATAATTTGAATCCGTGAGGCCCCGCCCCTCGGGGCGGAGCTTCACGGATTCAAACTGTTCCGCATCCCGCCGCAGGGCAGAGAGCAGCGGCGGCAACAGAGAGAGGAGGAGGTCCCGACTTCGGCTACAGCGCGCACAGCGCACATGTAAGTAGATGATTTGTCACGGTGCGCAGCTGAGCCGGCCAGACGCTCCAGCTGTATGGGGCCCCAAAATTTCTGATGGCTGCCTGGTTTATGGCAATGGCTAAATAAACATAACCTCCCTATTGTCTATTGCACAGAATACAAAAGTCTGATGCATGCAAAGTTACACATCTTAAAACGGGAAATAAGGGCGACAAGTATGACTTTTGGCGCTCAGGCGCCATTTTTTTTGTGCGCATTAGTAGTGTAGAATGCGCCTGAATCTATGAACCGGGTCTACTGCGGGTCAAAGATTTCGCGCTTCCTAGCTACAAAGCGATATTTCTGGCTCAGGTAAACCAATTTTAAAGTGCTCTACCTGTTCCAGCCGTAACGTGCCTGGATTTGTCGATAAACAGTCATAAATGTGTAGTTTTGTACGGATAATAGGTAATCTTTTTCTGGGGAGGGGATTTCTTCAGACTTATCTGGTTATTGATGATAATACTTACACTTCTCAGGCCATAAGAAGGGAAGTCAAGTACTGCTGTGCTATCAGAGCTCATAAAGGGGAAGTCAGAGAGAATACTATACATAGGGGAACTTTAATAAACTATATGAAAAAAATCACCCACCCATAGTTGCATATTGCTTGTCAATATGTGAAAAGAAAAATTTAGATGGTAATGTCCCTTTTCTCAGCAAAAAACGAGATCATAGACTAAGGAGCTCCGTCCTGCTAATAAGACACATCAGGGAATAAGGTCTCCAGCACTCTGGCCACTGCTAGAGCAGAGAGAGGTGGTCCGTAACTAGAAAAGCTTGTGTAAACAAGCAGGAGATAAGTATTGCTCTAACTCTGTAAGTAAAGGGGTGTTCCCAATGTTATGGTATATCAATAGGATATGCCATCAAAGTCTGACACATGCGAGTCCCACCTGTGGGTTCTATACCATCTCGGGAATGGGCCCCAAAAATGTTGGCTCGTAATAGAGAGCTCGTCGCGCTTGTTCACAACTCTCTGCTCTGTCTATGGGAGTTCCCAGTACAGGTGAGTGCTGTGTTTGTTTGTACTCGGAACTTCCATAGAACAGAATGAACCAAAACTTTTGTGTGCCTGTTCTCCAGGTAAGTGCGGGTCCAGGAGGCGACCTGATAGTTCACTTGCTGCCTAATAGTGTTTACCCCATCCTTTCACAGATGCCATTCTAACGAGATAATCAATGTAATTCATGTCATCTTTCAGCGGTTTTAGGCTGGGTTCACACGTTGCGTTACTGCATGCATTTTTTAATACACATAGTTTTGTAATAAACTTCCCTTTGGGACCCAGGTGCAGAATGGGTTAATTAAAAAAATGCATTGCTCCATTTTTTTAATTGTTCTTGATGCAGTTAAGTAAAACAATGTGTGAACACAGCCTTAGACTGCCTGGCCATCTGGGATTTGGTAGTGTTAAAGGGGTTGTCTCACTACAAAAATTAAGTTTCAACATGTAAGAAACGTAAAATCAAGACTTTCTCCAGATACATTAGTCTTTTTATATTACCTTGCTCAGGAGATAAGAGAGTTTTTATCTGACCTGAGTGCACACAGGTTTCCCTTGTTAACGTCCTGCTCTACCTTCCTGATTAGAGAGAGAGCAGGGTGTGACGTCACCAGGATGGAGGGCAGCTTGAGAAAAGAGTTTGTTATCTCTAACAAACAAAATAGATTAATTACTTTTCATTGTGTACTTTGAGCTCTAAAGCCCTCTGCACTAAAGATAACATCTCCTGCTCTCATTTCAGTGCAATTAGAAGAGTTAGGACTACAGAGCTGATATGCTGATTATTGCCATAGAACCTCCCACTGCGTGGCCAGGAAGAAGGGAGGAAGGGTGAATCTGATGTTGCCTGTGGGTCTTTGAAACAGTGTGGTGAGGCAACCCATTTAAGGTTTTTGATTAGAGTAAAACAAAGTAATGTTCCTCCTTTTTTTACTTTACTTTAAGGCAGCCTCCTATAGTGCACAAGCTGGATATCCAAGATCCTGATGAGAAGCAGTTAAAATGACTGGTATATAGCTTGAAAAATGTGAAAAGTCATTAGCAATCAATTGAAAATTCTGTGGAGGAATTCATCCAAGTGGTTTTCAACTGAACTATGAGATGCCACACCTCTCCACAAATACATTACATAAAAGGGAAGGGGTGCAGGTTACCTCTGCCCAAAATGGGAGTTCTTGGGCAGAGTATAGGTGTTTCTGCCCTGGATGAGGGCATTCCTGGGGGCAGAGTTGAAACCTCCCACAATACTTAAGAGCTAATTGGCAAGTATGCACAAGGAACAAATTTATTGTGGATTTTAAACATGTATTGTGCACGGAAAAATGCAATGGTTTACATTTTGTGCATTCACCCATATGGGACAGATCTGCTGCGGATTTATGTGCAGATGTTGTCACAGGTGGGTTTCCAGATTTATTGTAAACGGCAGACTTTTCTACACCGATTTCAATGAGAAAAGCCAGAATCTGCACTAAAATCCTGCAGGTTTTACCCTTTCTGATTCAGGTCAATGTAGAAAAATCTGCAGTAAAATCTACAACAAAATCTGAAAGAGATCTGTTCCATGTGAACATAACCAAAATGATCCTTTCTAGTTTCTCTCCTTTCATTCCAAGTTTTGGTTTCAAGAACTGCACAAAAAAGCTATATATGTACATGTATACTTATATATAAGGGTGACATAATCTGTGGGACTCAGAGGAATTTATGATATCTTTCAGCAAAACTAATGCTAGCAAGAACCAGTTTTAATTGCGGAGACATTGACAGAACATTCCTCAGAGTCCTGCAGATCATTACACCCTGCGCACCTTTTTGCCGTATAAATACAGCAGCCTCAAACATTGTTCCTTATTGGACCTGAAGAAGTGCTAAACATGGCATGAAATGCGTTGTCCCCCTTGCCATTCTACTTGCAATTGTTTGTTATTTTTATAATAAGCTATTATTTATTCCACCAATTTACTGGATAGCACTCTAAGGGCGAAGTATGTATTTTGATGCCCAGACATCAATTTTTGTGCGAGCATTAGTAGCGTAGAATGCGCCTGAACCAATGAACCTGTTCTACTGCGGGTCATAGATTTAGTGCTTTCTAGCTACAAAACAACAACTCAGGCTCAGGTAAACCATTTTTATCTTGGTTTGCCTGTTCCAGCAGTAATGCGCCTAGTTTTGCCGTCCTCCCATAATAAATGTGTAGAATCATATGGTTGCAGTGTCACATGCCTCCAGAACGCCCCCCGACCTCAGGCGCATTAAGAAAGT
Source organism: Phyllomedusa bahiana (assembly GCA_025379985.1). Taxonomy (NCBI): domain Eukaryota; kingdom Metazoa; phylum Chordata; class Amphibia; order Anura; family Hylidae; genus Phyllomedusa; species Phyllomedusa bahiana. The sequence continues at coordinate 137,689 of JAODAL010001218.1, read as the reverse complement.
GCTGGAATGTGCCTGATGTTGGAGTGCTTCTGATTATAAATCTAGAGAACAGGGCTGTTTTAGGGCTGAAAAGATGCCAGAATTCTGGCACAGCCCACGTACATACATGTTGCTTCAAGTATTTCATATTATATTACTATTTGCATTATTATTGTGTTTAAGTATACAGCACCATATTTTTTTCTTAAAACTTAAAGGGACCCTGTCACATAGGTTGTGCCCCCCTTGCTGAGAGCAGCACAAGCAAGTGTCAGACCTGCTGTTCCCAGCGCTGTGTCCCTTATGCTGTAAGATGCTGGAGTTTTAGAGCATTTACCCCTTAAATCTTATTCATGAGCAGGTGTTAGCTCCACCCACCAAAGGATAGCTCCGCCCACTGACAGTTATTCACATGTTTCTACCTATTCAAAGTAATAGGTTTGTCAGTTGAGGTGGGCGGGGCTAGCCTCCGATTGGCCGGGTTTGAAAAAAACTGACACTCTGAAGGACTCTTCGAATGACTCTTCTGGCTGAAAACTCCAGACTTGAGCATTAAATACACGAAAACTCACAAACTCTAGCATCTTACAGAATAAGGGACACAGCGCTGGAAACAGCAGGTCTGACACTAGCTTGTGCTGTCCTCAGCCAGGGGGGCAAAAACTATGTGACAGGTTCTCTTTAAGGTTACTTGTTTTTTTTATTACAACCCCTTGTTTTGCCATATATACTGTATAGAATATATATATATATGTATATATATATATATATATACACATATATATATATATATATATATATATATATATATATATACACACACATTTTTTTCTATACAGTATATATGGCAAAACAATGAGGTGTGTATATATATATATTGTAGAAGGATCAGAGGGACCATCATAGACGGGAGGTATTTATCACCGAGGTGGCTGGCCTCGGTGATATAAAAAAAAACATTAACGTGATGCCAGCAACAATATGCTGCTGAGCAGTTTTTTCTTTGTAGTCCGGGTCGGGTTTTTTTATGGAGCGGCCCAAGAGTCTGGGTGGGACGGCCGCTCCAATACTCCAGCCCAGGTCTTACCAGCCAGATAAAAGGCAGCTGGTGCAGGTCATCAGGAGGTGTGCTTCTGGACCTGAAATCAGAAGCTGTGTGCTGCCGAACTGTGAGGCTGTGTAGGACTGAGGACCTGAGATACAAGTCGGTGAGACTCAGCATTTATGTTTACTGATCTTCCTGCCTGACGAAAGGAGTTGTTATTTTACCACTGTGGATTTATATGCTAAAGAGAAGCTGTCTTTTGTTGTTGCACGTTTATGAATTTCCAATAAATCTTTATTTATATGAACTGACTACCTGCTCATGTGCCTGCCTTTGTGCTGACCCCCTACAATATATTATATATATATAATATATATATTTAATATATATTATATATATATATATATATATATATATATATATATATATATATACACACCTTGCGGAAGTATTCAGCCCCCTTGAACTTGTCAACCTTTTGCCACATTTCAAGCTTCAAACATAGAGATATAAAGTTTTAATTTTTTTGTGAAGAATCAACAAGTGGGACACAATTGCGAAGTCGAACGAAATTTATTGGAAATTTTAAACTTTTGTAAAGAATAAAAAACTAAAAAGTGGGGCGTGCAAAATTATTCGAACCCCTTAAGTTAATACTTTGTATCACCACCTTTTGCTGCGATTACAGCTGCTTGGGGTATGTCTCTATCAGTTTTGCAAATCAAGAGACTGAAATTCTTGCCCATTCTTCCTTGGAAAACAGCTGGAGCTCAGTGAGGTTGGATGGAGAGCGTTTGTGAACAGCTGGAGCTCAGTGAGGTTGGATGGAGAGTGTTTGTGAACAGCTGGAGCTCAGTGAGGTTGGATGGAGAGCGTTTGTGAACAGCAGTTTTCAGCTCTTTCCACAGATTCTCAATTGGATTCAGGTCTGGACTGTGACTTGGCCATTCTAACACCTGGAGATGTTTATTTGTGAACCTTCCATTGTAGATTTTGCTTTATGTTTGGGATCATTGTCTTGTTGGAAGATAAATCTCCGTCCCAGTCTCAGGTCTTTTGCAGACTCCAACAGGTTTTCTACCAAAATGGTCCTGTATTTGGTTCCATCCATCTTCCCATCAATTTTAACCATCTTCCCTGTCCCTGCTGAAGAAAAGCCCAAACCATGATGCTGCCCCCACCATGTGTGACAGTGGGGATGGTGTGTTCAGGATGATGAGCTGTGTTGCTTTTACGCCAAACATATCGTTTTGCATTGTGGCCAAAAAGTTCAATTTTGGTTTCATCTGAGCAGAGCCCCTTCCCCATGTCTGGTGTCTCCCAGGTAGCTTGTGGCAAACTTTAAACAAGACTTTTTATGGATATCTTTGAGAAGTGGCTTCTTCTTGCCACTCTTCCATAAAGGCCAGATTTGTGCAGTGTACGACTGATTGTTGTCCTATGGACAGACTCTCCGACCTCAGCTGTAGATCTCTGCAGTTCATCCAGAGCGATCATGGGCCTCTTGGCTGCATCTCTGATCAGTCTTCTCCTTGTTTGAGATGAAAGTTTAGAGGGACGGCCGGGTCTCGGTAGATTTGCAATGGTCTGATACTCCTTCCATTTCAATATGATCGCTTGCACAGTGCTCTTTGGGATGTTTAAAGTTTGGGAAATCTTTTTGTATCCAAATCCGGCTTTAAACTTCTCCAAAACAGAATTACGGACCTGCCTGGTGTGTTCATTATGATGCTCTCTGCGCTTTAAACAGCATGAGCCTATCACAGAGCAGGTGCAATTATACGGAGACTTGATTACACACAGGTGGATTATACATATCATCAGTCATTTAGGACAACATTGGATCATTCAGAGATCCTCACTGAACTTCGGGAGTGAGTTTGCTGTACTGAAATTCAAGGGGCCGAACAATATTGCACACCCCACTTCTCAGTTTTTTATTTTTTACAAAGTTTAAAATATCCAATAAATTTTGTTCACAATTGTTGTTGATTCTTCACAAAAAAATTTAAATTTTATATCTTTATCTTTGAAGCCGAAAAGGCAAAAGGTCGAAAAGTCCAAGGGGGCCGAATACTTTCGCAAGGCACTGTATATATATATATATAGATAGATAGATGCCATACATATTATCTTGCCTACACACACACATATATATATATATTTTAAATATAATATTATTTTTTTTATTAATATATATATATAAAATATTATATATATTATTTAATGTTATGTAACACAGCTGATACTCTATCCAGCCTCATTTAGTGACTCAGCCACAGCATGGCTTTTATACTTTTTTTCCACATAGTTCCATTGTATCATTTCCAACTTGTGCGTGCATTGTCTTTGTGCGTGAAGACTTAAGTTGTTAGTAGAAACGTGTTGTCAATGAATTACTGGGTAATGTGTATTTAGAAAATGTGTTATTTATTCAGCAGTGTCAGGAAGACTGCGTAGACTATATTTGGAGCTTGGAACTCCCTGGTTTGTGAGCAAACCTGCTAATAATGTCCCTGGAGAAAGATTAAGATATAAATCTGTCATAATGGGGCCAACATAAGCAACATATAATACCAAACATCCACACCCACATGTAAGAGCAGGAAAAAAGCTCTCATAGAGGAAGTAAGGCCAAGGACAGCCTATGTAAATGATCTTCTCATCTATATAAAAAATGTTTTTTGAATTTTGTACACTATATTTGCTTTTCTTTACTTTTTCTTAACTATATATTAACCGAAAAAGTTCTAAGGGCAATTTAATGTAAAGCTAGCCGGAGGGGAAGAAAATGGGATTAATAACCAGACAACACTATGCAGTTTGTACTGTAGTATATTAGGACTTTGCTGTGTGCATAAGTCCTTTGGCTAGTTCCAGTTCGACAGACGTTTTCCACCATGGATTTCCTTGCAAATCCTCAGCCATTCCCATTGCAAAATCCTCGTGTTGCAAAGTTGTATGTACCGACTTCCATGCTATGTAATCCAATAGCTATTGGATTACATGTCTACGCCCTTTTGTCCGGTGATATGTCCGAGCACCTCGTGTAGACTGTGGACCTGGCGTAAACCATTTAGTGGTGCTGAGCTGTGTAAAAATCTTTTTCCATGCTATGTCTGTATCTGTACAGAAAAAGGCCATAGAAACTGCTATAGAGTTACTGCCAGCAAGTGTAGGTATTCGCCACACCATGAGGACAATTTATTTGATTCATTAATTGCTGTATACCTCATGTCTGATAATTTTTCAGGATGCAGTTTTGCCCTGTGATGCTGGAGAGCAGGGTGTGTCATTATTTTGGGTACTTGGAATATGCTGGGCGACCCACTCAATAGAACAGTGTTTCTCAACTCCGGTCCTCAGGACCCACCAACAGATCATGTTTTCAGGATTTCCTCAGTATTGCACAGCTGATATAATTATTGTCAGTGCATTCTGTGAGAGATCCTGAAAACATGACCTGTTGGTGGGTCTTGAGGACCGGAGTTGAGAAACACTGCATTAGAATAATATGGGCGACTCCAATAGGTTGTAGAGGAGCATGTTACACCATACGTATCCATATGATTGGCATCCTATATAATCCTATATATAAGCCTATATATTATCAATGCGCGAATGTAAGGCCATGTTCACACGGCTTAAAATGGGACGTTTTTCGGTTCGTAATTACGCGCCGTAGTGCGCGAATTATGGCTGGAATACGTCCCAGTCATTACGGTAATCCACAGTTCTCATAGAGAACTATGGATTACGTCTCCTCTCCCCGCTCGGCGAATCCGCAGCGGGGGGAGATAAGTGACATGTGAATTACCAGCGGCGTATATGCGCTGCTAGTAATGATTGTCTATGGGCTGGCGAGGTGCCGGCCCCCTGCCCCCGTCCACACGGCGTAATAAGCCGTGTGAACATAGCCTAATACTAGCGATCACCCCCTCATGGATAGTAGGCGTGTGAGTTGTGGTTTATCAGTATTTTGCACTTCAGCAGTATCCCCTGTATGGTGCAGCTCTTTTGCCTACTGGTGTGAACTGGTTCTTAACTTATGTGCAGTTACGTACTAGTCAATCGCTCCCCTCATAGACAGATGTGTGAGTGACTGTTTCTCAGTCTTCTACACCTCTGCAGCTTCTCACGTGTAGCACTAGGGCTCTTATTGCCTCCTATTGGGAATGGATGTTTGGCCTGTCATTATAGCAATAAGCATGGCATGTTTTCTGTTATTTTAGGTAAATAATATCCTATTTTTCTGTGAGTTTGTGTCTTTGAAAAAACATCATATTACGCAGATGTCCACATTTACTTGGTGGAATTCTATGAGAATCTGTCAGAAAAAAAATCTCCAGTGGCTCAGCATATATGTCTGTAAGGTACAGGATGGCCACGTAGACTACTATTGGTATCATCTAACATTGAGGTTGTACAGAGCCATAATAGGGCTATGTGCATAACGACTAATACAGCTCTTTTACTGTGCATGACATGTTCTAGTAAGGCTCCTTTCTTTTCATCAGGTGCATACCAGGGGGGCTCCGCCATGTTTTCTGACAGCCAGTAACAGCTGCTCCTACAGTATTTACACTCTTCATAGCATTACGCTTCATTAGACATCAGTAGCTGAATGTTGTTGTGTGGGAATTGTGTGTATATGAGCTGAATGACATTTCCTTCAGCTCTTTTGCCTCACCTACAGTTACCTCTTTCCTGCCATTTTGCTCTCGTGTCACAGTGCACTTTCTCTCAAGCTAGGAGAGGAAACCTGGCTGTCAGAGATTGATTTTACAGCTCCCAGAAGCTTAACCCTGCACCAGTCAGCAGTATATAATGCACTTGCTTCAAAATAAAAAAAGACTTACCAAAACCATTGGGGATACAGAAAACTCCTGGACCAAAAAGGAAAATGAGTTTTTCCTGCTTCAGGAAACACAACATGTGGGGCAAGATGATGCCCTGTGCTTTGCTTCTCACCTTCCATGTAATATGGAAATAAAATAGGCTATTCCACTTTATAGTATGTGACATTTATAGGAAACTGCTCATATAGAAAAGCTTGCCTTTAATTTTTAATATATTATATGTTTTATCAGTATTGCATTAATATGGATTTTAACATTATAGTAATTTTACATATAGTAGTAGTTACATTAAAGGGGTTGTCTGGTGACAAAATTAAATTCCCAAATGGGTTCTTGAGTTTTCCGTCATGTCCCTCAGATGTTTTCTATTTGTGCTACATGCAGCACTCGTTCTCTATAGCTGAGCAGCAGCATTTTCTATTTGAAAACGGTTTACCTGTTCCTTGTAAAACTACAAGCCCCAGTGGGGCAGTAAGTAAAATTTATAGGGCCCCAAAGCAAAATGTAATGGGCCCAACCACCTTACGACAGGAAACTGAAACAGCAGCGAAAGCAATAACTATCGACATGGATAATAGCGGCACATATCCAGTGAACCCCCATAATAGTGCTAGCAGACAGGCCCAAACTTGTTTTTCCCTACTAAAGGGAACAATTTTTGTCACTTGGGTCTCCCCCTCCCTTAACTTTTGGGCACCAGAAGTTGTAATAACTGCTGCATTGATAGTTATGCCCTTGAGCTTTGAAATGTGTTGTGCTTTGAAATTTGTTGTGCTTTGTCTATCTTCCTCCCTCTTCACTTAAGGCTATGTCTCCACTGCACACAAAAAACGCTGAAAAAACAACTGAAAAGAAGTCCCATTGACTGGTATAGTAAAAAAAAGTTCTGTTGTCTCCACAGAACGTCTTTTTCAGCTCATTTTATTTGCAAAAAACGACTGAGCAGAGCAGAAAATTTACTGTGGGAGTCTATGTAATACGCTGGACAATTTTTGGCACATTTTTTGCATAAATAAACAGCAAATCTAATGGTGTGTATTTCTGTAAAAGAAAAAAGCACAAAAAAATGTGCAAAAAACTGACGTTTTTTTCATTAGCTTTTGACAGGCAGTGGACAAAAAAAATCAGTTTTATGAACATTTATAGGATTTGGTTTTCAGGTCGTTTTTTGTTCACTGTTGTGTAGACCTAGCCTAAGTTTTAGAGTGCTTTCACACAGCGCAGTTTTGGTGCAGTTTAAACTGTGCTCCAATTAAAATGCCTCTATTAACAGGAAGCTTCTTTAAGTTGTCTAAATTGTTCAAAAGGGTGTTTCAAGTAAGTAATCAATCACTGTGTTTGAAGTCTTGTGGATTACAAACACACTAATGGATAACTCACTTTCCAAACAGTTTAGATAAGTGAAAGAAGCTTGCTGGTAATAAAGGCAGTTTAATTGGAGCGCAGTTAAAACTGCACCAAAACTGCACTGTGTGAAAGCAGCCTCAGTCCATGCCTCCTGTTACATCCTGGGAGGTTTTTCTTGTATGTAAAAAAAAAAAACCAATCCTACTGTTAGTTTTAGTCTATAATCTGTATTTATTTTTAATTGTTGATACATTTCCCCCGCCTATCCAGTTCAAACTTTTTCCTGATGTCCGTGTTCCTCCCATAATTCACGACAAAATTTCTTGTTTTTGGGAAAAAACATTTAAAAAATTTGGGAAACGCTTCTCTCTACACTTGTACAAATACACAATTCTTTTTTCAAAATTTTGAAAAAACGGGTGTAGCTCCCTTCTTGGATTCTCTCTCCTCTGTCACGGGAAACTGCGTACCCAAAACCTCTTCCCCCCCCTCTTTTCCTAACAAATGAGAAAGGGGAGGGGAGCAAAGCCGAAACAAAGTAAGATGATGGATTTGTGTGAGATTCAGCAATATCAGCAGGTTAAGGACCTGCTTACATTTTGCAAAATCAAAATGGTAGGAAATGTTTATTGATGACAATTTAGAAGGCTGCTTAATTTTATATTTAGGAAGCAAATGGACAATAAAAAAAGATGTCCATATCCTTCAATAACCTAGAACAGTATTAGGATTGGTGTCCCAGTATTCAAACTTGAAGGTTCAGTGGATCAAAGGCAAAATACATCAAAATTGGAGGCATTTGATTTGAGTTAATTAAAAGCACTGATGCAAAAAACAACAGTATTATTACTATACTATTTTTTTTTACTTATTGGGGACTTTTCGATTATACGATTTAAAGTGTAAGAATCTTTCATTTTTTTTTTTTTTAAACTGACACAAATTTCACAATTTGGGGGTCCTTAGAAATTTTCCCTTTATTTTTGAAAGAGCCAGTTTTTTCAATGAAAAAATTATATGAATCAAAAATACACTCTATACTTTGTTAATTGGAAAAGGATTTTCAGCTGAAAACATCTGGTTTTTAATGAAAAATTCTAAAGGGTGTATAAGGTCCATTTCCCCCCAACCCACCCATTTTAAAATGTACATTTTTTGCTCCCCCCCGGGAAAAAGCTTGGAATTTTGAACACCCCTAAAACCCCCGTCAGTATGTTAAACACTGAAAACATTTTGCTGATTGGGGAGCTATAAAACTGACCTTCCCCTTCCTATTGAAAATCGGAGCTTTTATTTTTTGTTGGGTTGGAAAAGTCAAAAAGGCCAAAAAAGAGAACTTTCATTGGAAACTCGACAAAAAAATTTTGTTGAGAATAAGGCATTCCATCAAAATTTGCCAAGAAACTGAAGATTTCTAAAACGTGTGTAACTCCTTTCAGAGAGGCACAAACGGCTTAACCAGAGTACAAAAATAATAGGGCCCCCTGCCAACTGACCCAAACAAGACTTAGAGTATCTAGTTTGAAAATCACGCCTCACAGGCCTACTACACTTTTTTTAAATCAACCCACAAAACCCCATTTCAACGCACTTGAAGGGGGGCGACCCCGGGGATGTTGCCTTCAAAAGGAGGAAAAAAAGCCATTCTGAGACTACAATAAAAAGGAAAAAATTATTGGGGCAAAAGAACACAACATGGACAACAAATTTGAAAAAGTTTTATGGACAAACAAATCGAAGTTTGATTTTTTTGGATCACCCAGAAAACTTTTGGGCCCCAAACAACTAAAAGATCTAAAACCCCGCCTGACCCAACGGGGGACGGGGGGCCGGTGGAGGGGAAATTTTGGGGGGTTTTGTCTGGGGGGTTTAGGGGCTTTGGGCGGGGTAAAAGGGAGATTTGACAAGAAAAAAAGTTTTGAATAAAACAAAACACCTCCTTTGCAACGCCATGCAATCCCCTTTTCCCCTTGATGACCCAAAATTTTCACCTCAACGGACAATGCCCCCAAAGAAAAACCTCCAAATTATGAAGGGGAAGAAGCCGCGGGATTTATATTAATGAGTGGCCCGCATCACCAATCCAACCCCATTGAGCTTTGGGGGAGCATTGCCCGTATTGCGAAAAATGCCCATCAACCCAAAAACCAACTTTGGAGGGGCTTCGGGGAAGAGGGGGTAAATTTCCCAGTTTCCCAGAAATTTAAAACCGCAAATGCCAAAGGGCTGCAATAGCGAAAAGCAAAAAGGTTTTAAGTAAAAATTATTTTCAAATCAAAATCATTTTTCTAACCTTGTCAAGTCTGACAAATTTTATTCTTTTTTAACCATTTTATAAATAAAAAATTAGTTTTCAGGAAAACACAAAATTGTCTGGTGACCCCAAACTTTTGAATGGGATTATGTATATCAACGAATATCAAAAATTTACCCCATGGTAAAAAGTCAAACACCTTTTGGTTAACAAAACTTTTAAACAACTAAGGCCCCGGGGTTTTTTTAATTTCCCCAACACCTCCAACTCCTCATTAACAAGAAGGGGTCTTCACATGAAAAAATGGAGGAATTACCCCCTTTTATGGGGAAAAATCGAGATAAACCCCGAAAAAGTCAGAAGTTCGCCCAAGGGACGAATCACTGTAAAAATTAAATTTCCAAACTCAATCTTTTTTAAAAAAATTTAAAAATATTCAGGGGTATATTGCAATGTCTGTCGTTATATAAATTTACCAAAAGAAAATTGATAACTACATCCCAGTCAGCAACACATTGTGGAGCTGAATATAGATAGCAGAGGTAATTCTTAGCAGGTAGAGAAACGACATTTTATTAAGTAAAACTACATTCAAAGAAGAAAGCCACCTTCTGATTTTTACTTTGGGGCTAAAAATATCTTCAAAGGTTAAAAAATGGGCAAAAGTCCCAGATTGTAAATGAGTGATCCAATTTCAAAGGGACCAAAAAGTGAAGTTCTAATACAGGCAGATAAAAAAGAAGTCTCCATATCTTCCCCTCTGCTTAATTTAGAAAAATGGAAAATTTTAAATAAAAACATTTTTAGTCCACTTTTAAAAATTCCTAGGTAATCAATTTGAAAAATTTTCATAATACTGCTTTCCCAAAAAAACCTGTTTTTTGGATATTTAAATCCAGTGTTCTCGGGCAACAAAGGGAATTCAAACTTGTTAACAACCGGATGACTTTTAAAGGTGTCACAACCCCAAAATTCCTTTTCTCCGCCTGGGTCAACGTTGGGTTTGATCCGGGGGTTGGAATTTTTCTTCTGCTGTTCACATTCAGCTTTCCCCACCTTGTCCCCGGTCAGCATTCCTTCCCTCTGACCCCCCAAAAGGGACCCTACATCATGCCTGAGTTTGGGGTTGGTTGGCTAAGGCCTTTAACTGCCCAAATCCTTTAGTCTCTGTCTGTTTTCCTTCACCCTCCTTGCAGTTTCTTCCTGTGCAATCCCCCTGGGTTTTCTCTTCCACCCGTGGTCCAAGTCCCTCCTGTCCTCGTCTGTAGTTTCCTTGTCCGTAACCCCTAGGTCCTGCTCTCTTGGACTTTCTCACTCTGCCGACTGTGGTTCCTGTATTTAGGCGAAGACCTTACGCTCCTTACCATGGTAGGTCGAGTTTCCGCCTCTCTGGTCCCCAGGCAGTGTCGGACTGCAGTCCCTAGGGCCCACAGGTGGAGTTGACTCTAGGGGCTCACCAATTCAGTTTTTATGGGCCCACCGGTGGAGTTTATTTTTGTGGCCCACCCTACAGCTACTATAAATGACTGTAGATGCCTCCTATACTATGTTTCATGCTTTTTACCTCTCTTTCTATGCTTTGTTGCCTCTTCTGAGAATGCATATGGAGTTTAAAAACAACTTTACATCTACCATGGTCAGGGGCCCACCGGGGGTTTCCCCTATTCCCCTGTGGGCCATGCTGAGCCTGTCCCGTATGGGATTATTATTTAGGCACTGTATCATTGCATTATATGGATGGCAGTTGTCTTGAAAGTAGTATTAATATTTTCCAATGTTTGGGTTTAGTCCAGTTTGGGTTTGAGCTATTGCAGCTATTAATGTTGACCTTAACGCAATAGCTAATGGATCGGTGTCCAATATTATATTGCCTAGGGGACGATTGTAATCAGTGATGTGCCCAAGAAAGAGGCACTGAAAGGTTTTGTCTATTAGGTTGTATACTGATATCTAAAGTTACTTATTGGACAGATAACAGTGCTATTGGAGATGATGCAACTTGGGACCCTGAGAAGGTCCTGATGGAAGTGTGCCACTCACACCTCATAGTCTCTCAATGGCACACTCTAAAGACTAACAGCATCAAGCACTTCTTAATCCCTTTTAGTACGGCACATGTGAACTTTGAACATGTACATGTTTTTGAGTATGACATTTTTTACCACATATAAAGCATACAACTAAGATGCTTGAACATATACTTAAATGATAAGCTTTGGCAAAAAGCATGTAGTACATGCTAGCTTTAATCCTCTAAATACGTAACACCAACATTTAATTGGTTACATTATTTTTATTGGACCTTGTGTTACTAAACAGATTTACCCATCTGTCTTTTTTTTCAGACTTCAGGCTCCCACTTCCTGTGCAGGCTGAGGGCGGGTGTTCAGCAGTGACTGACATCTCAGTTCTGCTACCTCTTATAGCTAGCTGTATCAATATTAAAAGCAGTGATAATTAAAAGTATAAATGCAGAGAAAATAAGAATACTTTCTTTTTTTTTTTTACAAATTTGTACAGTGTAGTGACAGAAAAAAAAAGTACATGTGGCCAAGACGACCAGTGTGATTCTTCTACATTCATACTATTATCTATGTATTTATATTCAACAATAACAGTGTCACTCAGCAGCTATGCTTGACAGGATGGTATAAGGCTACTTAGCGCTACCTGTTCAGTAACAAAGATAAAAGCAAAGACTAAGAAGCTCCCGTCCCACTGATAAAACAGAGCAGGAAGTAGTCAGGCCTCTGCTAGAGCAAAAACGTGGTCTGTATCCCAGGAAACTATCTGTAAACAAGCAGGAGAGAAAAACTGCTTTGTCTTTGAAATTAAGCAAATTCAGGACAACAGGTGCTGGCAAGAGACAAAGACACCATTTCTGCTGACCAGACTCTGTTACCACTGGCACCATTGCTTCTGGTTCTATAGGGTCCATAATGGGTATATATATACCTGAATGTACAACAATTCCACTTGAATAGTTTAATCATGCAGTTTTCTATTCTTTTCATACTGGATAAAATACCGAGGATTACTAGACTATTCAGACTGCCAAAAAGAAGCAGAAGTTTGACAGAAGGTGTAAACAGAAGCTTACTCTAGTGTTTGGGTGCTTATGTATGACACTATGTTCTGCCTATTGGTTGGTGCCAAAGTATAACTACTTATGATGTCGTTTGCATTACCACAGTTTTGTAGCAACAGGTCAAGGGTCATATCCTAAATTGTGACGTGGCACTTTGAATTCTAATTGTGCCTCCTTATGTTAGAGATGCTTTTTCTCTAATCTACTGTAGTTAATCCATATAGAAGAACAAAGCATCATAACTGACATGTAGCAAGACTAATTGCCAAGGGACAAGGCTTGGTTAAACAGAAATAAAATACAGTCCTGGTATAATGACCCATTTTGGCTTTGTTCAGATTTTATATCTGGCCACTTACTGCTGTGATCAGACATCACTTGTATATGAAAGAGATGTTAAATAAATTCTAGGAGATGTGATCTCTAGGTCACAAGACATCTGATGGCTGTCCTATTCCTGGCATTTGGGTGGTTCATGAGAGATTGCTTCTAGGTACACGGTAGAGCCATGAACTTTGCTTACCTGCAGCTGCATACAGGATTTGTGGCTGATGCAACAGTCTCTGTTACATCACATGACCTGCTCTCTCCTTAGCTGAAAAACACTGGGGCACATTTATTAATAGTGTCTAACTGTAAGACAGTTTTAAGTTAGACCAGACAGTCTTAGGGCATGTCCCCACGGCACGAGTTTTGGGCCGGCTGAAAAACCGTCCGAAAACGAGCACAATGGTGCTCTATGGGAAACCCTTGCAGCAGTCCCCACTGCACGGGTTTTCCGTCGGGCAGTTTTTCCGCCCAAGGTCCGGCCGCAAAACATTGAACATGCACATTCTTCCGTCCGGTTTCCGGATGGAAGCTGTGCATGTCAATGTGGAGGGTGAGGGCTTTTCTCCGCTCATCGCGGAGAAAAGCCGTCCCCCGCGCAGCCGTGGGGAGGGCCGCAAAACAGTACAAATACCGGCCGGCAAACCGTGCAGTGGGGACGCGCCCTTACAATCCAACACATTTATCACAGTGTTCATAAATCTGGCGCAGGTTAAAACTGTCTAATCTAACTTTATACCACTTTTAAGTTGGTTTACTTTTATGCTACTAACTCCAACAAAATGTTGGCGCATTTTTGTCGCATAATACACCACACCCCTTTATAGAGGTCCCGCCCACTTTGATTGAAAAGACGCAGAAGTCTCTAGAAACTGACTTCATAAAAGTAGTGTAAAGCATGTACGACATTATTTTTGGCGCAAACTGTGCCAGAATTCTGGCGCAACTGCCTTGATGAATGTGCCCCACTGCGCTTTTAGGGTGACAGATCAGAAAAAAGGCGCCCCCCACGCCAGTTTTAAAGCGCATTAAATGAGTGTATAGCGCGCCTGATTGAAAGAACCTGTCAAAAAACTGTCGTCTGGTCTATCTTGCATAGTATAATTGATGTGCCTAATCTAGACACATAGCAAAATGTAGGCACATAGCATATCATTGCTACCATATTTGATGTGCCTTCTTTATGCGCATTCAAATGTGTCGTGCCTGGCGTATAATGCGCCTAGTTTTGGTGTACTACAGTTCATTTATATAGAGAAGAGGGCGTCAACAGTTTTTTGGCGCACAATACACAAAAATAATCCCTAATGGGACATCTCGCCCTTAATGCTGACAGGAAGTTTCTCTCTTTTCATTCCAATGAGACTGACTTTTAAACTCCCAGGAATGCACAGAAAAATTTACTTCCAGGTCACACAACCATGCTGTGTCTTTCAGTAACAGTGTGCAGAACAACTAAAACCCAATTTATCAAAAAAGAAGGCTGGGTAGACCAATAGATAATTAAAGTTAAGTCACTTAACCTTCCTACCAGAGAAGGTCCAGGATACCACCAGAAGCACCCTCTGAAATACTTGTGTCTCCCTACCTTAGGAGAACCAAGACACGCAAGTATCTATCTATCTATCTATCTATCTATCTATCTATCTATCTTATCTGTATCTATCTATCTATCTATCTATCTATCTATCTATCTATCTATCATCTATCTATCTATCTTATCTGTATCTATCTATCTATCTTATCTGTATCTATCTATCGCTATTTCTTTATGTATATATACACTACTATCGGTTCTATTGCTTAGGTTATTAGTGTGGAAGTATTGTTAGCTGTATGCCCTGATGAACCCTAGTTAATTAGGAGAGGGAAACGCATCGGCTTTGCCTGATAGTATTTCTGTGTCTTCCACTTTTACAGGTTGTTATGTTATTAATATCTCATCTTTTAAACTGTATAAAATAACCTATGTTTTTTCTATCTAATTAACAGTGTTAGTAAGTGATATAGAGGCATTTACAAGAGGATTTGTGTATATCTTGGAGATGTTTAACATATTTATGCTTGTCAGTTAAAGGTGGTGTATTTGCCTAGTTTTCCTTTTCCTCTTGTATTTGTACCATCTTATGATTGTAGGGGATAATAGGAATTGAGTAGTTAGCCACTAGGTTCCTGGTGGGGTCGCCCCTATTGGAGCAGGTGCTCCATTTATTCTTTGGTTAGGTAGTTTATCTATGTAGTATGGTAAGGGGCATTTAGGGGTAGTCTAGGAGTATTTTTGGTGATTTTTATTGGTATTTCATTAAAGGTTAAGTTTTAGCCAATTTGTAGAGGGATAATACCTTTTTCCCAGTGTTAAAGGGGTTGTCTCACTACAGGGATTGCTTTTTATGTTAAGGATCTTGCAAAAACAGGTCACTTTCCAATATGTAGAAAGAAAGCAGGCTGCTCTCCAACAATTGAAAATTTTTTAGATTTTTATTTTCTGCAAAACTTTAATCATTCCAAATGACAAATATAAAAGCCGACTTCATATATGGTGATCCATATCAACACGCATTTTATCATAGATTCTAATTACAAGACGTTTCAATCTAAGTCAGATCTTTCTCAATAGAATCTCCATTCTTTAAATATCATTCATTTTCTTATGGTATATCCTTAACGGACCATAACACGTGTCCACAGTCATGAATGATATTTAAAGAATGGAGAGTCTATTGAGAAAGATCTGATTTAGATCGAAATGTCTTGTAATTAGAATCTATGATAAAATGAGTGTTGATATGGATCACCATACACTCACCGGCCACTTTATTAGGTACACCATGCTAGTAACTGGTTGGACCCCCTTTTGCCTTCAGAACTGCCTCAATTCTTCGTGGCATAGATTCAACAAGGTGTTGCAAAGATGCTCAATTGGTACAGGGGCCCATAGAGTGCCAAGAAAAATATTCCCCACACCATGACACCACCACCACCAGCCTAAACCGTTGGGTACAAGGCAGGATGGATCCATGCTTTCATGTTGTTGACGCCAAATTCTGACCCTACCATCCGAATTTCGCAGCAGAAATCGAGACTCATCAGACCAGGCAACGTTTTTCCAATCTTCTACTGTCCAATTTCGATGAGCTTGGGCAAATTGGAGCCTCAGTTTCCTGTTCTTAGCTGAAAGGAGTGGCACCCGGTGGGGTCTTCTGCTGCTGTAGCCCATCTGCCTCAAAGTTCCGCCGTACTGTGCGTTCAGAGATGCTCTTCTGCCTACCTTGGTTGTTAACGGGTGGCTATTTGAGGTCACTGTTGCCTTTCTATCAGCTCGAACCAGTCTGCCCATTCTCCTTTGACCTCTGGCATCAACAAGGCATTTCCGCCCACAGGACTGCCGCTCACTGGATGTTTTTTCTTTTTCGGACCATTCTCTGTAAACCCTAGAGATGGTTGTGCGTGAAAATCCCAGGAGATCACAGTTTTCTGAAATACTCAGACCAGCCCTTCTGCACAACAACCATGCCGTTCAAAGGCACTCAAATCACCTTTCTCTCCCCAATACTGATGCTCGGTTTGAACTGCAGGAGATTGTCTTGACCATGTCTACATGCCTAAATGCACTGAGTTGCCGCCATGTGATTGGCTGATTAGAAATTAAGTGTAACGAGCAGTTGGACAGGTGTACCTAATAAAGTGGCCGGTGAGTGTATATGAAGTCGCCTTTTATAATTGTCATTTGCAATGATTAAAGTTTTGCAGAAAATAAAAAGTTACAAATTTCTTCAATCGTTGGAGTGCAACCTACATTCTTTTTACGTGTATTCCCTTTTGGTGTGCACCCTCCAAGGACCGTGAGTGCCGAGGACATAATTTCATAATTCAACTTTCCAATATGTGTCCATTTACAGTGTCCTACCTATTCCTAGATATCCCCTCTTGCATCAGCTGCATCAGCTCCTCAGGTCACTATAGCTACAGACCTGTTTGATCTATCCTGATAGGCTGCCAGCACTAGTTGCTATAGCTACAGACCTGGCTTCTATTGCAGCCTAGTGGAAGCCAGTAAACACACCCCTGAATTCAAAATGAAACCAAGGAAACAGGACTGAGGTAAGAGGAATCAATTAGTGAGACAACCCCTTTAAGTGATTTAAACTCAGAGTGCAGGTCTCCTGACCCAGTTGCAGCAGTGAGAAATCCTGTATTCAGCTGCAGGTAAGCAAAATTACTGGCACTACTGTGTACTTTGAAGCAATTTCTAAACAACAAAAGGGAAAACACACTACTAAAGTGGTATTTTAAGCTTATGTGTTATCAGTACTGAAATCTAAGGTATTATTTATAGATTTAAAAAAAACCCCACTAATCTGATGATAATAGGTGACTGTTTGACCACCAAGCGCTTTACTTCCTGCATAACCACACGGCATACCTTAAAAGTCATACTTAAAAGGAAATTCAACTGACAATGCTAAATATATCCAGTTTTAGACGTCTTCCTGACCAAAGTGCTCAGACTTCAGTGTCCAGTAAGGAAGGAAATCGTCTGCTCAGACCCTGGGTCTCTGTAGTAAAATAGCAGGCGTTTCTGCTGTGATTTTTGTCAGAGAGCTGCCTCGGTTGTAGCTGTATATCATTTATATTCGGTCTTTTGGGAAGCAGAAGGAAGTGCCATCGGGCACAGACTACTAACAGAAGACACCAGATAACAGGATGTTCTTAAAGGACAACTGGACTTTATTACGACGCGTTTTAAAACCAGACTGTTCTTTGCTGTTGGTTTCAGTTTCTCAAAGTGAATTATGATGCTTTTTTTCTTTTAGATTATAGTGAAATTATTTTATTGACATAAGAACTGATAACAATGCTACAGGAAAACTGACTCTCAGATTATCAGCTGGAGCACTTAGCCAGACAAAAGTGAGGGTCTGAGAGGATATCAGCTACACTGGATGAAAAAGTAGTAAAGATGGTTACAGGACTGCACCAAAATATTTGATACAGTCAATGGTAAAAGCTGGAAATATTGGGCCCCTATAGTTGATCCACCTATTAAAGGGGATTTGCCAGGACGCAAGTTTCTTACCTTTCTCCTTAGCACAGGGAGAATGTCAACAAATCACGCTGAGTCATGAAGGCTGCAGGGCTGAGGGGCGAGTAAGGAGTGAGGAAGAAGGGAGTGTCTCAAAACTAAAGTGAAATAATAAGCAGTACAACAGTGGATTCTCAATACAAAAAAGACACCAGCCCATAAAATGCACTTTCTACCCGGTGCCTTAAAAGCTCATTCATTTTGCCTGTCCTCAGATAAGAAGTGTTTCACGCAAGCGCGGCCTGTCAGCTCCTGGGTCGTGTCTAGTGGAAGCTTTGAAGTAACTAAGGGGGATTGAGAAATGCTGTAGCTCTCAGAGTATTCACTTTTTGTAATCACATATATTTAGAAAAGTGATTAAATACCCATTTTGGAGCTTCCCACGTCAACATTACATGGTGGCAAAACCCCTTTAAAGAGTAATCAACCACTATGAATGTATAAAACATAAAACTTTATTATTGTGAATCTATAAAAATACAAAGCACTAAGTGAACAGGCTGACCCTACTTACACATCCCACATATATTCCTTTTTGCTTCTCAAAGATTCAGTGAATCAGAAGTAAATTGAGGATTTGTTAAAACCAATAGAGGGCGCAGTGAGCTTCCCAGCTCCTTTCCCATAATGCCATGTGATATGCAGATGCTTAGTAGTGGGCTAAAAGGCAATCAAAACACTACACACCTTAACTGGTGCTCTCCATAAGGAGAGATGTTCTCCTTCTCTCAGCTACTCATTGCCTCCCACCCAGTCAAGCCAGTATCGCTCTGCACTGATGAGGGGCAAAACCCCGAAACGGCGTATGTAGATGAGCGATATTGGCTTGACTAATATTCCTTTTTGCTTCTCAAAGATTCAGTGAATCAGAAGTAAATTGAGGATTTGTTAAAACCAATAGCAGGCGCAGTGAGCTTCCCAGCTCCTTTCCCACATCCCACATATACTGTATGCATACCCCAATATAATGACATGTAAAAAGATGTATGCATTGAATATTTCAAGTGCATACATGCTTAATAGAACTATATTGCCCAAAAAGCATCAAAACAATGTATAAAAGATAAAATATTCATTACTTATCCTGTAGAAGCAGTAAGGTGATCGTGCAGGTGCTTCTACAGGTGGTACTACATACTGTTATATAGGTGGTACTAGTATGTAACTGGTGAAGAAAAACTTTGAAAAAAAATTAACAGTTTCAGTGCCTTGTTTTTTTTACTTTTGAAAAGGAAGAAGCTTCCAGATTTTAACAGGTTTTCCAAATAGTCTGTTTGGTAGAGTCTACGCTTCACACTTTCAGGCTCTCATTCCCTGTTCAGGCTGTGGGCGGTTCTACAGCAATGACTGATATTTCAGCTCTGCTGTTCCTAGTGGAGCCTGTTGGAAGGAACATTGGTGATTGATTGGGGCTATATAGCAGGGCAGAACGCTACCAAGCTCTAAAGGGTTAAAGTTTATCAGTAAGAAACCTAAACAAGCTCCTGTACTGCTGATAAGACACAGCAGGGAGTTGCATCACCATTCAGGCCAGAGCACAAAGAACTGGTCTAAAGCCTAGGAAACCTTCTGTAAACAAGCTGGAAATAAGAACCGCTCTGACTCTGAAGGAAAGCAAAATCAGAATAGCAATGTTACAGTCAGTCACACATGTATAGCAACAACAGCATTTGGCATAGTACAAGAGTGTCACAAAACGCATAGTTAGACGATATTTCAAAGGGGTATTCTTATCTCAGACATTTGCGGCATAACAGGGGTTCTGTTCCAGCTGCACAGAGAGGTGGCCATACATGCACGGCTTTCTCTCTGCTAATTTATAGGAGGTCTGATAAAAGTAAGTCTGATCGGCTGTTCACTTCCTGAGCGCTGGATGATGTCAAGGGAATGCCACATGACCTTCAAGCCACTGATTGGCTACACGCACTATGGATGTAAACAGACAGGGAGGACACCGCCGGTAGCATTGACGCTGCAATGGTGGGGAGTCGAAAGGAATGCAATTTTTTACATTTTATTTGTGCAACAGTAACTAAAATAAATTTTTTAA
Source organism: Phyllomedusa bahiana (assembly GCA_025379985.1). Taxonomy (NCBI): domain Eukaryota; kingdom Metazoa; phylum Chordata; class Amphibia; order Anura; family Hylidae; genus Phyllomedusa; species Phyllomedusa bahiana. Next base: position 117,657 of record JAODAL010001218.1, on the reverse strand, counting down.
AAATTCATTGGACAACCATTTAATGTGTATACAGATTGGTTCATACAGTTACTGTATCTTCCGAAAAAAGTTCCCTCAAGTTAAAGGAAATTATTTTCTGGATTTTTTTATTTTATATCCCTTAACTCACTCATGAGAATTTTAAACATAAAAATATTTATTTAAAGGGATTGTCCACTTTATTTAATGTCACCACTACATGCACTTATTGTCTGCATGCCTCTGCCTTCATCACTGATCAGAGCTGTTCACTTCCGAACGGTGATATAAGGCAATGGCACGCGATCGCTGCAGTGAATCAGTGGCTGTAGTGGAGACATCCCATTCGGCCGGACATAGGAAGAAAACAGACGACTGGAAGAGACTCTGAAGGACTAGCGATGGAACAGAGGTAAGGAGGAAGGGGAGCCTTGGGGATGGTAGAGAGCCACCACTTGCAGGGAGAAAGAGAAGATTAGTTTTAGGGTGTGGACCCAAAATTGCAATATCTGTGAGAATACAAGAGGAATGACATGGAAAAGGTAGTGCAGGAAAATAAGAGTTCATAAGTAGAAAAGTTTTCCAGCACCAGCCATATGCAAAGAGGTAAAATCAAAAATGCCTTTATTGGTGCATAGTATTAAAAACAAAGCAGCACTGGGAATCAACAATGGCTGCAAGTAGATGCCAAAGACAAAACAGAAACAGAATTACGCTAACGCGTTTCGGGCATAGTAGCAGTGCCCTTACTCATAGCAGTAATGAAAGAACACACATGTCTGTTTTATGTACCACAAAATTATAGATAATTATCTAGTCAGGTGGAGTGAGACAAACTTACCGATTGCGCAGCGGTTCCATTGCCAAACAAGCGAGTGGCGTTCCGGAAACGGAAGTGACACGCCACTGACTTGCGCACTAGCAAAGAATTGCACAGTGTGGGCAAGGGACAACTTGCGCAGTCGCACTGGGAAGGACGGAATGACTGATACAGGTATGTACATAAGAGTGATAATGGAAACCTTCCTGGTGAGAAAAAAACGGTAAAAGGAGGCACAGTGGTGGTCTTGGATAAAGCCAAATATTTAATATCCATGGAAAAGTTGTTATCTGATACCACCACCTACCTTAAGCTTCGTACCAATCCAACGACCAAATACAATCAGGAGTTATTTAATCTAGTTGAAGACGGCCTTACACTAGGTACTCTCACTCCCAAACAGGCAGAATTCATTAAACGCAATAATCCTGTTATACCCATTCTTTATGGTGTCCCTAAAATTCACAAGGATACCATCAATCCACCCATGAGACCCATAGTTTCGGGAATCAATTCTTTCTCAGAACAACTATGTGCGTGGGTGGATTCCTTACTTCAACCATTAGTGATCAGAGTACCTGGATACCTTCAAGATACAGGCAATGTATTAAAGTCTCTCACTAACTTCATTTGGGATAAAGATAACAGTTGGATTACATGCGATGTAGAATCACTCTACACCAGTATTCCTCATCCAGTAGCCTTAGCGGCCCTTCAATACCATCTCAGTCACCACAGCCAATATTCTTCCACACTGCAAAATTATATTCTTGATGTAGTTAATTTCCTCATGACACATAATTATTTTATGTTCAATAATAGTTATTATCTACAATCTAAAGGGGTGTCCATGGGGGCCAAATACTCCCCCTCCCTAGCGAATCTGACGGTATCCTGGTGGGAAGAGCTTTACATTTTCACCCATGACAATCCTTTTGCTTCACATTTGGCTTGGTACGGCAGATACATCGACGACCTCATTATTTGGAGGGGTGATGTATCTGCCGTACCCTCCTTCATATCGTATCTTAACAATAACCCCTTCAATATTTTTTTCACATATGCAATCAATCCACAGCAAATTTATTTTCTGGATCTTGAACTGATAGGGTATCCTATGCAATCTATTATTATGAAAACATATCGCAAACCTACTGCTGGAAACACTATAGTTCATTTCAATAGTTTTCATCCCAAGGCTACCCGTAAATCTGTTCCTTTGGGTGAATATACAAGAGCAAGATGCAATTGTACAGAAGATAAAGACTACGACATAGAAGCAAATAACATTAGCTTAAGATTAGCCCATAGAGGTTATCCACAACAATTACTTACTCATGCCCAAAAACAAGCCAAATTAAAGAACAGGCATAAAATATTACAAACTCCAAAAAACAAGGAACAGTCAGAGTTTACACCCACTCTTGTGTTAGACTATACTAAACAATACCAATGTATAAAAAATATAGTTCTAAAACACATATCTATCCTACGGGAAGATGATACACTAGACTCTATTCTCACACAGGGATATAGGGTAGTGTCCCGCCGTGCCAGAACCTTGGGAAATACCTTAACTACAAATTGTTTTAGTGCCAAAACACACAGCTCTAATTGGCTACAATGCAAGGGTTTTTTCAAGTGCGGACTACGTTCTTGCCGCACTTGCACTTTTGCTATGCCGAGCAAAGAATTTACTAACACAGCAGGCACTCAAATACATCACATAAAACAATTTTTGAATTGCAACTCCAATTATGTAATTTATTTGGCTACCTGCATAGAATGCAATATACATTACGTGGGCAGTACAATTAGAAAATTAAAAACCAGGTTTCTTGAACATTTGAACGATATAACTACTACCTCTAATAGAAATAAATCGGGTCTGACCAAACATTTTATCACTAGTCACAACTGCGATACCTCATCTTTAAAAATTAAGGCCATCGAAAAAATCACTAATCCCATTAGAGGTGGCGATGTGGAGCGGCTTCTGAGAGACCGTGAGGCCTTCTGGATCACCACCATAAATACTATTGTTCCCTCAGGCATGAACATTAAACGAGAATTATTTTGTTATTATTAGAGCTAATGTATGCCTGTTTCCCATATACGTTTTTCCCATACATTCTCTATTCTTTAATTTTTTGTTTCTTTTTCATCACTTTGTTATTCATTTTGTAATTATTTTTGTTGATCATGTACTATTTTGTTTTTATTATATTCTATTTCTTTATAAGAACTACATTTTACCGTTTTATTCTCACCAGGAAGGTTTCCATTATTACTCTTATGTACATACCTGTATCAGTCATTCCGTCCTTCCCAGTGCGACTGCGCAAGTTGTCCCTTGCCCACACTATGCAATTCTTTGCTAGTGCGCAAGTCAGTGGCGTGTCACTTCCGCTTCCGGAACGCCACTCGCTTGTTTGGCAATGGAACCGCTGCGCAATCGGTAAGTTTGTCTCACTCCACCTGATTAGATAATTATCTATAATTTTGTGGTATATAAAACAGACATGTGTGTTCTTTCATTACTGCTATGAGTAAGGGCACTGCCACTATGCCCGAAACGCGTTAGCGTAATTTTGTTTCTGTTTTGTCTTTGGCATCTACTTGCAGCCATTGCTGATTCCCAGTGCTGCTTTGTTTTTAATACTATGCACCAATAAAGGCATTTTTGATTTTACCTCTTTGCATATGGCTGGTGCTGGAAAACTTTTCTACTTATGAACTTAACTTTGGCCGCAGCTTGAGCGGATCTCCGTGCACCACCAACATTGGCAGGAGCTGGCTACCACCACTACACAACTAGGAAAATAAGAGTACCAACTCCTCCAACCTGTCTGTTCCCAAGTCAAGTGTAGACCACCATACGTTGGTGTCAGACTGTTGTAGCCATATTTTTGTGAGATCTAGCAGGTTGAGTCAGTTTGAAGAAAGTAAGCTATGACTAGCTGTATCTTTGTTCTGCATGTTCCAGAGCACAGAATTAAACATGACAGTAGAGACACTCAAATGTTAATCTAATTGGCTGGAATTCTTTAAGAAACTGGTAACAAGTTGAAATTAGCAGTATAAAAGGTGGTCCAGGGTTAGAAGAGAGATCCCCTGCAGCTGATAGCAGAAAAATACATTGTTCAATGATTTATGAGCGTGCCTTCTAGATTCTAGAATGTGCAATGTGTGTGTGAGCTGTACTCAGGTGAAAGATGAAGAGATGGATTGAATCTACCAAGGGCATGAACGGGTGCTAGGTTTAATTGCAAACAACTGTTAAAATGTGAACAGAAGCAGTGAATATGTTCAGATTTAGGTGAAAGAATATATTAAAACAACCATAAATAATATAATACAATATCTAAGTATATTTGACTCTATAACAATACTTTTTCCCTTCTGGTTCTGTTCTGGTATAATTCTGGTTAGTGTACAAAAAAGTCCAAGATCTGAAATGACTAGTTGGCTCATCGCCTCATGGAAGCAATGACACCAAGAAGTTCAGTCAAAAGAAGAGGATTTTTATCTAAATTGGCCTTACCCACATGACTGTGGAGTCGGTGTGCATTTTGTTGGCGTCAGAGTCGTTATAAAATGGACTAACTCCGACTCCAAAAAATATATAATAAATTGGTACAGTTAGCTCAATGCAGTGCCAAGAAGAGTTGGGTCTTGTCAGTGCTACTGCTCCCATATATTCAGCCTCATCAGATGAGGAGTTTAAAGAGAACCTGTCACATAGGTTATGCCCCCCTTGCTGAGGGCAGAACAAGGTAGTGTCAGACCTGCTGCTTCCAGCGCTGTGTCCCTTATTCTGTAAGATGCAGGAGTTTTAGAGCATTTAGTGCTCATATCTGCAGTTTTCAGCCAGAAGAGTCATTCTAAGGCCGTGTTCACACGGCTTATTCCCGACGGATTTGTGCGCCGTATTGAGCGCACAAATCCGCCGTGAATAAGGGGCGGGATGGGGGCGGGCCGGAGCGCGGCGGGGGCGCCGCTCCCGGTCCCATAGACAATGCATTGTTTACGGCGCGTCCGCGCCGTAAATAATGTGCATGTCACTTTCTCCCCCCGCGGCGGATTCGCCGAGCGGGGAGGAGCGACGGATTCCACTGTTCTCTATGAGAGCAGTGGATTACTGTAATTGCTGCCGCAGATTGGCGCCGTACTGCAGCGCAAATCCGGCGCGCATTAGGGCGCCAACCCGCGGCAGAATAAGCCACGTGAACGGGGCCTAAGAGTCCTTCAGAGAGTCAGTTTTTTTTCAAGCCCCGCCCACCTGAGAATAGCCCCGCCCACCTCAACTGACAAACCTATTACTTTGAATAGATAGAAACACGTAAATAACTTTCAGTGGGCGGAGTTAGCCTTTGGTGGGTGGAGCTAACATCTACCCATGAATAAGATTTGAGGGGTAAATGCTCTAAAACTGCTGCAGCTTACAGAATAAGGGGCACAGTGCGGGAAACAGCAGGTCTGACACTAGCTTGTGCTGCCCTCAGCAAGCGGGCATAATCTATGTGACTGGTTCCCTTTAATTTTGAAAAGTATTTGAATGACATGGAGCAGGCAAAGCGTTACCGCAGGGGAAAAGATCCCGATCCCATAGCAAACAGATTGACCTGGTTTCAGCAAAATTTTTCACTTAAAGAGTTCAACTGTTCATCAAAACTGACTGTGCAGGAGGCAATTCCTTTATACCCTGAGATTGTTAGAGATGTTGCCCCTGTGGTCACCGCTTTGCCAACAATCCAAGTTAGTGTAGAGAGGCCGCTCTGATGGAGGCGATACTATTTGTCAGAAGAAATTCATAGACTCCACAAATGTTGTTCAGGACGTTGTTGTTGAAAACTGTTTTTCCCACTTACTGCAGCGTTCTGCATATTGACAATTTATTAAAGTTTTTTGTGTTCGAAAGTTGTAGCCAATAAATATTTTCTGTTCTACCTAAATAGCTTTATTATTGTATCATAAGGTGATAAAAACCCTGATGTAACCAATTTACTACAGTAAAGTTATCACTTAAACATGCGTCATGTATGCCGGAGTCGGTTTTAGGGAAATTGAGGCCTCGGAGTCGGATCTTTGGCTTACCGACTTCACAACTCTGTTTACCCCGCTTTATTGGCATTTTAAAGGGGTTTTACCAGTGTGGAGGCTGGCTGGTAGCTGGCTACAAGCCGACCTCAGAGAATGAGGAGAAGGTTGTGCTTGTGCATTACTTCCCCATCCAAGTCTCTAAGGGCTTGTCCCTATGGCATGGGTTTTCACCCAGTTTTTCAGACGGTATTCGGTTTTGAAAACCGTTTGCAAACCGGGTGACAACTTTTATTATGGACGTCTATGGAAAACCTGCACAGCAGTCCCCACTATACGGGCTATCCGCCGGGCGGTTTTTCAGACCGCAGGCGGTCCGAAAAACATATAGCATGTTCATTCTTCCGCAATGAACATTTCTATACAAAGGGGGAGGGCTTTTCTCCGCAAACCACGGAGAAAAGCCCTCCTCCGGCGGCCTTGTGCACGGCCCGAAAACAGTGCAAATACAGTTGGAATTTGCAAAAGGTATTTGCACTGTGCCGTGTGAACGGCCCTTAAGAGTTCCTATTATAGCCAAACACACTCACTCAGCTATATTCGGAACTACTATAGATGAGAACAGGGAGAACTGCATGGCCTTCTCCCCATTCTGTGAGGCCGGCATGTAGTTTTCTTTTGCACTCTGATTGGTTGCTGTGAGCAACAAAGTGAGTTTTAGACCTAGACAGTTTTCATACATGTGACGACATGTGCAAAAAATGCACCAAAATGTCGGTGCAATAATTGGTGTAAACTATCTCTACAAATATGTGGTATGAAGTGAGACAAAAGAAGTGCCAAATGTAAAGAATTAGCCACTGTGATATATGTGGTGCATTAGTAGGGCGCGTTCCCACGGCACCGGACAAATACCGGCCGGGGTGCCGGCCGGTATTTGTCCTGTTTTGCGCCCCTCCCCACGGCCGCGGGGCGGGGGGGGCGGCTGTTCTCTCGCGATGATGCGGAAACAACCCTCCCCCTCCAATTGAGAAGCACATCTTCCGTCGGGAAACCGACGAAGATTGTGCTTCTACAATGTTTTGCCGCCGGACCGCCGGCAGCAAAACCATCCGACGGCAAAACCTGTGCAGTGGGGACTGCTGCACAGGTTTTGCATAGAGCACAATTGTGCTAATTTTCGGCCGGTTTATCAGACTGCCTGAAAAACCGCCAACCGGCTGAAAAACCGGCCGAAAACCCGGGCCGTGGGGACCTGCCCTTAGACTGTCGGGTCTAAGTTTACGCTAAGCATTAGAAAATCTGCCCACTGTGTGAATAACTCAAACCTTTCTCAAGGAACTATTTACAGCTGAAATCTAATGAGGCTCATCAGACAGGCAACATCCGGCACCACCCCGAATGGTGGAGTCGAACCTTCTATCTTTTTCCCATTTCAGAAACCAAGTCTAGAGTAAAGGATACTTTCTGTACCAGATTACATCCTGACTATCTAACATATTGCACTGTGTGACTTTTAGTGACTGCATTGCTACATGGCCAAAATCATTGATGATGGAATAAAGGCCCTCATTTACTATTAATGTCTAAAAGTTAGACAGTGTAAACTTAGACAAGCAGCCTAAACAGGCACCAGATTCATCAAAGTGGCTCATGCTGCTTGATAAATTGGTGCAGCTTTAGAACGGTCTTTCTTTTAGACCAGGTTTTTTTTAATTTACTTTCTATGCCAAAATTTTGGTGCAGATTTTGGAGCAACCTCCGAAAAGCCCTCCCCATTCCCCAAGGCCACACTCACTTTTCAAGAGTCCACACTTACCTGTTGAGCAGAGTGCAGAAACTGTCTTAAGCCCATGTCTGGGAAATGTTGCGCCACGTTTTGGCACATTTTAAGACATTTTTCTGGTGCAAGTACATTAGTAACCAAGGGCCAACATTTTTGAGTAAGACCAGAATAACACCATACGATTGGTATAAAAATGATCCTGTCTTCTCTAAGTCCACATTGAATTCCCCGATTTTAATGGCAGTAGCCATTTTAACTAGTATGATTAACAGTGGAGAAAGGTGACACCTGTGTCTGGTCCTTCTGAGCAGTTAAAACCAGGTGAAAAATTACCCATTGTTTTAAGGTTTTCTACAACTTTAGTTACATAATTTGAGGGCCTGGCATGGACTTGTCCCATAGGGAACCAGTGGAGACCCCTGGTGGGCTCCTAGGCATATGAGACCTGGGGCTGCTTTTTAGGGAGAAAGACAGAAAGCAAGCGGCAGTATATGCAGCCATCTACAGTAGCTGTAGGGTGGGCCCCAGAATCAACTCCAGCAGCAACCAACAGCAGAGGTCAGGAGCTCAGATGGACTGAAGATGAACTGACCAGAAACAGAGGCAGGAAGTTCCTCTAATCACAGGAGGTCGTAGGTCATTGGACAGGTAATTGGGACACTGTCAGTTTAAATCCATACCAGCGAGCACACACCAACCCTAAGAAGAGTGTGCAGCTCCAGGTAGGAACAGGAACTAGGACAGGTGAGAAGCAGCAATAACAAGGAAAACAGCCACAGGTATAGGAACCAGGGGCACAATAAGGCAGACAGACACATCCGGGGTCACAGCAGTGGCTGCAGTGGGAATGGAGATAGGACAGAAATAGGGACCCGGCCATGTCCGCGCTCTGGATAGAGGGCAGTGGCATGAACCGTGACAATCAGTATACAGTAAAGTGCAAAAATGTCTTTATCTACAATAAAGCTTATTTTTTCACCATGAGCGCTGGACCTGGAATTTCCTGCACTAGGTGGCATTACTGCTCTACCAAGGATACAGGACTTCCTATTTGCATAGTATGCAGTAAGCTCTGAAGCTCCCCCTTGTAGTGGCTGAAAGAAGCCAGAAATTTAACACTCAAAAGGTTTTTTCCACAAACTCATTTCATACCTGCTTTATCCAGCTTCAGTTTTCAGTGCGCCCAAAAGGTAACATGTATGATTTGTTTGAACTGTATATCATGTGACCCAGCAGGCTTGACATCACCATGCCTTTCCCCACAGTGTTCTCACTCTAGTGTTTAGAGCTTCTGCCTTCAAACAAAGGGGTCCTTAGTTCAAATACCTGCAGAAGCCTAACATATGCATTTTATTTTTGTCTCAATGCAAATACCTGATTGAGGCTTCTTTTGTCTTTTTATTTATTTGCACTGTTTGACTAATTACTAAAGAGTACAGAGGATGGAAGCAGAATGACAGAACCTGGGGTTGAAAACTCGCTCAGCGGTAAGTGTGTGTGATTACTAGGCAGGGAAGAGACTGACAATAGCTGCCTGAGAGGAGAGGTAATGTTTGAGCATGTGCAGCCAGGACTGAGGAGCTCTCATCACAAGTCATATCCCCTGGAGATGAGCTGTACGCTATGGATCACTAAGGGAACAGCTAAAACAAAAATGGTGCAGAATTTTTAATAAAGATGAATGGTGAAAATGTTTATTATTTAATGCTTCCAGGCAAAAACCCCTTTAACTCTATGATGAGGATTTGGAGCTCGGAACTAGAGATTTAACTGCTATGAACTTATACTAATAAATTAATCAATACAGAATTTCCAATCTAAGAAAGACATGATGTTAAAGGTAGATAATCAATTTTAGGGCTCATTTACACGGCAATGGACAAATACCGGTCGATTTAGCCGACCGGTATTTGTCCGGTTTGTGTGCTGTGCACACGGCCGCGGGGGGACGGCTTTTCTCCACGATTTGCCCTCCCCCTTCACATTGACTTGCACATATCCCGTCCGAAAATCAGACGGAAGAATGTGCAAGCACAATGTTTTTCGGGCGGCCATGCAATGGGGACTGCTGCCCGGGTTTTCCATAGAAGCCCGTTGTGCTCGTTTGCGGCCGGTTTTTCAGCCGGTCTGCAAAACCGCAAACCATCTGAAAAAGCGGCCGCAAACCCGTGCCATGGAGACATGCCCTTAGGCAGCTTATAGTCAAGCCATGTCATTCACCACCTTTAGTAATCAGATTTTTTCAATACTTAGGCACAGAACATCCCAAACCCGATTCCAACCAAAGCAACTACTTTACCTGTTCTTCAGCCTAGACCTAACCAGTGGATTTCTGGGCAAACATAACACATGAAACGAGAATATTAATATAAAATAAACTCACCCTGAACCACAACTGTTTTCACCTTCTCTTCAGATGAAAAATGGCTAGAAAAACAGCATTTTCCTGCTCATAAGCATGTAATTCTATAGCGTAAACTCGGCTAGTCTAACTTGATGCATCTTTTTGTGCCTGTCAGCAACCTTTTGACAAGATATTTCTAGACAGTTGCTGCCAAGGCTATGCCAGAAATAACACAGTACGCCAGGCTGTGTTTCTTGCCCTACATCTTATAGTGCACTGCGACAAAAAGGAGTTAACACTCGCGTTTGACTACTTTACTCATTTGTTCAAAGGTAACCCCAAAAGAAGTCTCCCATGTCACCTAAAGGAGAAAGAATGTTGTCAAGCTCCCTGTATCTATATGTCAAATTATACTGTAATTCTGCAATGTACAATCCTAAACTGTCCACTCATCAGATTAATATTTTAGCAATCTCTGACCTAAAATGCCTTGCCAACTCCATTATGCCTTTCAGCTGCTCTCAAGCTCCAGTCTAGGTCTTGAAAGTGGAGCGTGGTCACAGAAACTTGTTACAGAGCTGTGAGCTGTCCAATCGTGTATAAATTATTTACTCTGCTACAAGCCCACTAGCTGCAAATTCCCGGTCATAGGAGTGATGAGAAAGCTTCCCTCCGCTGATTTCTCAACTAAGGATTTCCACTCTTTTCTGCTGATCGTACACTTTTGCCCCCGTATCTATATTAGCTCCACATCTGCTCACAGTCATTTTTTTTCTGATGCTTTAAAAATGGGCTGTATTGCAGCCACAGATGCTACGGATTTTCAGATACAAGCAATCTAATGCAATGGGTGAAACAGATGTCTAAATCTACACCAAAATCCAGAATGAAACCCACATTGCTCTACTTTTTACTTAAATCTGCCAAATGCTGTAATCAATCAATGAGGCAACCCTGAAGCTGGTGCTGATGAAACAGGGTTAGATAGGAACAGCCATCCTCTGCTACATGCAATGCTACTCGCAGAGGTTATAGAAATAATCCTCCTCCTCCTCTTTGTTCAGATTTGTGCCTTCAGGACTTGGAAGAGCTGCAGAGCTGCCTCAAATAGTGGAATAGTAGGGATAAGGCGTGACTGTTACCATAAAGATAAGATATTTGTTGTCAATTTTGGAGGTATCTGCTAACAATACAATATATGGACAGTTCAAGGCCTTATTCCCACTCTGTTTTTGCCTTGGTTAAAGGGGTTGTGTCTCCATGCTGTTTCCTAGAGTCACAGCCGGCTTCCTCTTCTTGTTCAGGGTGTGGGTGAGTCTACAGCAGTGATTGGCATATTAGCTCTGTTAATTCTAGATGCACTTGTTATAGGAACACTGGTGATGGAGGGGTGTAAACAGCAGGGCAGAAGTTTACAGAGCTCTAAAGTTTGCCAGTAAGAAACATAAACAAGTTCCAGAGTTCATGATAAGACACAGTCAGGAGTAGAGCAGAAAGAGGTGATCGGTAACCTAGGGAAGCTTGTGCACATAAGCAGAAGATACAAACTGCTCTGAAATTAAGCAAAATCATAACAGCAATTTATTTGGCAAAAATCTTTATTTACCTTTGCCTGTATGTTTAAAAATAATCAATAAATGGTAAGACCCCTGTAAAGGCTTGCATTTGAGAGTATATCGCAACATATATATCTCCAATCTATGCAACTGTATATGCTCACTGTGGTTTATGTCAGCCATTGACTCCCATTACAAAAAAAGAAATACCGTACAGCCGTGATGGCGAACCTATGACACGCGTGTCGGCACGGACACGCGTAACGATGTTCGCTAACAGTATGAGGCCGCATGCCGAGAAGGACATTTCATAAAACATTTGCTGTAGTGTAGTGCAGGGGTGTCGCTAAGCAGTTTTATGCGGGGCACAAGCCCCAGAAAAAACTACCTGTGCCCCGAACCTCGCTGGGCTCCAGGCCGCTGCTGTGGGCCTAGAGCGCAATTACCTAATTTTATGTACTGGGGGGCCTATATTACCTAATTTTATGTACTGGGGGCCATGTAACCTAATTATATGTATATTGGGGGCCCTATTACCTGCCTAGCTATATACTGGGGGCCATATTACCTGCCTATATCTATACCTGGGGACATATTACCTTCCTAGCTATATACTGGGGGTCATATTGACTGTCTATCTATACTGGGGGCCATATTATCTACCTATCTATATACTGGGGGCCATATTACCTTCCTAGCTGTATATTAGTGGCCATATTACCTTCCTAGCTGTATACTGGGCGCCATACTACCTGTCTAGCTATATACTGGGGGCCACAAGTTAAATAATATCAAGACCAACAAAAGAAACCAACTGACGGATGAACAAAGAAGTCACTAAGCAGGTAAGTTAAATAATTAGTTTTTGGTTTATTAAATGCAGTTATATATTACAATTATACATTTTTATTTAAACTATAAATATTGCAAAATTATTGTTTTTTCTTGAAGTGACATACCACCCGAGTCATGCTCGGTTTTTTGTCGAATTTTGACACACCAAGCTCAAAATGTTGCCCATCACTGCTGTACAGTATGTTTGTATACTGTGCAATATAGACTGTATATACTAGGGCATAGCAGATTACACTTTTTTGTCCCAACACATCTGCAGATAGCCATAGTACTAAACCGTCTGCAGATCCAATGACAAATTGCTGAATCTGTCACCTCACAGTAAGTGTTTAAGTAACCGTTAGGGAGTTGTCCACTTTTTACAATCTGTTTTTTTAAAGAAGGGTCACCGAAAATAACTGAACCATAGGAAGGGCCACTGCTGAAACCTCCACCAATCAGCTGTAATCTGTAGAAAAATCTGACAGTAAGACTGCTTCCACACACTTAAAAAAAAAAAAAAAAACTACCACTGCAGTTTTTTGAGCCAAAGACAACAGAAAGAAGGAGTATGGTCAACCAAAGAAGTTGAGTGCATGTTCTCAGTGTCATATTCAGAGATTGTCTTTCCAAAATATAGGTATGAGTTCTGGCAGCATTGCTGCAGTGGTTAAACGGGTGAGGGTGTCAGCCTGTTAGTGCTTAAACCATATGCTGTACACTGTTGCCTTACACTGACCCTGGGTGATATTATTTGTGGTGCCCTTTTTTGTGAGCCCTGATGAATCCTCTGGATTGAGGAAGAAACACGTTGGCTCCGGGTTATATATGGGCTTTTTGCTCCGGCTCTTACAGGGGCTTGTGGGTCCGATAACTTTATTGTACGATAGTTGATTTATTACTATCATTCATGACCTTTGTGGTTTACCTTGGTCTTATTACTCTCAGTAAGGGATTTATTGTTTAGTATAGGGTGGTATAGATAGTAGGTTCCGGAGGAGTCGTCCTTATTGGGACGGTTGCTCCTTATTTTTGATAGGTAGGGATTTAGCTTTAGTAGTAGGGGAATATAGGGCTTTTTAATGATTATTATTAAATGTTATATTTTATCAGTGTTAGGCTATTCCGAGTTTTGTTGTTTTGATGTTTAATATGATTTTGGTATTGCTGACTAGCTTTATCTTATGGACTGCCTCGATTCTTTATCTATAGAGGGTTTATTGTTGTTTTTTGATCAACCAGGTGAGGAGTAGAAAGACAAGTGTGTCTTGCCTACAGTCAAGAATGGTGGTGGGGTATCATGGTTTGGGGCTGTATGAGTGCTGCCAGCTGTGGGGAGCTTCATTTGGGGACCATGAATGCCAACATGTACTGTGACATCCTGACGCAGAACATGATCCCCTCCTTTCAGAAACTGGGCCGCAGGGCAGTATTCCAACATATTAACGACCCCAAGCACACCTCCAAGACGACCACTGCCTTGCTAAAGAAAATGAGGTTAAAGGAGCTTTACGTGCCAAGCATGTCTCCAGACCTAAACCCTATTCAGCATCTGTGGGGCATCCTCAAACAAAAGGTGGAGAAGCGCAAAATCTCTAACATCATGGAGGAGGGAAAGAGGATTCCAGTGGCTGCAACCTGTGAAGCTTAAGTGACCTCCATGCCCAAGAGAGTTACGGCAGTACTGGAAAATAATGGTGGCCGCACAAAATTTTGACACTTTGGGCACAATTTGTCTATTTTCTCTTAGGGGTGTACTCACTTTTGTTGTCAGTGGTTTAGACATTGATGACTGTGTGTGGTGTTATTTTGAGTGCCACCAAATTTACACTGTTTATGCAAGTTGTGCACTGACTACTTTACATTGTATCAAAATGTCATATTTTCAGTGTTGTCTTATATCAGTTTATCCGTCTTAAAGTAATATTATAATCACTTGATTACTCTTTATATAGGCAACATAGGATTTTCCCTTATCCTCTTCAATGTACCTCAATGTGAATGGTTGCCATAAACAGATACTTAGAGCACTTAACTTCTTTCACGTATAAATTTAATAATATTTGCACACGTTTTACGTACAGCAAACTTTTTCTCTTCAACACTTTTCAACACTTTATATAAGCGAGTAATCATACGGTGACAAAAGCATATTATATCCAACCTTGATGTTGTTGCGACCGGCGCCCGCGACCCCTCCTGCGGGCGCTGGCACAGCTCTGCCCCGGTCCCCGGGACGAGTGCCGCCGCTGCCCGGGTGTCGGGCGGCGGGCGGACTCGCCCTCCGGCGCGCCAGTACGTACCCGGCCGCGCTCCAGTGTCCCTGAAAGCCTCCTGCTGTCCGGCGCGCGCGTCCCTGTGATCAAAAGGGCGCGCAGCGCGTCCGGCTCTGTGACATTTAAAGGGGCAGTGCCCGGTTAATTGGGTAATTGCGGGCACTGCCTCTATTTCACCTGGGCGCTTCCGCCCGCTCCCTGCCGGATCTTTAGGTGCCTTGCCTATTGAGAAAGCGTTTCCCATTGCCTCGTCCCGATCTACCGTGTACCGTATCCTCCCCTTCCGTCTCCTTGACCACCGAAAACTCTGCCGCCTTGCCCTGACCGCCTGCCTGTCCACGAAACCACGAACCATAGCTGCCTGCCTTGACCTTCTGCCTGACCCCGACTACAGCCTGCCTGACGATTTTGCACCACGCTATACTTCCGGGTGCCACCGCAAGCAAGTCACGTCCGGGGTAACGACCTGGTAGACTCCCGCCGCAGCAAGTCCATCCCGCTTTGCGGCGGGCTCTGGTGAAAACCGGGACCTACTTAGATTCCGGTCCCTGGCGTGGCTTACACCATCGCTTGTGGTGGTCCAGTGGATCCACTTCTGCGTCCGGAACCGTAACAGATGTCTTGAATTGGCTGTGAATAGCCTGCAGTTCATTGCAGCTCTGAATGTGCGGTCTCCATCAGCCTCCTGCTCGCAAGCACCTGCTACGTTTCGGGATACGCCCCCTTTGTCAGTGTTGTCCCATGAAAAGGTATAATACAATATTTCCAAAAATATGAGGGAGGTACTTACTTTTGTGAGCTACTGTATTTACATATATATAATGGGCCATTTTTTGAGGACACGTTTGCTTTAGAAGAACAGCAGAAAAGAAAATATATTCATAGCTCATATACAGTAATTAGCTTCTGGGTTACCCCTGATGTTTTTCTGGATACAATGAAGCAGAATAAGTTTTAGGCTCTTTATGTGTTTATTAAATACAATTTGCATTTCTAAGCACAAACACTGCAGGATTTTAGCATCTTTATTTTTTATTTTTTTTTACATCTGAACATTCTGGACATCGGATCCTTATTAAATCACCAGTCTGCCACTGTTATGAAACGACAGATACTTTCTTCAGATTGAATCCATTTCCAAACATTACATATGTCTCCGCAGCTGAAAAAGCTTTCTGTGCTGCGATCTGGCATCTTCCCGCAACGGTTACTTTCTGCCACTCCATTTGTTATTTACAGCCTTCATATGTCGCACTGCCATCTCAATATGGAATTTGTCAAATGAATTTCCATATTTCTGTGAAATGTTTTCCCTTCAGCAAATGCCAGTAAACCTTTTCAATGCTTCATACAAATCAGGCAGTAAAGTTATTATAAGCCACATAGTCTAGGTTTAGCAAATCAAAATGCCTACCTCCCACAGCGCTTTAAAGTCCTTCTGCTCAATTCGTAAGAGTTCGCTGAATTCCCTCGTGACAATGGTGGCATGTCGGGGTGTGTTGTCCAGAATTGACTCTCCAAAAGCCGTACCAACCCCCAGCGTGCATATGATGACTGCATCCTAGGGTAAAAGTAGAAAGAAATTATCTAACCAGTGCCTCTCATGGCAACTATATGATGCCCAAAGAAAAGTTACAGCAAAACTAAGCAATTTGTAAGCACAGTTTAGAGGCTGTGTACGGTATCTAGCACCCAGCTGAAAACTACACTTAGGATTATTGTGAAAAGAGTCCTGTTAGTCAGCGGCATTCCAGCGAGCGTAAGGCTATGTTCACATGGCTTAAAATGGGACGTATTTCAGTCCGTAATTATGCGCCGGAGTGCGCGAATTACGGCTGGAATACGTCCCAGGCATTACAGTAATCCACAGTTCTCATAGAGAACTATGGATTATGTTTCCTCTCCCTGCTCGGCGAATCCGCCGGGCGGGGAGAGAAGTGACATGTCATTTACTAGCGGCTTATAAGCGCCGCTAGTCATGATAGTCTATGGGCCAGTGAGGTGCCGGCCCCCGCTTTCGCCCCGCCCCCGTCCACATGGCGTAATTGCGGGGCGTAATTACACCCCGCAAATAAACTGTGTGAACATAGCCTAACTGTCCGTGACCGCTTATAACACTCTTCCACAAGTTCTTTTCAGCTGGATGCCAGACACATTATGGAGCCCCCCAAATGTAGTCCCGGGCACTGTAAAATTTCACCCCTTGTGGTCTGTTCTTTTTTGGCTTTCATTCAAAAGCCATAATTTTTTCAATATTTCTATCTTGTAGTAACATGAAGGCCTGTTTTTTGTGGGGTAAGCCTGGATTCACATGGTTCTTTTTCATGCATGTGTATTTGTAAGCCATCAATAACATTTATTAAGGCATTTACGCAAGAATTCTGGCCGATTTGCAGCAAACATGGGGCGACAAATTTCATGCACATAATAAAGGCATAGAATGTGCCTGATTTATGAACCTGCTCTACAGCGGGTCATAAATCAGGTGCATTCTAGCACTAGGGCGACAGTTCTGGCTCAGGCAAATCACTTTGAAAGTGGTTTACCTGTTCCAGCTGTAATGCGCCTAGAATTGCCGTAACGAAGCTATAAACATGTAGCTTTAATACGGTTCTAGTGCGCTCCCCCCCGAAATCAGGCACATTACAAAGGTGTAATGCGCCCGGGAGTGGCGTGTGGGAGATTTAAAAGTGCATGAACGGGGCTGCGTCTGATATCGGGCTGAAAAGACGCCAGATACCCCGTTTATACATTCATGCCACACCCCGTTTTAGGCGGGAGGGTCCCAGCTATTTGGGGGCCCTCCAGCCACTCCAAAGGGGGGATGTTGGCATTCTCACGCCGCCCAACAGGAGCTGAGGATTCTTTAACTCAGGCCCGGCGACAGAGTAGCGCAAAAGTGCAGCTACTCTGGCGCCGCGGGCCGCTCCTACAGGCGGGTGAATGGGCCGCTGCGGCCCGCTTTCACACACGCCCGGAGTCTCGCTGTGCAGGGAGATGCGCAGGAGGAATTCGCTCCACCTCCACTCTCACCTGGTCATGTAACAGGGGGTTTTTGTGCGCCGACTTTACGGTCAGGGCAGGGGGAAGTGACGCGCGGTGCTTCATTTCCCCCCGGGGCCCCCCCTGAGGAGACGGTGGGAGCGGGCAGCGTGCAGGAGCGGGTGAGGTAATGGATTTTATTATTTTATTTTTTTGTAAAAGGGGGGCTCTACCTGGCTACAATGGGGGCTTACCTGGCTACATGGGGGCACTATGGCAACAGAGGGGCACTACCGGGCAACAATGGGGGCCTTCCTGGAAAGAGGGGGCACTACCGGGAAAAGGGGGGGGCATACCTGGCAAAGAGGGGACATTTACCGGGAAAACAGAGGGGGCACTACCGGGCAAAAAGGGGGGGTCTACCGGGGAACAGGGGGGGCACTACCTGGAACAATTTTTAAAAATGGAATGAACAAGAGCATGAACTGTGACATTTTTTGGCATGAGAGTCACATAAATGCGTCTTATTGTACAAACTGGAATAGACGGCTCCTGAAAAGTGGTGCAGACATAAGTGTCGGTCTTGTCGGACGGACTCATTCTTTTTGCCGCAAACGCTTTAGGACTGTGTCGACTATGGCGCAGCCCATTAGTTCTGTCACAACCTACGACAACTTTCACACATCTTGGTCAGTAAACTACCTAATATAGGGTAAATAGAAATACCAGTTTAAATCTTGCACAATTTATCATCCTTGATAAATGTGGCGCAATTGATTTGACTGTCTTATGTGTTAGCTATGTTCACTACGGACTTAAACTGGGGGCGTAATTCCGCCCCGCAATTACGCCTGTGGCCGGGGCGGGGCGGGAGGGGGAGGGGGAGAGCGGGGGGCCGGCACATCGCCGGCCCATAGACAGTCATCGCTAGCGGCGCGTATACGCCGCTAGAAAGTGACCATGTCCAATTATCTCCCCCTCGGCGTATTCGCCGAGCAGGGAGAGGAGACGTAATGCATAGTTCTCTATGAGAACTGTGCATTACCGTAGTTACTGGGACGGATTCAGCCCGTAATTGGCGCACTCTGGCGCGTAATTACGGACTGAATCCCAGAATAAGCCGTGTGAACATGGCCTAAGAGTTACTGTCTAGCAGTAAGACTGTCTATGCTGCCCACAGCAACCAATTAGAGCTCATAGCAACCAATCTGAGCTCAGCGTTCCTTTCATATACTGCTCTGGAAAAATGAAAGCTGAGCTCTGATTGGTTGCTATGGGCTCTGAATGGTTGCTATGGGCTCTGATTGGTTACTATGAGCTCTGATTGGTTGCTAATAGCAAAGACAGTCTTACTGCTAGGGTATGTTCATACGACGTATTCCGATGCCTACTGTATGCGGCGCAATACACCGGGTGTTGTAGAAGTATGCACTGCCAAGCACATACTTTTAAAATGCTCTGGCCCAGCTCCCACAGACTTTCACTTTCCACGACATTTAAAGAGAACTTGTCACATAGGTTATGCCCCCCTTGCTGAGGGCAGCACAAGCTAGTGTCAGACCTGCTGTTTCCAGCACTGTGTCCCTTATTCTGTAAGATGCTGGAGTTTTCGAGTATTTATTGCTCAAATCTGCAGTTTTCAGGCAGAAAAGTCAGGAAAAGAGTCAGTTTTTTTCATGCCCCGCCTACCTGGGGCTAGCCACGCCCACCTCAACTGATAAACCTATTACTTTGAATAGATAGAAACATGTGAATAACTGCCAGGTGGGCGGGGCTAGCCTTTAGTGGGCGGGCTAACACATGCTCATGAATAAGATTTGAGGGGTAAATGCTCTAAAACTCCAGCATCTTATAGAATAAGGGGCACAGCGCTGGAAACAGCAGGTCTGACACTGGCTTGTGCTGTCCTCAGCAAGGAGGGCATAATCTATGTGACAGGTTCCCTTTAAGCCCTGAGATGGAGTGACATGTCATTTCTTTCTCCCGGTGCGTAATGTGTTTGGGGGAAAACAGGTATCATAGATGTCAATGAGAGCTATGAATGACAGGATTTGCGGCCCGTACTTCAGGCGTATTGCAGCGCAATTATACTCCGAAATATGGAACACAAATACACTGTGTGAACACACCCTAAGACAGTTTTCATACATAAGACCCAGTACTGGCAAATGTGCCCCACTGTGGGAACTCAGATTGCAGTTGTTATTTGTACACTTTGGGTTACATATGATTAATTAAATAACTTAATGTGTTTATGTTAAATAAAAATGCTAATTCCATTAGGGTATGTTCACACTGCGTATTGGGGCGCGTACTGTGCACGCCGCAATACGCCATGTGTTTTAGAAGTACGCGTGACCCCCGGCTGGTCCCATTCACAGCTATTGCTGCGAAGAAGTGACATGTCACTTCTCTCCCCTGGCGTACAATACGATCGTATCGTACGCCTGGGGAGAAGAGGCGTAATTCATAGTTCTCTATGAGAGTTATGAATTACTGTAATTGCGCCGCAATTACGCCATGTGAACATACCCTTATTGCTTTTTTCTTATGATTATTGCCATGTGGTATAAGTAAAATGTTAACTTTGCTGCAATAACATATATGTATATGTATATATAGACTTTACTGTTGCAAAACAGTAATGTTTTTATTGAATGTGTATATATATTTTATTAAACGTGATTCTACATTTTGCCATTACCTAATCTGCTATTGCTCCTTTCATAAGCTCATACGCTATTACAATTGAGGTTGTGAATTGTCTGTATCTGTGTCCAATGTCGCTAAATAAAAAAGGTTTATAAAGTTTTACACAATGTAATTACCATAATTAGGAATCTGAACAAAACTGGCAAAGGGAAAGTAATGTTTACATGAAGTTCATTTTCTGTCATGCAGTAACTGCAATCACTTCTGGTCCAGTGAAAAGACGAGATTGAGCAGGAATAGAAACTGACAGTGTACCGACACCTAGTGGAGTACAGACGCCACTTCATCAGGAAAGATTATAAAACACTACAAGGTAAACACATTTGTTATTTGCAAACTTTTTGGATGAAGGGGGCTCTAGGCTCTGACAGCTTGCAAATATTTGTATGGTAAGCCATTAGAAGGTATCACTATCTATAACATATGTTTTGGGACATAAAAATATTTATCATAACATAGATTTAAACACATATCATTATTAGGTACAAACGAAAGAAACCGAAAATGAGCAAGAGACTCTATGGGTGTTGAAAGCACAGAGACTCCCCTATAGAAAAGCATAAAGACAACCCTTCAGAAAAGTATAGGAGTCCCCACTAAAAAAAAAAAGTTTGCCTTTTCCTAGGAAGCATAAAAAGGGCCCCTCCTTATAAAAGCATAGAGACCCCTCCTTATAAAAGCATAGAGACCCCTCCTTTTAAAAGCATAGAGACCCCTCCTTATAAAAGCATAGAGACCCCTCCTCATAAAAGATCAAACCCCCCCCTTTAAAAAGTTTAAAAGGGCCCCCCTCCTAAAAAAAATAGAGACTTTCCTATAAAGTATGGACCTCTGCTAATAAAGTATAGGACCTCTCCCCGTAAAAGTAGAGACCTTTCCCCGTAAAAAACATAGGACCCTTTCGTAAAAGTATAGGGGCCCCCACTAGAAAATAGAGAGCCTCCTCATAAGAGAAGCAGAGATACCCTCTACAAAAGCATAGAGACCCCTCCTTATAAAAGCATAGAGACCCCTCCTCATAAAAGCATAGAGACCCCCTCTTAAAAAGCATAGAGACCCCCTCTTAAAAAGAATAGAGACCGCTCCTTCTAAAAATATAGAGACCTCTCCTCATAAAAGTATAGAGACCTCTGCTCATAAAAGCATAGAGACCTCTCCTCGTAAAAGCATAGAGACCTCTCCTCGTAAAAGCATAGAGACCACTCATCGTAAAAGCATAGAGACCGCTACTCATAAAAGCATAGAGACCTCTCCTCATAAAAGCATAGAGACCGCTCCTCATAAAAGCATAGAGACCGCTCCTCATAAAAGCATAGAGACCGCTCCTCATAAAAGCATAGAGACCGCTCCTCATAAAAGCATAGAGACCGCTCCTCATAAAAGCATAGAGACCTGTCATTATAAAATTAGAGACTTTATTCTACAAAAGCATACAATCCCCATTACAAAAGCATATAGACCCCCTCGTAAAAAGCATAGAAACCCCTCCTCGTAAAAGCAGAGAGACTCCCTTCTACAAAAGCATGAAGACTCCCTCCTCTACAAAAGCATCTAATCCCCATTACAAAAGCATAGAGACCCCCCTCTAAAAAAGCATAGAGACCCCCACTACAAATTCACAGAGACATCCCCCTCTACAAAGACATAGAGATCCCCTTCATCATAAGAATAAAGAGTTCCCTCTGTACAAAAATATATACTCTCCATTACAAAAGCATAGAGACCCCCCTCTAAAAAAGCATATAGAACTCCCCTGTTAAAAAAAAAACAGATCCCCTCAACAAAAGCAGGCTCCTTACTACAAAAGAATAGAGACCCCCTTCTACAAAAGCATAAACTTTCCCCTTTATAAAACCATCTACTCTCCAGTACAATAGCATAGAGACCCCACCTCTAAAAAAAAGCATTGAGAACACCTACAAAAGCACAAACGACCCCCTCTACAAAAGCACAGCGACCCCCCTCTAAAAAAAACATTGAGAACCCCTAAATAAAGCACAGACTCCCCACTAAAAATGCATAGCGACTCCCCCCATACAAAAGCTTACAAACTGGCTCCTCTACAAAACATAGAGAACTCTCTACAAAAGCATAGAAACTACCTTTTACAAAAGTATAGAGACTCCCCACTACAAAAACATAGACCCCCCCTCTTAAAATCCCAGACTGCCCACTACAGAAGCAAAGAGACTCTCCTCTACAAAAGCAGAGTCCCTTCTACAAAATCATAGAGACCCCCTCTACAAAAGCAAAGACACAACACTCTCCAAAAGCAAAGATATCTCCCTCT
This sequence comes from Phyllomedusa bahiana, assembly GCA_025379985.1. NCBI lineage: Eukaryota > Metazoa > Chordata > Amphibia > Anura > Hylidae > Phyllomedusa > Phyllomedusa bahiana. Next base: position 95,038 of record JAODAL010001218.1, on the reverse strand, counting down.
ACAAAACAGAGACTCCATCTACAAAAAGCATAAAGGCCCCTTCTACAAAAACATAGACTCCCCCCTATAAAAGCATAAATTAAGACCCCAGACCAGACACCAGGATTAATTCAGACCTAAGACCAGACCCCTAATTTAGTTTAGACTAATGAACCATCTATACCCACTTCAAACAGTCCCTAAAGATTCCTTACTGTCATGTGCAGAGCCCTTTGGCCCCAATTCACTCCCAGAAAAAGATCCCAAAGTTAAAGGGGTTGTCTCACTACATTGATTCATCTTGCCTCAGTCCTGTTTTCTTGGTTTCATTTTGAATTCAAGGGCGTGTTTAGTGGCTTTTACTAGGTTGCAGTAGAAGCCAGGTCTGGCAGCCTATCAGGAGAGATCAAACAGGTCAGTAGCTATAGCGACCTGAGGAGCTGATGCAGCCCATACAAGAGGGGATATCTCGGAATAGGTAGGACACTGTTAATGGACACATATTGCAAAGTGACTTGTTTTTGCAAGATCTTTACCATAAAAAGCAATCTTTGTAGTGAGACAACCCCTTTAATTCAGACCACATGACCCTAAATTAATTAAGACCCCAGACTAGATCCTTAATTTAATTTAGATACACAGACCAGACTTCATAATCTAAACACACCTCATGCCAGTTCCTTATTATTTCTTAGTGTCATGTCCAGTGCTCTGAGCTCCACTGCATTGGGTAATAGAGACCTCCTCTACAATAGCATAGATACTCCCCACCACGAAAGCATAGAGACTACTCACTATAAAACCTATAAAACCATGGAGACTCCTTCTTCTGCAAAAGCATACAGGCTCCCCACTACAAAGGCACAGTCTCATCCCTCTAAGGCCATGTTCACACGGCTTACTCTGGGATGTATTTCAGTCCGTAATTACGCGCCGGAGTGCGCAAATTATGGGCTGGAATCCGTCCCAGTCATTACGGTAATGCACAGTTCTCATAGAGAACTATGGATTACGTCTCCTCTCCCTGCTCGGCGAATCCGCTGCAGGGGGAGATAATTGACATGTGAATTACCAGCGGCGTATACGCGCTGCTAGTAATGACAGTCTATGGGCCGACGAGGTGCCGGCCCCCCGTCCCCGCCCCCGCCCACACGGCGTAATTGCAGGGCGTAATTACGCCCTGCAAATACACTGTGTGAACCTAGCCTAAAAAGCATAGACCCTCCTATATAAAAGCATAGACTCCCCACTACAAAAGCATAGAGACCCCTCTTTATAAAATTGTAACAGCCACTGGTGTGGACTGTAATGACCGCTGGATGCACTGGACCACCGCAAGTGATAGTGTAAGCTACGTCAGAAAGTGGAGTCTAAGGGGCTCCTGATTTTCACCAGAGCGCACTACAAGGCGGGTTGGGCTTGCTGTGGAAAAAAACCCAGGTCGGTACCCCAGACGCACCTTGCTTGCGGTGGTGGCTAGTGTGTATCGAGATAGACAGTCATAAGACAGGCTTGTGGTCGGGGACAGACAACAAGGTCAGGCATGGCAGCAGGCAGAATGTGGTCAGAGGACAGAGGCAGAGGTCTTGGTACATGGTAAGACAAGAATACTAATCAATGCTTTCTCTCAGGCTCAGAGCACTGTAGATCCGGCAAGGTCATAGGGAAAAGGCAGGACTAAATAGGGTCAGCACCCGTTGATAACGAATTACTGGCAAATTAAACAGTACTGAGCTGGTTTACGTGCACCCAATGGAGAGGGGATGTGAACACTGGCCGACAGGAGAGCAGCGGGAAGTAAGGAGAGGTGAGCAAAAGAGCTGGGGCTGTATCCTATGAGTGTGCCCGTGGCACTGCAGGTTTCGGTGCCAACCACACCAAAGTGAGTACACCGCTCACATTTTTGTAAATATTGTATAATATCTTTTCATGGGACAACACTGAAGATATGACACTGTGATACAATGTAAAGTAGTCAGTGTACAGCTTGTATAACAGTGTAAATTTGATGTGCCCGCAATATAACTCAATACACAGCCACCAATGTCTAAACCACTGGCAACAAAAGTGAGTACACCCCTAAGTGACAGTGGACAAATTGTGCACAAAGTGTCAATATTTTGTGTGGGCCCCCATATTTCCAGCACTGCCCTTTAAATCTCTTGGGGTGGGGTTCCTAGAGCTTTACGGTTGCACCAATGGAATCCCTTTCCCCTTTCCCCCGTGGGCGCACAGGCTGTGGATTTGGAAACCTTTTGGGTCCCCCACTTCCATTGAGGATGCCCCCAGAGTCAATAGGGTTTTGGGTGGGAAAATGCTTTGGCCCGTCCAGCACTTTAATCATTTTCTTTACAGGGCAGTGGTCTCTTGGGGGTGTGTTTGGGTGTTATCATGTTTTGGAAAACCCCTTGCCCAGAAGGGAGGGGAAATTGCTTGTTCGTATGTAAGGGGAAAGTTGGGATTCATGGTTCCCTCCTGAACTGTAGCTCCCCCCAAACCGCAGCACCATGCAGTCAAAGGCCTTCTTAGAGCAGGAGGGAGAGTGGGCTGCCCCGGATGCCGGGTGCCTAGAAAGGGAGAAGGGGTGCCAAGCCGCTGGTAAAACTGATTCCCCGATTCGTCAAGATGTGTGTCCCGAGTTTTAAGTTCAAACAAGGTTCCGCCGAGTTAGGAAGTCCCGCATCACCTTTCCCCAAGGGAAAGGCTTGTCCCCACGGCTTTGAATACCGTCTGCAAAAGGGTAAAAATTTTAAAAACGGGGCCTTTTATGGAAAAACCCGTGCAGCAGTCCCCACTGCAAGGGTTTTCCGCCCGGCGGTTTTTCAGACCGCCGGTGGTCCGACAAACATTGAACATATCTATGAGAAGGGGGAGGGCTTTTCTCCGCTAATCGCGGAGAAAAGCCGTCCCCCGGCCGCCGTGTGCACAGCGAGAAAGCAGTGCAAATACAGGTTGGATAAACCGGCGGGAATTTGTCCTGTGCCGTGTAAACGGCCCCTAAGTGAAAGTCTGTGCCCCCTGCTGTGCTGTTATTTCTGCTTCCAAGTCCTGAACCATCTCCTGCTGCAGAAACTCTTTCATTGGTGTCAGCAGCAGCCATCCTGCCCCAGGCTGCCCACAACCTGCAGGTCTAAAGAGAGTGAGTAGCCTCACTGTAGAGACCAGTACTACATAGTATGATGGGAGCTATAACAACCTGATCTTCATGTCTTCATGGGTGTAAACTGTGTAGGATTATTTACATACTTGTGTGCATATGTATAGGTTTATATGTATGTATACATGTGTGTATTTACTGTATATTTTTGCACATGTGTGTATGTATATATATATATATATATATATATATAATATATATCTATTATATATATATATATATATATATATTTCAGTTCCTTATAGAGTTCTTTGTCATGAGGTGTCATGTTGAATGTCCAGTGACCAGTATGAGAGAGTGTGAAAGCAGTGTAGGAAAAATGGCAAATTAGGTGTGTACTCACTTTTGTTGTCAGCGGTCAAGACATTGATAGCTGTGAGTTATTTTGAGGGCACACCAATTATATATAGTTATACAAGCTGCATGCTGACTACTCTACATTGTATGAAAGTGTCATGTCTTCAGTGTTGTCCGATGAAAAGATATAAGAAAATATTTACAAAAATGTGAGGGGTGTACAAGCTTTTGTGAAATACATTAGGTACTGACTGATGGCAGAGACAAAAGTCACAGCAGTCAGTGGAGTTACTGCAGCTTAGGGCAAGTACAGTTAAAGGGGTTTTGCCACCATGCAATGTTGACGTGGGATGCTTAGAAATCATAAGTTAGGCACTTTCCTAATTGCATGTCATTAAAAAAAAGTGTAAGGTGCCACAGCTGCAGCCTTCGTTACCTTATCATTGTGTACAGCTGGTTGTCATTGGAGCCGACCTGTTCTAAGCCTCCTGCTTGCCGGCCGCGCCTGCATGGTTCAGTCCTCTTCCTCTGAAGCCTCCTCGGGAGCGTGCACGTTTTCTATGTTCTAGTTCCTTGCCCCGATCCCTTACTCCTTGTCTTCTACGTTTCTTTATATTCTGGGTCTTTGCCCGATCCCTTACTCCTTGTCTTCTACGTTTCTCTATATCCTGGATCTTTGTCCCGCTCCCTGCCTCCCTGCTTATAGTTATGGAGCTCAGGAGCGCGCACGACTCGCGGCGCGATGACATCACTAAGTGCCGTCTGGAGGGCGTTTTTTTTTTAAACTACTCAACCAGAGAACGCCCCCCCCCCCCCCCATCTCAAGACCCAGGGGACCAGCGGCAGCGTGTGAGGTAGGGAACAGCCGTCTTGGCAAATCCCCTTTAAAACTACAGGCTCCATTTGCTACCCTTACTCCTTTATATATTTAGCATTCTCACGTCCAGGTTGGGTCCTCCCCGGGGGCCCTCTTGCATTTCATCTTGATGCTGTTCAGTATCCAGGTGTTGTGCATCTCCCACATACAAAGCCATGATGGTGAATGTTGTTAACGACCCAATGCAGTGGAGCCCAGAGCACTGCACATGGAGGAAATAATAGGGAACTGGCATGAGGTGTGAATAGATTATAAAGTCTCATCTGTATGTCTGAATTAAATTAGGGATCTAGCCTAGGCTATGGTCTGGGGTCTTAATTCATTTAGAGGTTTTGGGTCTGGATGAATAGTGGGATCTTCAGGAGTGAACTGGGGCTCAGAGCTAAAGGGCACTGCACATGGCAGTAAGAAATTGTTGGGGATTGATTTGAAGTGTGAATAGATAGTTTGTGTGTCTGAACTAAATTAGGGGTCTGGTGTTGGCTCTGAATTAATATAGGGGTCTTAAATAACTTTGCCTGGGACCGGAATTAATTTAATGATCTTGTCTGGGGTCGGAATTAATACTGGAGCCTGCTCTGGGGTGTAAGTTAATTTCCAGGTGTGGTATGAGGTCTAAACACAGAAAAAAATGGGACATTTAATTACTGTGCAATCCTAATGTGTTCATTTTTGCTTTGAGTACTTCAAAATAAATGCAGATTCCAGACCAGATTTCAAAATCAACCTGGACCCAGACACTACCGCACGTTCCTGAACCAGACTCCTTAATACATTGAGACCTCTGATAAGATCCAAGAACAAGTTGAGACGCAAGATCTCAAAATTAATTCAGGTCCCTGGACCAAACCTAAAAATGTATTCAGACCTCATACCACAAAAAACACAGAAACAAGGCCATACCCACAGTTCAAAGGCTGGACTGAAACGGAACCCCTATGTTACTTGGGAAAGATAAACAGGTGCAGCTGATTGCTGAGCAATCTTGAATTAATTTTGAGATCTTGGGTCTCAACTTGTTCTTGGATCTTATCAGAGGTCTCAATGTATTTAGGGGTCTGGTTCAGGAACCTGCGGTAGTGTCTGGGGTCCAGGTTGATTTTTAAATCTGGTCTGGGATATGCATTTATTTTGAAGTACTCCAAGCAAAAACAAACACATTAGGATTGCACAGTGTCACAAGACACCATCCAGGCGGTTGTATGTATGGCACTGTACTATAGATGTATTTTCATCTAGAATACTTCTGTAATAGAACAAGCAATAGAACTGCCACCATTTTGTTTAATGATGGATGATGAAACAGATCTGTTTTTGTGAATTTCCAGTAGGGCCGCAGAGATCGCTATGGTTGTTTAAAGCCTAAAGTTGGATACAAAGTCAGAGGTATGTTTTGACATATATGTTGAGACAGGAGAGAGGTCTAAGCAGCATGTCCTGTAGGGCTTTTGCTGTACCTCTGCTGCATGGGAAATATTACATAACACAAAAACATTAATATTCGTCATTGTAGCTATATAGGGAGCATATATTACAAGTATATATGATAATGATGAAACTATATAAAAATATTATTTTATATTTAAAGGAAGTGTTCCGGGAGTTAAAAAAGCTCATTGATCCATCGGGTATGATAAAAAATATAAGATAAGACTCATACTTACCTCCCAGTCGCTCAGGTTCAGTCCCTGCGGCCGTTCCATTCACCTCCGCTGAAGTAGTGAATGGACATCATTCACCTGACAGATGCAGTCAATCACAGGTCAAAGCAGTCACAAGCATGTGACGTTGTGGCCTGAGATTGGCTGTCACATGAAGGGTATGTTCACACGATGTATTGCGACGCGTACAGTACGTGCTGCAACACATCGTGTGCTTCGGAAGCTCGTGCTGATCAGCGCGTTCCCCCGCAGCGCGTGGGGGCCGGCAGCCCACCAGCACCATAGACATGCATTACTCATGTCACTTATCTCCCCGCACTTACAATACGATCGTATTGTACGAGCAGGAAGAGGAGGCGTAATCCATAGTTCCCTAATTTTGTGCCGAAATTACGGTAATCCATAGAGAACTATGGATTACCGTAATTTCGGCACGCATCTCCCCGGATTACAGCGCAAATACACAGCGAAATGCACACCGAAATTTGCCCGTGTGAACATACCTGAATAATGAACGTTCACTGCTTCAGTGGAGTTGAATTGGGCGACTGCAGGGTCTGAACGGGAGCATCTGGGAGGTAAGTATGAGTCTTATCTTCTATTCTTTATCATGCCCGATGACAGATGAGCATTTTTAACTCCCGGTATATCCCTTTAAGGCTATATGAGGGCACTGATCTAAGATATTTGTTATTTTACTCTTCACTTACAATATTGCATATACTGTCACTATGAGCTTCATGTATGAAAACTGTCTAGGTCTAAAATTCACTATGTTGCCCATAGCAACCAATCAGAGCGCCCCCCTCATTTCACATAGTGCTCTGGAAAAATGAAAGGGGCGCTCTTTTGCTATGAGCTCTGATTGGATGCTATGGGTGACAAAGTGAATTTTAGACCTAGACAGTTTTCATACATGTGGCCCTATGTGGTTATCAGCTATTTTACCTGATGGCTGTTTGTCTCGGTCACTTTGACATCCAAGGATCCTGTGAGCACCGCATACCAGCTTGTACCAATGTCGCCCTGACGATACACTGAAACCAAAAAAGAACCAGAATTTTTATAGCCATTTGGAAGGTCATTTTTACCTCTGTAATAAGGAAACAGCCCTAAATTGAATAAAACGGCCCGTAAAAAGGAGATACAAATAATATGTCAAGATATTAAAATGATAAATGATTTGGTACTATAAAAGGGGCAGTTCCACATTTATGGCATTCCTATCTCGAGAACACGCTGTAATGTTGGTGGTTTGGATTCACTGGACCACCTCTAAGTAGGTAGCCTCCCGTTTCTCACCTGAGCCAGTCACAAGGCAGGTGGGACTTCTGCGGCGGGAGACTACCAGGTCACTACCCCTGACACGACTTGCTTGCAGTGGTGGCCGGGGTGTCGCATGGTACACAATCGTCAGCCGGAGATGTAATTGGGGACAGGCGGCGAGGTCAGGGCAGATGGCAGGCAAAGAGGTCAAATGTACAGAGCAGACGAACTGGTAAATGGTGATAGCAGGAATAAGAATACAATGCTTTCTCTATGGGCACGAGCACCAAAGATCTGGCAAGGACAACAGGGGGTGGAAATAAGATACATTGTAAGTGCCCGGAAATTATCCAAGTACTGGTGTGTTGACCCTTTAAATTTCACAAAGCCAAACCCTAGGAGACGCACGCGCTGGCACACAGCAGAGGCACACAAGGAAGCAGGAGCGAGGAGAGGTGAGTAACCAGCATGTGGGGCTGCAGCGTGATCCATGACAGTACTCCCCCCTCACTAGTTCTCCTCCTCTTTTTGGCCTGTTGATATTTAGCAACCAGATCTGGGGCATCCAGTTTACAAGATAGTACCGTTTTCCCCTGACAAACTTCTTGGACAGAATTCCCTTGACTTCAAAGGTGTCTTCTGTATCAGCTTCAGGAGAAGGAGACAGAATCTTTTGGGAGAAGCGATTGAGGACCAAGGATTTTAGGAGGGAGATGCAGAAGGAGTTCGGGATGCGCATTGATGGTGGAAAGCAGAGCTAGTAGGCACAGAGAATAAGGGAGATTTTATTATAAGAAGTCAGAACTTGTGTGGTGCTGGAGAAAATTATCTATTTGCAAGTAATTGGAGCTCACTGCAGGTCCACAGAGGTGTCATCACGGAGGGACAATTCTCTCATGGAGGATACACTAACCTCATTTGCTACATTTCTTACCCACTAAGGAACTCTGCCGATGCTGAGGGAAACGCGTCTGGGTGGTGAGTCAGGTCTTGTGCATCTCGCATCATTGGATGCCTTGCTTGAGTTGTTTTGATTCACATCTTCATTATAGATATTGTCACCTAATTGTGTTTTTTTCTTTTGTTATAGAGTTAGGGATTTTGTGTGGAAGAGTCTAGTCGGTGGGACCGTCCTTTTTCAGGACCCTTTTCCCGCAGAGGGCCACTTATAGGGCTTAAGAATTATTAGGGATTAGTAGGCTCTGTCTCTTACTATTGTTATCTCTGTTTTTTTTTTTTTAACGTGTGGTGACAATTCTATATGGTTATATGGATGTGGTTAGTCCCTCATTGTTTGTGACATATATTCTTTTGGAGTTATCTGAGATGGTTAGATTTTAATTTAATAAAAGGTATGTTTTAGATTGGAAGTTTTTTCTTTTCCTGTTTTGTTTATTTCAATCAGATTTATAACATTTGTGGTGTTTCTTTCCTTTTGGTTTACCGTGCACCGAGTTCTGAAGAGTCTGATAGAAGACCAGGTGAGCGGAAGGGGGAGGGGGGGGAGACTGTTCTGTATTTGAACTTAATCCCCAAACATCTCTACTCACTCTATCTCCACTCCTCACATGACCTTCTCCTCTCCTCTCCTCTTGTCAGCTCCTCACACAACCATCTCCAAGACTCCTCCTGTGCTTCCCCCATACTCTGGAACTCAGTACCCCATCACATCAGACTCTCCCCCACCTTTCAAAAGTAGTTTCAAGAGTGACCTGAAAATCCATCTCTACAAGAGCCTACAAATAATACAAACATAATACAAAGATCTCCGTCCTTCACCTTCTGTCTCCCCCCTTGTAGATTGTAAGCTCTCACTTTTTGTATGAGTTGTTATTTAGTGTTAGTAATGCATCTGAACCCCTTGGCTTGTGAAACTAATGGCACTCAAAAATAAAGAATAATAAATTAATAAATCCTGTAGCGGGACAGTGAACAATTTATTGTCTGGCATCTTTTTAATACAGTATCTCTGTAGGAAGATGTGATTCAAAGTGATTTAGAGATTCACTGTGAATAGCTTGAGCTTTCATTATATTCATTATATTGTCTGTACTTACATGTAACCCCTTTCTCCAAGCTCTCATAATAGCCACAGAAGCAGATCTGCTGGAGTAAGTTTGGATGGAATCTCTCAAAAGCCTTCACTGCTTTCAGACGGGCAAATATTATGTCTACATCTTCTCCAGAACGTTCCAGTGGTCTGAAAATAATCAGACGAGAGAAACTCAAAATCCTAACAATAACTGATTGACAAATTAGAACGCAAGTCATAAAGTTTAAGAAATATTAGCGCACAAAGATTTACACAAAGATTCGGTGCGTGTGAAGACGAGACCGGGGCATCGAGCTGAAGAAGCAATTAGTAAGACACGATTTGACAGCTGTCACACCACGGAACAAATACTATAGAGAACGACCCGAGTTCCACATCATATACAAGAAAGCTTTCATTTCCATCACACTGACCATGCAGATACACCATACATCTGATCAACCACAGAGTGCTAGTTCCATCTTAAAGAGAACCTGTCACATAGTTTTTGCCCCCCTGGCTGAGAACAGAACAAGCTAGCGTCAGACCTGCTGTTTCCAGCGCTGTGTCCCTTATTCTGTAAGATGCTGTAGTTTTCGTGTATTTAATGCTCAAATCTACAGTTTTCAGCCAGAAGAGTCATTCGAAGAGTCCTTCAGAGTGTCAGTTTTTTTTCAAACCCGGCCAATCGGAGGCTAGCACCGCCCACCTCAACTTACAAACCTATTACTTTGAATAGGTAGAAACATGTGAATAACTGTCAGTGGGCGGAGCTAGACTTTGGTGGATGGAGCTAACACCTACTCATGAATAAGATTTGAGGGGTAAATGCGCTAAAACCGCTGCACGTTACAGAATAAGGGACACAGCACTGGAAACCACAGGCCTGACACTACCTTGTGCTGCCCTCAGCAAGGGGGGCATAACCTATGTGACAGGTTCCCTTTAATATCTGTATAGACTTGTGCTTAGTGGGAGTATTCTTCCCAGGACTTTCAGACACGAGATTGCTTCTGGTGGAGGCCCAGGTGCTGAAACACCCAATGACAACTAAAACGAGGTTGCTTGGCTGAGAAATGTGCCCCTTCGGCTGTGATTGGCCCTGCTTGGCAATCGTTGGATAGACTGCCAAAAGAGGCACATCACTCAGCTGAGGGCCTCTGACCCTTCTTTTCAGCGATCAATGGGGGGCCCAGCAACCAGACCACCACTGATGAAAACATTTGCCATGTCACTATGACAAGTCAACAGTTTTCTTACACCACAGTTACACTTTTAAAGCATGATAAAAGCGTCATTTTAAATATATTATTTCCATTTATTATCCTTAAAGGGGTGTTCCCACCACAGAGTTTGAAGGAGTACCGATCAGATGTGTCATCAAAGTCGGACCCCTGAAAGTTATAGCTCAGAAAGAAGAGACGGTCACCCTTGCGCATGACTTTCCATTCTGTTCTATGGGAGTTTTGCTAGTAGGTGAGCGGTGTGTTTGACTGTACCATACCCGTATGGTATTTGTCTCAGTATAACCTTGACTATAGACAAATTATTGCATTCAGATTGCTATTGGTTTCTGCTGGAAATAGTCAGCAAGCTTGTCACCATCCACAGCCTGAACAGCTTTGGGGATCCCATATACAATATTTTTTCAAAAGATACTATGGCAACAAGTGACTTTTTAAAAAAACAACTTTACTTATTTCATAGAAAATATAAAACATTACATTCCCGCTTGGGCTTACCACACATTTACATATCCCGCGTAGGGTAGTAGAACAACGCTCATCCTATTATGTAAAAAAAGTTCAAGGTTTCATTAGGATACGCTATAGCGGAGTAGAGCCGCTACACTTGGTGCAGTGCACCTGCGACGTTTCAGAGGTAAAAACCTCTTTTTTCAGGCATGCGTGCTAGTATGAGGGTATGTTCACATGGCGTCTTTACTACGTATGAACATACGCTTTTATGATGCGTCTCTTGGTCCATCAGAACAGACCCAGAGCTGCATCTAACAATTAGTAGTGAGATTATCACTGCCGGCAATGACAAACATGCAGCGACGTTCACATGAGAGTCTTGCAGACGGACATGTCATTTTTTGGATCGCATCCACAAGACGGACACAACAGGCGCAATGCAAACACCCAGCGGCGATCTCTCATGTGAACGCCGCTGCCTGTCTGTTATTGCCGGCAGTGATACATTCACTGCTAATTGTTAGATGGGTCTCTGGGTCCGTTCTGATGGACCCAGAGACGCATCATAAAAGTGTATGTTCATAAGGAGGCAAGACGCCGTGTGAACATACCCTTAGTCATACTATTTATAGCCGTGACAACATTATCAATAAAAACATTACAAAATATAAACATAGACATATAAAATGCAAATGTATCAAAAACAATTGTTTCAAAATTGATAAATACCATTCACAGAAAGCACTCTAGATTGAAATTTTCATTTAGACCTTTAGGGGAAAGGGATTCCATAGTATATATCCAATATGCCTCACATCTTAAAAGTTTAATATTTAACGTTAAATTTTGATCTGCCTGTATTTCTTCCAAAATACACCATTTAAAGTCGCTTATTCGGTGCCCCATCTCATAAAAGTGTTTGGCCACCAAGGTTTCACCGTATTTTTTATTTTTGACCTATAAATCATCTTGCTTACTCTGATTTTTAAAAGTTCTAACAGCTGATTTGTGTTCGTTGATACAAATCTTAATTTTCCTACTTGTTTGGTCAATATATACCACTCACCACTCACTTAGTTTCACAAGTATAAAATCCATTAATATAAATGGGATTACCTTTCGTTGGATGGTTGATAATAGGACCTTTCAATATGGCTGAACAATTAGCGGAAGATAAACAGGGATATGTACCCTTTCTTTTAGCAGCTATTTTTTGTGTTTAGAAATAGTAGACTCTCTAATGTCAGAGCAAATAAGATGGTTACCTAATGAGTGTCCCTTCTTATAAATAAATCGTGTTTTTTCTTGAAATAATTTTCCATATTTACTGTCAGTTTTTAAAATATGCCAATGCTTGTTGATGACATGTCGAATAGTATTTGAATACTTGTCATATACAGAAAGAAGATTAAATCTGTCTTTCTCTATTTTCTTATTTGGATTAAAAAACTCTTCCCTTTTTTTTTTTTTTATAAATTTCTATCCCTATCTTTGTTAACTAGTCTTTATTATATCCTCGTGATACAAACTTATCCATCAAAATGTACATATGTTTTAAATACTCGCTATCTGTAGAGCAAATTCTCCTTGCACGCACGAATTGACCCTTGGGAATACCCTGAAAAGTCTGAGTAGCTTTTCCTGTGCAGTAGAGTGTTACGATCTACTGGTTTAGAATACATAGTAGTATAAAGCCTTTCATTAACTCTATTTATTTTTACATCCAAAAATAGAATGGTGTTTTCGTCTTTAGTCATTTCAAACTGAATAAGAGATGACAAGAATTCAAATACATCAAAAATTCGTCCAAACATTGTGTAGAGCCATTCCATAGGACGAAGACATCGTGCACATAACGCCACCAGGCCTGAACCCTAGATGAAAAAACGGAATTAAAAAATAAAGTTTTTTCAAAAAAAGTCATGAAAAGATTCGAATAACTTGGTGCCACAGGGGATCCCATCGAGGTCCCCTGTAGCTGCAAGTTTATCTTGCGCTAATTATTCAGCCATATTGAAAGGCCCTATTATCAACCATCCAATGAAAGTTAATCCCATTTATATTAATGAATTTTACACTTGTGAAACTAAGGGAGTGGTGTACTTACTAAAATGCCCCTGCAGTAAGGTACATTGGCCAAACAAGTAGAAAAATTAAGATCCATATTAACAAACACAAATCAGCTATTAGAATTTTTAAAAATCAGAGAGAGCAAGATAATTTACATGGTGAAAAGAAAAAATACGGTGAAACCACATGCACCAAGTAAGCAACCTTAAATGGTGTATTTTGGAAGAAATAGAGGCAGATCAAAATATAACGTTAAGTATTAAACTTTTAAGACGCGAGGAATATTGAATATATACTATGGAATCCCTTTCCTCTAAAGGTTTAAATGAAAATTTCAATCTAAAGTGCTTTCTGTGAATGGTATTTATCAATTTTGATACAATTGTTTTTGATACATTTGCATTTTATATGTCTATGTTTATATTTTGTAATGTTTTTATTGATAATGTTGTCACGGCTATAAATAGTATGACTTATACCTAGTATGCATGCCTGAAGAAAAAGGGAAACCTTTGAAACGTAGCAACAGTGTGTGTTCTGCACATCTACCAGCACACACGTGCTGATGGCTCTCTGGATAAAGTTGGACTAACAGTCTCTAAAGAAGGATCTTTATTCCAAAGAACAAGAAGGACTGTTATTGCATTATAAAGAGGTACTAATATATCAAGCAATAGCCGTTGTTATAGTGTTGTAATATCACTTTTCTAAAGTAAAGAGCACTTTGCGTATACTAAAGACTTTCTGCCTTTTTTTCATTATGTGCACTAAGGAGGGATTTGGGAGGAACCTCCGAACAGAAGTCTTATGTGGGCTAACGCCCAAATAGGTTGTTGAGTCGTTTCTATTATGAAGAAAAGAGTTGCATTGCAATTTTCAAACAACAGATGCCATAAATAAATCCCCTTATGAGGATGGTGTCTATCCTAATAGAGTGCAATCTTGCATGCAATGGACTCAAATGTGCATTTTGGTTTCTGTTAGAAATAGAAACCGAAATGCATGTGTGAACAGGGATTTAAGCTGCTTATCAAAGGTCAGTACACACCCCAGAAACACAGTGGGCCCATAACCATTACATTGATTTTTGTTTAAAGGTTCAGGATATGCTGAGCCTTCAGTCAGCCTATTAAAAGCATTGATGTCTCTTGTGTCAGTAAGGTCCCATTCACATCAAGTTTTTGGTCCCTGTTCATGGTATGCGTAGGAATACCTGGCAGTCTGAAATGGACTACGACTGCACTAAATGCTGCATTATGAAAAACACGGTATGGAAATACAAAATACACAAATAGTGATTACAAAAAATACAGACTAATCAAAAGAAAATTCGCTGCACTCAACTATATTCGTAAGTTCTTCATAAATTATTGCAAAAACTCATCAAAACTTTATTTCATTGATTGACAACATGATTGTTTTTCTGACTTCATAATCACATAAATTTTCCTTTCAATTCAGAACAGACATTGCATGTTATTTCAATAACAACAGATTCACATAGCGGTGACGATTCCGGTCCTTATGTAAGTGGTTGAGTACGGACCTTTTTTTCAAGCAAAGTCTCTAGAATCGATAAAAACCAACAAAATTAGTAAAAAAACAAACACAAAACAATTTATTTAGCCATCCATTAAAAACACATATTACGAGTGCTTCCTCACAGTTACGGGTGTAGTCCCCGGGCCACAAAGTCTAATTTTCTTGTTCAAGACATTACTTATTAAGACACCTAATAAAGATACAATCCGAAAAAGAAGGCTCATTAGTGAACACATAACATCACGAAGAGAACACAGTAATGTCATCAAAAAAGATCACATAGATAAAGTAACACCTTCAAGTTATAAACACGTCAGCTTAATCATATGTTTAATAAGGATTGTTTGTTTCAAGTATCTGAAAAAGGTCTAATCATCCAGAGTGAAAACTCTATATACAGTCACTAGTTAGCATAATATTCAATGTCTCCATTTATATGTATCAGAGAACAACACTCCTTAAAGCAGATGCGCATCTTCGCTTACATTAAGCAATCTCTAGAAAGTCACCAATATACAAGAACATTCTTTGTGAAGAAAAAGAAAACAAAGAAAAGAGAGAGCAAAAAATATCATGTCTGAAGCCAGAACCAGCCGGCACTAATCAACGCGAGGCTTTATAGAACTGACGTAAAGTAAGGGCAGATGATGGATCAACTGCGCATTGAATCGCGTCAATGTCAACACTGAAAGGAGTATGGTCTCATTACGAGCTTTCACCTTCAAGTGTCCCCTGTAAGTTGAGGGACAGAGGGGCGAGCTAGCTTGTCTTCTCTTCTGCTTCCATCTCCCCCCCTCCCAATCACACGACCTGGCAGCAAATTAACTTCAATCCTCAGGGGGAGGGATGGGGCTGGAGGTGTAAGTGCGCGATCACGGTATGAGATGATCACGGGGGGGGGGGTTGCCTGTGTGATGCCTGCCAAGGTCCTGTTTGCAGGAGAGGGCTGATCAATGAGTGTAGATAGGACGGTGGAAGAGGTGTGCAAGATAAAGCAAGTAGTGGATGCAAGTGTACCTATAACCCGCTGCTTAGCTTACAAGACTCACACATCTCCATCAACAACAAGGGAAGTGGTAACTTATAACTCGCTTGAGCGTAGTGTCCCGAAAATGACAGGAGAACATAAGTAATCACTGCCAGATCACGTAGCGAGCGAGGGGGGAATGGTGCGTGTATTAAGTGCACAGATTCCAAAAAATACATATCATGTATTATAGTAACAGACAGGTCCACTGCTGTCACATCAATCTTGTAGAGAGCATGTAGGAAGCAGCACATCACAGTGTATAATCCAGGCAGGTAAGGACACAGACGCCAGAAGTCGCTTCCTCCCCCTCCAGAAGCAGATCAGTCGGGAGGGGTCCTCTCTGCAGCCAACATTTCTTCAGAGGTGAATGAGACATTCAGACGCTGACACGCAGTAAGATAAGGATCAACGAGGGTGGCAGCTATAGAAATTTGAGGAGCTGATGTAGTAATACTTAACTGGTCGGCAGGAGCTAGCTCAAAATCGAGTAGACATTTGTAAAGAACATATATATGCAAAGCTGCTTTGTATTATATAAAGAACTTTAAATTAAAACCCAAACATTGTGTAGCGAGACAACGCCCTTTAACTTTATCACTACACATACAAAAAAAGGGACGGGAATTGGTAATGAACGGCAATCAATATATACTCCCGTGGTATACAATTGAGCATTGGTTGCGGCCAATGCTCAAATGTTATTAAAGGCGAGTTTTTGAGTCATCCTCATACAGGCAAAAAGATAAAAATTAAACAATTCTTTACATGTGAATCTCATTTTGTGGTTTACGTTATTTAAATGTCCTTTGCGGTGGGGGGGTGAGGTGGGTGCGGGTAGATGTAGGCGATTACGTTGGAGAAACTACCCAATGTGTGCGAGACCGCATTGCAAAACACAAATCTACAATTAAATGTGGAGAATTAATGTTACCAATCCCGGCAAATTTTGCTGAAAGGGGCCATAATGTATCCCCAGTGTGGAGGTATTCAGTGATTTATTTGTAAAACCTCTTCGAAGGGTGGGGTGGGTGGGGGGGGGTGATCGTGTCCAGCTACTTAAACTGAGTCATTTTGGATTCACCATTTAGGTACATTAACACCAGGTGGTCTCAATAGGGATTTCGATTTCGGGATCAACTTGTAATTTTGTATTATAATGTTATGACATAATTTTTTGATATACGGAATATCTGTCATTTAGGTGAGATCCCCTAACATATGGGTCTATTATATTTATCCATTGTGCTGATTAATTATACTATGTACTTTGACAGACATTGGTCACATATGTGACCAATGCTGTGTCAAATATTTATTATATCTGGACAATATGAGGTACCAATTAATTGCCCTTATTTGTTGGTGTTCTTTATTTATATATGGTCTTTGTTTGCATATTGATTTGTGATTCCATATACTTACGACATCTAAAGTATTTTTAAGAGGTTTTTCATGCAGTTATTGTTCTAAACATGATGTGGTTCATTACATCGAGACCTGATAATATATCTAAGATGGCCCTCGTATTTTATAGAAAGCATGAAGATTAAGAACCATAGAAGGGATTGCAAAGTAATGCGCTTGACATTTCTTGGGATGCGCCGATGGACGCGTGAGGTCACATCATTAGGGCGTTCACAGGGGGCCAGCGAGCGCACCACATTCAAGAATGTAACCACTATAAATATAGAAAGCCGTAATACCAACGGGCCGATTAATTGTATGTTGGAGATAAAAGTTAGTAAGTATGACAATAGAAACACATTGCGCAAGAATGATCGATTTGCATCGCCCTAGGGAGGGATCTTATTCGTCAGAGTAGGGGCAGTGAACTACTGGCACATTAGTCGAGCTCGCTTATCCAATAAATGCCTTTCGGCGTTGATTATTCCCCGTCTAGTTCCAGCTATAGACGCAAACACACACAGAGAGAAGTAACACTTTATCATGATAGTCTTTGCTCTCTCTTATCTTTGTTTTCTTTTTCTTCACAACGAATGTTCTTGTATATTGGTAACTTTCTAGAGATTGCTTATTGTACAGCTAAGATGCCGCAATCTGTTTTAATAAAGAGGCAGCGGTCTCACACCCTTTTTTCCACCAGTGACCGGGTTGATCGCACTACAATTTTTTTCCGCGCCGCCCATGGGGCCGTGTGTTTAAATTGGTTGCTGTGGTTAATGGGGGCCCGCCCGGTTTAATGGAGGGGAATGATGATTAGAATCAACAACACAAACAAAAAAAAACTCCACAATAACTGCATACTGAGTCATTAAGGTGGAATAGTATGGGTAACCATATTTTATTAACTGCATACTGCTTGTCCAGCTCTTGGGTCATTATTATATTAATTAATGAGCTGACCCACAGAGCTGACAATCAGTCTGGGGTAATAATGAGACTAGCTCTGTGGGGTCAGCATTATACATGTATATAAATATGTAATCCAGCTGTCATTATAGAGATAAATGCCTCCCTTTAGTCAATGAATGATAAACATATATGAACCGCTGAGTATAAATAAATACATATAGGGGCCCCCCTGTATTGTATCATATATATATGTCCGCTGTAAGTAGTGATAAAAAGATATATGCCCCCTGTATGTCGTAATAAAAGATTATTGCCCTTGTAGTGATATGATATTCACCTTAGTATTATATATAGTAGTTATATGCCCCGTAGTAAAGATAAATATTTATATGCCCCTGTAGTAATAGTTATATGCCCCTGTAGTAATAAATAGATATATGCCCCTATAGTAATAGTTATATGCCCCTGTAGTAATAAATAGTTATATGCCCCTGTAGTTATAAATAGTTATTTGCACCCTCCATTATTGCAATAGGATAGTATTATATGCTGCCTCCGGCCCCGCAAGCATAAAATAGTTATATGGCCCTTGTAGGAATAATAAATAGATAGTTGTAGCACCCGGTGGGGGGGCGCGGGTGAGGGGGGGGGGTGGGTAGCGCAATAAAAAGTTTTAAATGCACCCCCATTAGCTGATAGTTAAGTGCACGCCCCATTAGCAAATAAATAGTTATAATGCACCCCCATTAAGCGAAAAATAGTTTATATCTCCACCCTCCATAGCGATGAGATATATGCCCCTGTGTAGGTAATAAAGTTATTTCCACTGCCCTCATGGAGCAGTAGTTATAGGCACGGCCCCATAGGCAATAAATAGTTGTATGCACCCCCATACAAATAAAATAGTTATGTATTGCACCCCCATAGCGATAGTTATATGCACCCCCATTAGCAATAAATAGTAATGCACCCCATACAAAAGAAAATGATGCATCCCCATTGAGCGATATTTTATATTGCTCCCGGGCCGCGAGGGGGGGTCTGGTGTGCGATACTGCTAGATTATATGCACCCCCATAGCGATGAAATATTATATTCCCCCCATTTAGGCTAAAAATAGTTATAGTGCCCCCATAGCGATTGAGTGTGAATAGTTTATATGCTCCCCATAGCGATAGTTTATTAATGCAGGTACCCTCATAGCGATAGTATATTATTGCTGCCCCCCATAGCTATGAATAGCTTAAATGCTCCCCCATAGCGATGAATAGAAGTTTTATATGCTGCCTCCATCAAGCGATAATAGATATATCTCGCCGGCATAGCGATAGTTAAATTGAGCGTCCCCCATAGCGATAAATAGTTATATGCTCCCCATAGCCATAGTTATATGCTCCCCCATAGCGATAAATAGTTATATGCTCCCCCATAGAGATAAATAGTTATATGCTCCCCCATAGCGAGAGGTATATGCTCCGCGCCCATACGAGTAGAAGTTTCGAGATGCTAGCGGGGGGTGTTCCCATGGTGAGGGAATGGGATGATGTGCGGCTAGAATAGTGAGTAAGTTCTTGCCCCCCAAAAGCGGGAGTTAGGAAGTAGTTGTTATAATGCTCCCAGTCATATCGATAGTTAATATGCTTCCCCCATGAGCGATAAATAGATCTTATAGTGCTCCCCCATAGCCACATAGATTATAATGCTACCCCCCAAAGCGATACAAATCGTTATAAGCACCCCCATAAGAGAAAAAAGTATATATGCTCCCTCCAAGTAAGCGCGAGGTAAATTCACCGCCATGAGTAATAGCGCAACAATGTAAACAGCAGCCCCCATACGCGATAGGTTTATATTAATTTAATCAGATCCCCCCAATATGCAGGTGCGCATCCTCACTGTGTATTATAAAAAGTCCCCCCATACGCGAAAGTTATATTGCCCCCAAGCTATAGTTCGATGCACCCCAAAGCGCACCACACGAAAAACGTAGCTCCCCCGACGCGTGGACTTCTCACGAACACACCATCCCACCCCCACCGCATCAACGATAAAAAGGCGACCCATATCCCACCAATAAACAAATTGAGTCAGCCCAAAATCGCACCCAGCGAAACTACAGCTCCCCCCAGTGGGAGGGGTCGCGGAAATTTAAACATGCAGCCCCCATAGCGAAAGTGAAAAAGATCTGCCCCCAAAGGCGATAAAAATTTAATATGTCACCCCGATAGCGAGAAGTTTTATATATGCTCCCCCATAGCGATGAATAGCTATATGCCCCCCAGAGCGATCATAAGTATAATAAGCCAACCCCCAAGACGAAGTAATAGCTGCAACCCCCCAAAGCGCAACCCACAAACACATCACCCCAATACACCACCCACGAAAAACATGCACCCCATTAAGTGTATGAGCCCAGCAAAGTAGACAATAAACACCACCCCAGTCAGCCTGTCACAACCAACGTTCGTGTACCCGATACCCGGATATCCAGCAGAGCAGCTCCCTGTCCAGTACCCCCGCTGCAGTGCCGGAGACAGGCGTATAAGACAGATGCGTCTGCAGTGGGGGGGTAGGTAGAAACGAGCGACGACGAGGGCGTGGACCGGGAGGGGTGGGAGTGTATCACCCACCCCAGCGACGACTGCTCACAGTTAGAAATGTGGCCCACATGACGCCGCTTCATCTACAGCGATATAGGGTAAAGCAGGGACGGAACAGGAACCACCCAGGGGCGTAACTACACGTGGTAGCAGATGACGAAGCCACTGCCACTGGTGCCCGGTTTGGCTTTAGGAGGCCCGGCGCCCCGGGGCAGCTTGTGCTTATCGCGCCGTCTGCTACCTCCCAGAAATGCCGGGCTCCTGTTCACCTTCCGGCAGTGAACATAACCGTTCACGTGGTGGCGGCGGGATGCGAGAGCTTCAGGGGTAGGGCCCGGGCCAGGGCCGCCGATAGGTCGGCAGTACAACTGGTACGTGATGAAGAAAGGCTCTACCAACAATGTCCCGCCCCCGGGGGGAGAGGGTGCATCACAGAGGGAATCTTAGGATTGGAGCGGTTAGTGACTACATCCTTTGCGAAGCGCATACAATTTCAGATGAACGGCGGGCAGGGAGAAGCTGTGCGCTCCCCTGCCCCTGCCTGTTAACTCTAGCTCTGCAGGTCAGGGCCAGTCTCTCCCCGGCGAGGATGGGCAAGGTAGGCCACTGCCCGGGGTCCCTCTGAGATAAGGGGCCCTGCCAGGATGTAGCAGTTGAGTGAGAGCGCACGGAGGGGCGAGGAGGCGGACGTCGTCGAGTGTACGATGTTAAAAACATTAGGAGGCTGCTGCTCTCTGCTCCGCTCCTGTCCCCTGCCGTGCGCGGTCAGTAACCTACCGAGCTGATATGAGAGCAGGCTGCAGCACATCCCCCCGGTTCCTGTTCCGTCACGCTCCCCCGCCGGGAAAGTTGTAACCTCAATCTCCTTGATGCTCCTCCGCTCCCCCTTGCGAAGGCCGTGTTACACGGCTAATCCCGACGGATTTGTGATGCCGAAATGAGTCTGCACACTCTATCCGCGCGAGTGAATCGCGTGAGGTGCGGGATGAACGGTGTGCGGGCCGGAGCGCGGGCGTGTGTGGCGCCGTGCTCGCCGCCCCGCTAGACGCGCGAGGAGCGCTTGTTTACGATGCGCGATCCGATCACTGCCGTAAATAATGTGCATGACACTTTCCCTCCCCCCGCAGCGATTCCACTGTTTCTCAATGAGAGCAGTGGATACCGAAAATCTGCCTGCGTATTGGCGCCGTACTGAAGCGGCAATCCTGCGCGGAGTACTGCGCCAAACCGCGGCAGAATAAGCCGTGGTGAACGAGGCCCAAGACGTCTCTCATCTCCCTCACCTCCCGGTGGCACCGCGCTGTGCCACAGTCAGGTGACTTCAGAACTGAGCAGAGTCCTCTGGGACTGGAACCCGCTCAGCAGAAGAAGGTACAGGGTCTATGGGGCATGAACCGGGTGCGAGGACAGTGTGTGCGCTCTCCCCCCCCACTGGGGAAAGACAAAAACATTATGCATCATATAACAGCTTCATGTGGTCAACCCTGTGCCCCCAGATACACAGCAGCTCATAGGTTCTATAGACCTGCGCATGTCCTGGGGGCACAGGTTGGCTGATCACATAAAGCTGTTAATAAGATGGCCAGCATCTGCTCAGCCGTCCTGTGCCCATGAGATCCCACAAACTCCCTAATCACAGATTGGGATTTTAAAAAAATAAAGTAAATGACGAATTAAAAGAAAAAAAATGCTGCACAAAACCAAAATTTTTTATTCCTCCCCCCCCAATAAAAAACACTTTATTAAGTAAAGAAAAATGACGTTAACTCCATTAAGGCCCCTGGTGCCTGAAAGGCCTTAACAGAGGTCGTCTCACTCCATGGAACGCTGCTTTTTAGTTAAATCTTGCAAAACAATAGACCATTAACATTGTGCTCGTATAGGCCTTATTCCTAGAATCCCCTCTTAGGGTGTGCTGATCAGCTCCCAGGGTCCGCTATAGCTACAGACCTGTTCAAACTCTCCGATAGTCCTGTCAGCACTGTATCTATAGCTACAGACCTTTTCAATCTCTCCTGATTAGTCCTGCTCAGCACTGGTTGCTATACCTACAACCTGTTCGCCCTCGCTGATAGGCTGCCCAGCAACGGGTCGCAATAGGTATTACAGACCTGTGTCCAATCTCTCTCTAAGTCAGTCAGCAACGTTGCAATAGCTACAGACCTTTCAATCTCTCCTGATAGGCTGCCAGCACGGGTTGCTATAGGCTACAGACCTGTTCAATCTCTCCTGATAGCTGCCGAGCGCTGTTGCATAAGCAACAGACCTGTTAGTCAATCTCTCCTGATAGGCTGCCAGCACGTTTTGCTATATGCTACAGACCCTGTTCAATCTCTCCAGATAGGCTTCAGCGCTGGTTGCTATAGCTTAACAACCCATGTTCAAATCTCTCCAGAAACTCTATCAGCACGGTTGCTATAGCTACAGACCTGTTCGACTACTCCTGAAAGGATCTGCCCAGCACTGGTTGCTATAAGCTACAGACCTGTGTGTGGATCTCTCCTATAGTGCTGCCAGCACTGGTTTGCAATAGCACGACCTGTTCAATCTCCTCCTTGATAGAGCTGCCACACTGGTTGCTATAGCCATACAGACCAGTTCGAACCTCTCCTGATAGGCTGCCAGCATTGTTCTATAGCTACAGACCTTTATGGATCTCTCCTGATAGGCTGCCAGTATACTGGTTTGCGATAGCTACAGACCTGTTCAACTCTCCTGATATCGGCTGCAGCACTGGTTGCTAAAGCTACCAGACCTGTGTGATCTCTCCTGAAAGGCTGCCAGCACTGGTTGCAAAGCTACGGACCTGTTTGTTGATCACCATGATAGTCTGCCAGCGATGGTTGCTATAGCTACAGACTTGGCTAGCTCCTGCAGCCTCGTGAAGACAGTAACATCCCCTGAATTCAAAGTAAAGCCAAGAAAACAGACTGAGGTAAAAGGAATCAATGTAGTGAGACAACCCTTTAATGACCCAACAACAATTTTATAATATTGCCTCCCTGCATTTCAACAGTACACAACTTATTATTTTTTCTATACCATTGTAAAGGAATTGTTTTCTTTGGAGAAATTGTATTTTTGGTGAGTCGTTACATATAAATTACTGCATAAATTTTTTTAAAAACACATTTTTGCAGTCATGAACATAAGTGTTTTTGCATTTTTTAAAATTTTTTTTTTTTATACCATTTCACAATAAATAACCCTGTTAAATTCTACATGAAATAACGGTCGAGTGATACCTAATAGGGATTCGGTTTATTTGTGAGTAATATATGGGCACAATAATTTTTTAATTAACAAATGTATTTTTATTTTTTTCTATACTTTGTTTTTATAGGTTTTTTTTTATATTCCCATTGTGAGGGATAATTATTTACACTTTTTCTTTTTTTTACACTTCATAATTTTTAGCACACTCCTGTATGCAAATACATTATACTACTCTGTATGATACTGTGCATTACACTATGTTATCAGTATGAAATATGCTGTTGTTGGAGTAACACCCAGTGCGCCCTGACGATCATGCTTACACCAGCACTTGGAGCCTACTCTAGTCCCCAGGGATGACGCATAGATATCCCTCAGGCTCCACGGGTCACCAAGAGTCAACGGTGACCCCGATGGAGCCCAGGAAACCCTTTGATTTATGCCAGCAGTCATGGACCTCCAGCAATGAAAGTGGTTAAATGGGCGGTTATCAGAGGCTTACATCGGTCCCTGCCATTCATAGAGACTTCAATAGTTAATCCCTGCATGGGACTTAAAAAAAGGAAAAAAAAATTAAAAAAATCTATAAAAAAAAAAAAATAAAAATAGTAAAATTAGTGCATATAAAATCATAAAAAAAAAACCAAACAACCTTACAAATATTTTGTACCCATGATGACCGTAATAACCTAATTAAAATTAATGTAAGTAGGGTATTTTAGATATTAAAATGTGAATGGTATAGAAAAATCATATATAAAAAATAAATGCAAAAAGCACTTTTTTCCGTTCGTCACGCTAGACATACTTTTTTAAAGTAACTAATGCAGTATTTAAATGTAAACTCAAGACTACTTAACTCACCCCCAAAAATACAACTTCTCCCGCATAAAGCAAGTCCTCAAACAGCTACGTCATTGATTTAGGGGTTAAGCATAGTGGGCCTTATTTTATCAAAATGTCTAATAGTTTTGCTTTTGTTATCAACCAATCAGAGCTCAGCTTTCATTTATTTTACTGGCTCTGGAAAATTAAAAGCTAAGTTCCTGATTGGTCGCTAATGATCTCTGATTGGTTTACTATGTTGCAGACAGAAACAGTCATATTGATAGATAGTATGATAAAATTGGTTTGGGCCCAGTAAACAGTTCTGCCCAGGGGCCCATAATGCTGTTAAGACGGCCCTGCTGCATGGTGCGGTGGAAGTGACGTCATCGCGCTACCTGCCGAGCTTCCTGGTCTCGGCCCCAAGCCTAAAGCAGCAAGCTTGGGGCCGTTAGTAGACAGAGTGACGACGGGGAGCACGGCCAGTAAGTAATTAGCACGGGGGACCCTAAAGACGGGTGGGGGGGGGGGGGGGGGGGAGAAGGGAAAAAAAACTATGCCTACATGGGCCCGTAATGCTTGGGGGGGAGGAGACTATGCCCTACAGTGGCCTCTAATGCTATGGGGGGAGGGGAACATGCCTACCAGGGCGCCCTCAAATGCTTGGGGGGGGACTATGCCTACAAGGGGTCCCTAATCGGCTTGGGGGTGTGGGGACTATGCCTACAGTGGTGGAGGGGCCCTAATGCTTGGGTGGGGGGACGTATGCCTACAGGTGGCACTAATGCTTTGGGTGGAGGAGGGAGGAACCTAATGCCCACAGGGGGCCCTAGCATTGGGGGAGGAGTAACCTTATGCCTACAGGGGGCCCCTAATGTTCTGGGGGGAGAACTATGCCTACAGGGGCCTAAATCATGGGGGGGCCTATGCCGCACAGTGGGCCAAATGCATAGGGGAGGAGGGAGAATCTATGCCCACATGGGGCCCCTAATGCTTGGGGGGAGGGAGAACCTATGCCAAGCAGGGGGCCCTAATGCTTGGGTGGTGGACTATGCCTACATGGGGCCCAAATGCTTGGGGGGGAGGGGACTATGCCCACAGGGGGCCCTAATGCTTGGGGGAGGGAGAACTATGCCTACAGGGGGGCCCTAATGCTTGTGGGGGGGGGAGAACTATGCCTACAGGGGGCCCTAATGCTTGGAGGAGGAGGGAGAACTATGCCTACGATAGGGCCCCAATGCTATGTAGGGGGGAGGGGTAGGGATAACTAAGGCCTACAGGGGCTTCTAATGCATGGGTGATGGGGAACTATCCTACAGGGGGAACCCTAATCTACAGGGGGGACTATTCCTGCCTACAGGGGGCCCTAATCTACAGGGGGACTATTCTGCCTACAGTGGGCCCTAATGCTTGGGGGGAGGGAGAACTATGCCTACAGTGGGCCCTAAGCTTGGGGGAGGGAGAACTATGCCTAAAGGGGGCCCTAAGCTTGGGGGGGACAATGCCTACAGGGGGCCCCTATATGCTTGGGGGGTTGACTATGCCTAACAGGTGGCCTAATAGCTTGGGGGGGAGGAGGGATAACTATGCCCACTGGGGGGCCTAATGCTAGGGGGGAGTGAGAACTATGCGCTACAGGGGCCCTAATGCTGGGGGGGGGAACTCTGCCTACAGGGGGCCCTATTGCTTGGGGGGGGGGACTAACCCCAGAGGGAGCCCTAATGCTTGGGGGGGAGGAGGTATACCTATGCCCATCCAGTTGCCGTAATGCTGCCTTGTGGGGGAGGGAGAACTATGCCTACATGGGGCCCTAATGCTTGGGGGTGGACAATGCCTGACATGGGGCCCCTAATGCTTGAGGGGGGGAGGGGACAATGCCCACAGGGGCCCTAAAGCTTGGGGTGAGGAGGAGAACTAAGTGCCCACAGGGGGTCCCTTATATGCTTGGGGGAGGGAGAACAATGCCCTACAGGGGCCCTTATGCTTGGTGGTGGGAGTGGAGAACTATGCCTACAGAGGGCCCTAATAGCTTGGGGGGGGGGAAGGGAGAAACTATTCCTACAGGGGGCTCTAATGAATGCTTGGGGGTTGAGGGAAACTATGGCCAACAGGGTGACCCTAAATCTAACAAGGGGGGGACTATTACTGGCCTACAGGGGTCCCTAAACTACAGAGGGTGACTATACTGCCTACAGGGCGGGGCCCTAATCTACAGTGGGGACTAATTCTGCCTACTCAAGGGGGTCCCTAATCTAAAAAGGGGGAACTATTCCCGCCAAAGGAGGGCCCAATCTTCTACAGGGGGGAACTATTCCGCCTACAGGGGGGCCCTAATCAACAAGAGTGGGGGACTATTCAGTATCTATGTAGGGGGCGCCCTAATCTATAAATCTACAGGGGGGGACTATTCTGCCTGCAAGGGGGCCCTAATCTATGGGGGGGTGGTGGGGGGGGGGGGGGGCTATTCTGCCGTACAATGGGGGGCCTAATCTACAGAGGGCCCTTAATTCTACCTACAGGTGGTGGCGCCTAAGCTACAGAAGGGGGAGCCCCCATTCTACTCTATACCTATCAATGTGAACTCTAAGGCTAAAACCACGTGCCGGTGGGGCCCGAAAGCGCCTACGTCTCCCCAAGCACCTAGCAACTGCCCGTGGGTGCCAAGCTTAACGCCCGGGGCCCCGGTGTACCTAATACACTGGGGAGCCCATAATTACCAGGGGTGTAATATCTCTACCATTTGGTTCCATTATAACATTGGAGTTTGTACATGGGGAGGGGGCACTCAGATGGGGAAAATTATAAAGAAAAAAGTGAGGATTCTCAGGTGTTTGTGTTGTAAATTCACAGGGAAGAGTGGTGACTGAGTAAGTCATCATGGAGGGTCTTGGACTCGAATATAGAAGAAAAGGGAAAGTGAACGAACTCAACAGACAAGGCACTCACCTGTAGGCCCTAAATGGTAAGTAAACTATTTGCAAAGCACCTGTGTACCTGGTGTGTATTCTAACCACAAAAGAGTCAACTGTATGGGGGGTAAATATACCAGTCTGCAGAGCCCTTGTGTATCACTGTGTCTACCACTATATGGTCACTGAACAGGAGGTAATATACAGTCTGCAGAGCTTGTACACTGGTGTCTACCACTTTAAATGGTCACTGTAGGTGTTATATCCAGTCCTGCAGAGCCTGTGTACAGTGGTGACCTACCACTAAATGTCACTGTATGGAGGTAATATACAGTCTGCAAGCCCCCCAGTTGTACCACTGGTGTCAACGCACTATAATGTCACTGTAAGGTGTGTATAACAGTCTGCAGCGCCTGTTAACACTGGTGACCTACCACTATATGGGTCACTATAAAAAAAAAAAAAAAAAAATTGGTGATATATACAGTCCTGCAGAGCCAGGTGTACACTGGTATATACCACTCATATTGTCACTACATGGTGGGTACTATTGTCTTTGTTGTACAGATTCAGTAATAGTATGTAGGGGTTTATTCAGTCACTCTGTGTCATGTTCTAGCGGTATACATCAGCACTTATGTATTTAGTAGAGGTTATTGGTACTGTTGGTCTAGTATAGTGGGATTTGTTTGGTCGCAGTATGATAGGTGATATTAGGGTGAGTATTTACACTTGTATATTCTAACACATGTACCTGGTAAATGTTGTCATGTTCAGTGATTGTTGGCAAGAGGGGGGGGGTTCCCAGTCCAAAAGTTTGCTTTTGGGCCCTGGCTTACTCTAGTTACGCCTCACTGGAACCACCCCTGCGACGTAGATCTCGACGAAGTGGCATGTGAACGAGCCGGCGAAGACGCTAGAGAGCGCGAGCGTGCTGTTTGATAGATCTCGCTATCTCTGAGCCGCGCCTGGAATACCAATGTGCTCGGTCCGCGAGTACCGAGGGCGGTTATGGAATACCCGTTTTTTAAGAGTGTTGCTCTCTGATACATAGAAATGGAGACGTGGAATATTATGCTAACTAGTAACTGTATATAGAGTTTTCACTCTGGATGATATTGACTATATCAGATTTGAACAACAATCCTTATTAAACATATGATTAAGCTGACGTTGTTTATAACTTGAAGGTGTTATTTATCTATAAGATCTTTTTTGTGACATTCTGTGTTCTTTCGTGATGATATGTATCACTAATGAGCCCTTCTTTTGGCATTGTATCTTTATTAGGTGTCATAAAAGTAATGACTTGAACAAGAAAATAGACTTTGTGGAGTGAGTAGTAATATGTGTTTTCATGGATGTGACTAACATATGTTTGTGTTTGTTTTTATACTAATTTGTTGTTTTTATCGATTTTAGAGATTCGTTTGATAAAGGTATGATAAAGGACCGAAACATACACTATTTGAATCTGTTGTTATTGAAGTAACATGCAATGTTTGTTCTGAATCGAAAAGAAAATTTTTTATGTGATTTTTGAGTGCAGCGAATTTTCTATTGATTAGTCGTAAAAAAAAATTTCGTCTTGCACCCTAACCCTTTTTTGAGTGCCGAGGGCATCTCTTCAAATAATTGTACAAAAAATACAAATGCCAGAAAACCACATTGTTTGTAGTAAATTTTAAAACTCCTATTGACCTATGGGAAGTATCGAACTGTGGCTTTAAGAAAAAAATAAATAAAAATACAACATTGTTCTTGTAAATACTACTGCAGATAAAAGCCACTGAAGAACCAAGGCAGAGGTAGATTCAAAGTGACAGGAAATGTACAGTGGGTTGCAAAAGTATTTCTATCCATTGAACTGTTCGGGTCCGCCCACGTGGCAAGGTTTTCGGTCGGATTTTGAGATGGTTTTTGGATTTGAAAACCAATTGTCAACCTGTCACAAAATCCGTTCAGTAGTCTACACTGAACGGATTTCAGTTGGACGGTTTTTTACACTGCCGACGTTCCGAAAAACTTAGAACATACTCAGTCTTTCGGTTTTCAGGCGGAAGATGTGCATTTCAATGGTTGAGGGGGACGGGCGAATCCACAAACCGTGGACAGATCGTTCCCCAAAACCATCCAGGAGACGACCAAATACCGACCAAATTTTTAACTCCTTAACGATCGCCCGCTGACTTTAGACATTGCTGCAGACATCTGAGTTTGCGGCTCTGGACGCCGCAGCTGCGCTGAGATCAGGGCTGTGCTACAAGGCCCTGATCCCAGAACATCTCCTGCAAGCACCGGAGAGCGGGAGAACCTCCGCACCCCGGTGCTTTAATCCTTTGATTGCGGCGGATCGTCACCGCAGCGCAATCAAAGGGTTTCCCTGCTCTGTCGGGTGACCTGACCTGACACCCGGTGACCTGACAGAGCCCGGTGAACGGCTGCACAGTCAGCCCTGGGGACCTAGAGTAGCTCCAGGGCTGTCTGTGTATGAAGCCAGTGACCAGGTCACACTGTGTGCTGTCCTGATCACTGCCTGTGTCAGACTGACACAGATTATAATGTATCAGCATATATGAATATGCTAATACATTAGCAAGTGTAAAAAAAAAAATGTAACAGTTCTCCCTTTGTGGGATTTAAAAAAAAAAGTAAAAAAACAGTGTAAAAAAAAAATGAATAAAGAAGTAATAAAATAAAAATAAATATTTACTAAAAAATAATTGTGCATATATTACAACCACAAAAAAACCTACACATATTAGGTATCCACATGACTGTAGTAACTTGTAGAATTAATCTAACAAGTTATTAAGTGTGAAATGTGAATGGTGTCAAAATTATTATTTTTTTTAAAACAAAAAACATTTTTTAGAAAAAAAAAAATCTGCAATTATTTATAAGTGAACTTTACCCATAAAGTACAACTCGTCTCAAATAAAACAAGGCCTCATACAGCTGCGTCATTGAAAAAATAAAAAGTTACAACTGTTGAAACACAAGGAGGCAAAAACTAAAAAAATGTTCTGGTCATTAACTACTTTTCAGGCGTTCGGCTTAAATGGTTAAGACTGAATCCGACCTGTATTTTGTTACTGTCGTGTGGACACACCCTTCCTCATTTTTAAACATTACAAGCCACAAACATAAATGTATTTATTGATATTTTATAAGATAGAGCAACAAAGTAGCAAGCATTTGTGAAGTGTAAAGAAAATGATACAAATTAAAAAACTGTGGCGTGCATATATATTTGTAAGACCACATTTAGCTGCAATGACAGCTTCATGTTTGTTGGGGTATGTCTCTATGAGCTTTGCACTTGCTACTTTGGGGGACATGTTCCACCTCCGACAGTATGTATGATAGTGCCTCACAGCACTTTATAAATGTGTTCCGTTTTACATCAAAAGTAGTCTCAGCCAGGACACTTTGTAACTGGCATGGACTTGTACAACAGTTCAGCGCCACACTCTGATGCATTTTTGGCGCATTGCACGACTTGGCATGATATGCCCCCCCTATCTTTGTCTTGTGCAAAAGCAGTGTCAAACTGGGGTGTCTAGGGCCCACAGGTGGAGTTGACTCTAGGCGTCCTCCAGTTGAGCTGTTTCTGGGCCCACCGGTGGAGTTTATTGTAGGGGCCCACCCTACAGCTATTGTAAAGGACTGTACATCCCTCCTATACTCTGCATCTTGCTTTTTGCCTCTCTTTCTATGCTTCTTTGCCTTTTCTGAGGATGTTTCTACAGTTTAAAAACAACTCCAGGTCTACCATTTTTCAAAACCCCCCCCGGGGTTTTTCCCCTACCCCCTTTGGGGGCCCATTTCAACCTGGCAAATTTCATTTTCTGACCCCGTTTCCCGCCAATTTTGAGTACGATGGGTTTCAAACATCTATAAACGGGCACAACATTTCCCTTGGTTTAATTACTGGGGGGCTCAGTTCTCGACAGCAAGAAATCCCCAGAAACAAAAAAACCCCTTTTTCTTCCTAAAAATATAATTTTTATTTAAAAAAAAAAAGTCAAAAACTCCCCCCTAAATACCCAAATATTTTACACATTAAAAATATTTTACCTAGAAAATCCATGCTACAATTACAAGATATATATTATATAGTAAAATACCAAAATCCTATAATCCCTATTTTTTCCCTAATAGCAGGGGGGGAGATTGGGCCCCAAAAAAAGCATGACTCAAAGCAGCAAACAGAGACCCACACCCCCGGGCAAACATGCCCAAAAAAAAATTGCTCTAACACAAAAAAAATCTCAAAAAAATTCACTTAGGTTTTTTTGGCGAAACCCTTTAAAACAAAGGGGGGGTGGGAAATTCTCTTACCCCCCCCTGTAAATTAAAAATTATACCTCTTCCTTCTGGATCAACTTCGGGTTTTTGGCTCCAAAAACTTATCCAAAACTGCAGTTTTTTTTTGCAAAAAAACTTGGGGCGACATGTCCCCAACACGCCAACGGGGTTTTTGGTGTATTTCCCCTTTTTTGGGTAGTGTACTCCAAGGGTAGGGTATTTTTTCCGGCATTTTCCCGGCCATCTTTTGTGTGGCGTGTCCCCTTTTTTTAGCCGTTCATGTGCGCCACTTTTGTATGGGTTTAAACCCCGGGTTGGCTGGTTTTCTATTTTTTAAATTGTAGACGCATCGCGGCATTTTGTCATGTTATGGGGCCCCCCTTTTTTTTCCCGGGTTGGGGGTTTCAATTTGCATTTTTTCCGGGTTTTTCCGTCTTTTGTGGATGACAAGTTCGGGCGAAATTAAATGTGGCAAAAAAGTAGTACTAAGGGGTCGTTGTTTTTTTTTTCTGGGCTTGCCCCCGTTTGAATTTTGTAGGGTTGCCCCCCGGGTTTCCCTCCTGGGGGGGTTTTTTGGGGCCTTCCCTTTTTCCGGGCCCGCTTTTTGGGCCCGGGGTCCGGGTTTGAGGGCCACCCATTGTTTTTAAGGAACTATTTCCTTTTTTAATTTGTTCCCCTTAAAAAGGGCCTCCTCTCCTCTATTTTGCATCTTTTTGGGGGTTATCATGACCCCCAGATTTTTCTTTTTAATTTTCCCCGAAATTTTCCATTTTTGCCACACTCCTCCGCCACCCCAAAGTTTTTTCCCCAAACCTGATTTTTTCTGAAGGGCACCCCTTTTGCCGTTTCCCGGCCCATGGAATTTCCTACCGGTCCAAGGGTTAAAAAGTTTAACCCCCTGACCTTTTAAATTTCTTGTTTCTGTTTCCACCCCCACCTTTTTCAGGTTAGGGGACCATCAGGGGGTATTTCCCCCCAACCAAAACCATGAAAAATTGCCCGGGAGGAAAAAAAAGGGGCCCCTTTGGCCCACTTTCTTTTGGGCCCTAGTTCCCACCCCCCCCCCCGGGGCTTTTTCAAAAGAGGGGTTTAACCCACTGCCCCTTGGCAACTTTGGGGGGCCCCCTTTAAATTTCTGGGGTTTTTTTAAAAAGTTTTTTTTTTTAATGTTCCCCGCTCTTTTCAATTTTTTGGCCCGTAAGAGGGGGGGCCCCAAAAAGGCAAAAATAAAAAACTGCTTTTTTAAAAGGGTTTTTCCCAAGGAAACCCGGGAAAATTTGGGGTTTTTTAATCTCCCAAAAAAAAATTAAACCCCACCAGAACCCTCATCGGGAATAAAGGTCTTACCCCTTCGGGTATCCCGGGAATTCAAACTTTTTCCAAGAAAAAATAAAAAAGGTTTTTTTTAATTACCAGTTCCCCCAAAGCCC
This sequence comes from Phyllomedusa bahiana, assembly GCA_025379985.1. Taxonomy (NCBI): domain Eukaryota; kingdom Metazoa; phylum Chordata; class Amphibia; order Anura; family Hylidae; genus Phyllomedusa; species Phyllomedusa bahiana. The sequence continues at coordinate 61,826 of JAODAL010001218.1, read as the reverse complement.
CTGTTCCTTTAACCCCCAAAAAACAGGGCAATTTTCCCGGGGGAAAAAAAACAGGCCAAACCTTCCGGAAAAAATTGGGGTTTTATATTTTATTTAAGGAAAGTTTTTTAAAAAATTTTACAATTTAAATTTTACCCAAGACTTTAAAAAGAAAACTTTTATTTGATTTTCGGTTTTTTTAAAAATTTTTTTTTTTTTTGCCTTTTTTTTTGGAAAAGGGAGTTTTTTTTAGTATTTAAGCTGCTTTCAAATTTCCCCCCCAAACCCTTTCTAAAATAGGCCTTAAATCCCACCTTAAAATTCCCCCGCCCGGATTTGTGGGGCCTTATTGGGGGGCCAAAAATTTCCCCAATTAAAAGGGGGCCAAATGGGGGGGGGCCCAAAAAAAGGCCTTTTCCCGTTCCCACCCCTAAAAAGGGTTTTATTAGGCTAGGGAAAACAAATCTCCCAACTTTTCCCCCGCCCTTTAAAGGGGAGGAGGAAAGAATTTATGTTTTTTTTAAGTTTTTTTAATTTTAATTTTAATATTAAACAAATTGCCCTTACTGAAGGGAAAAAATTTTGGTTGGGTTTTTTTGGGCCAATCAGGGAGATTAAGCCTTTTTTGGAACGAAGGCCTTTCCCCGTTTAGCCCCTTTTAAATTAACAGCAGTACCACATTTTTCATCCCAATACTGCACATTCTACACTCTTAAAAAAGAGATGTAGAACTGGTGTTTTCCTCGCAGTTTTTCATACATACCCGGCCCTGGTTTTTTAATTTAATCCCGGTATAAGCCAGTTTTTCAGCACAAAAAAATGTGCTGAAAAATCCCTCCTCGGCTTTACCCCCTGCAGCACTCGGGCGCGAGGCCCGTGCGCCGGCAGGGACATTTCTTATATGCGACCCTCAGGGGGCGCTACACCAAAAAACCCAAGACCCGACATGTCCGGGCGGGTGCTTTGGCCAGGCGCTGTCAGCGATGTCTTCACTTGTATGCAACTCCCGGGGGCGCATGCGGTGAAGTTACACGGGACGAGAGCAGGGAAATGCTCCGCAGTGGGGCCCGGCGGCCGCAAAAAATCCGGCCGTCCGGAGTTTCCGGGATAGGCAGCGTGTTCATCACCCCCCCCCCCCCCCCCCCCCCCCTGCGCGCCTGATGACATCACCCTGTTCCCCCAAGGGGAAAGGGGAGCGCCGGAGGGCCGAAGGAGGGAAAGGGGTTTGTGTTGTATTTGTTTTTTTTAATTTCCTATAAGGGCATATAGCTGCCTATACCCCCCTAAAGGACATTTATCGCCTATATGCCCATTTCCCGCCTATGGGGCAATACCGCCCATAACCCGCCTATACCCACTTTTAAGGGAAAATACCTGCCCAAACGTTACCCGCCTTAACCCTCCCATAGGGGACATATCCTGCTTATAACCTGCCTGTGGAGAATATACCTCCTATAAAACCCACAATTAAGGGGACATATACCTAACTATGGGGGACATATACCTCCCTATACCCCCTATGTATTTTTTTTGGGAAACCCATTTGCTTTTTTTTTAAATTTCCCCGGGAAGTCCCTCCCATTTTCCCCCCCCTTGGGGGGGCTTATACCAATTTAAAAAATTTTCCCCATTTTTTATGGCAAAAAGAAAAAGGTGCCGGGGCTTAAAACCCGGGTCGGCTTAAACGAGTATATACGTATATTCAAAATATTTTTTACTCGGGCTGCAACCCACAAACTGCTTTTTTTTTGTTTTGAACCGCACCCCAAAACCCCCTTTTAAAAGGCAAAAGTTTTTGGACTTAAGGAACCAAGCCCTTTTTTTTTAAAAATCTGATATTTTTTTTTTTTGCCACTTTATCGGGGAAAAATTTTTTAAAATGGGTTTTCCCTGGGCCAGTGATTCCAGAGATTTTTTTCTCAGGGAAAACATTGAATTTTAAATTAAAAATTTCATTTTGGTGAAAAAAAACCCTTTTTTAAATTTGTGAAAAACAAAAAAGGGGTTAAAAATTTGGGGAAATCTGCCTTTTTTCAAAAAAAAAAAAAAAATTCTCCCAAGAAAAACAGAAACTGTAAATTTCCCATCCACTACGGGAAAAACGGGAAAAATTGGTCCCCACAGGGCCCCTATATAAAACAACTAAGTATGAAAAAAATAATTTCCAATTCGGGCCCGAAGCAGGTGGAATTGTTTATCCCAAGGGACCCCAAAACCGGGCCCCCATTCTTTTAATGCCCCCCAAGATCCTAAAGAAAAAACCCCGGGAGACCATATTTTCGGGCATTGGGCCACTGACAGAGAATATCTCGGGTTGGGGGGGAAAAATCTCCAAAAACCCCCTGGTCAAAGATATTTAAAGAAAACATCCAGACACAACAGACCTTTTAACCCAAATAAATTTCCCCGGTCCATTTCCCTGAGGCCCTTTTTTTTGGGCCCCATGGATTAAAATCCGTTTTCAAACTTTCCCCCCACAAGGAGGGTTTTTGGGCAGCATGTCGGGTCCACCTAGAGAAAAAAGACCCCCCCAAGAAACCATCCCCAAAAAGCTAACCAAATTTTCAACTCACCAAAACTTTTTTCCCTTTTGGAGAAACCTGTATCTACAGAAAAGGGAATTTTCCATGGGGCCAGTTTGGGGCCCCCCAATATGAAAAATCTCTTTTTTGGGGGCACGGAAGGACTTTTTAAATCAACATGCAAACCAAACCCTGATGTACCTCCGTTATATTGAGATATCATTGCCCAACGGGGGACTGGGGGGTTTGAAAGGGCCCTAAAAAATTTCCCAAAAAAGACTTCAAAAAACTTTCCCCCCCCAAAACCTTAAACTTACCTATTCAAGAAGAAAAAAATCCACTTTTGGATACAAAAATACCCCTCAAAGACCACCGCTACTTCACATCATTTAGCCAAAAACCAAAAAGACAGAAAAAGGGCCTACCTCAGGAATGACAGCTTCCACCCCAAGCACAAAAAAAACAGTTTTTATTATTACCCGGCTAACGGGGCAAACTTTTTTGCTCCGAACCCCCAAAACAAACCCGGAAAAAGCACCTTTGGATCTAGGACAAAAATTTTTCAAACTTGGTTTCAGGGCCAAAATTTACTTTACAACCAAAAACGCAAAACAGGGCCCCCAAAAAAAGACAGTTTTGCCTTTCATACAAAGAGGGCCCAAAAAGAAGAACGAGTGCCCCCAGGTTTTTCACCACCAAAACCCCCCCGTGGAATCCTACAAAATTCCAAGGAACTTCAAAACCTTTCCACCATAAGGGGCAACATACCCCAAAGAAAATTTTCCCGTCCCCCCCCCCCTTTCCTTCGGCAAAAAAAACCTGCGGCGCCCTTAATTTTTCCGGGGCGGGTTTTGAAGGGCCCCCAAATTAAAATGGCAAACCCCCCCTGCCTGCAAAAAAAAAGGCAAAAAGGTTCCCGGGAGGCCCCCATCACATGTGACATTTTACCCTTTCCCCCCAGTCCCCGCAGGTCACAGAAATTAGGGGACATTTTTTCCCGCAGGTTAAACAATGTTTGGGGTATCTGTTATGTGTATGCAAAGTCCTACCCCCAGGGGCCCCTAATTGGGGGGGAAAAAGGGCAAGACCAGCCAGCGAAGAAAAAATTCACTTTAAAAATTAAAACCAAAGGAAAATGATCTGCCATGGCCCCACATTTTTTCGGAGAAAATCATTCCCCCCGGGAAAAATTTTAGGTTTTAAAGGTCTTAGGGAATTTTTTAAACTCTGAGGGAGAGGGAAAGGGAAAAAGGGAAAATTAAAAAAAATAAAAAATTTAAAAAAATCGCAAAAATGGGGGTTTTAAAAAAATTTAAAACCAGCTTCATGTTTAAGCTATTTTGTGGGAAATTGTAGGGGCAACAAATCCCCCTGATGCACAAAAGATAAGAGAAATAAATTTTGATCACCCCGTCCGGGCCCACAAGTTTCCAGGAAAATGTTTTAAAATTCCCCTTTACAAAAGGTTTTTAATAACTGCTCTAACCCCTATTTTGATTTTTTATTTTTTTAAGAATTCTTTTAAAAATCCCCTTTTAAGATTTCCCTGTCTTTTGGTCAAAAAAAAAGATTTCTGTGTTTTTTTCAGTTTGTTTTTATAAAAACAGTTTTAAAAAAAAGAAAAGCTAGTCCCCCCTCGAAAACCCAACCCCCATCAAATATAAAATCAAATTAAACCTCTTTAAAAGGTTTCGCCCCGATTTTCCCCTTAAATTTTTTAAAAAAAGTTTTTAATAAACCCCAAAAAAAAAGATTTAAATTTAAAGGAAATCCACCAATGTCTACTTTAATTTTTGCCCTCCCCAACTTTTAAACCCCAAAAAAATTTTTTTTTTTAAAAAAAAAATTAGTGGCTCTTAAAAAAAAATTTGCAAAAGAAAATTTTTTTGTAAAACCCGTCCATTCCCGATGTGGTTTTTAAAAGGGGCCTATAATTTTTTGGGCCCCCCCCAAAAAAATGAAATGGGACTTCCCCAAAGGGGTTTTCCCAAAACAAATTAAAAAAATGTTAAACCCTTTAGGATTTTTAAAAGAAAAATTTTAAAACAAAAAAAAAATGGAAAAAAATTACAAAAATTTTCACTTTTTTTTTTAATGATTTTTAATTTTTTACCCCCCTTAAATTTTTCCGGGCCCAAAACACAAACACCCCCACAACCCCACAACCCAAACACAAAAATTGTTAAAAAAGGGGAAAAACCTTTAAGGAAAAATTGATTTTCCCTGATTTAATGGGTTTTTAAACATTTCCCATTGGGGGTAGGGGAAATTTTGACCCCAAAGCCCAGCCTCAACTAAAGGGGTTAAAGGACCCTTTAAAAAGGAGCAATCCTGGGGGGTTTTTTTTTGAATTAATCTCACAGGTTGAGCCGCTTGAAATAAATGTTAAAAACATTTTAAACTGTGAAAATATAACCCAATTAAAAATTTTTTCCAAAAACTTGATTTTTAGTCCAAAAGTTTAATTTTTTCAAGGAAATGGGAAAAAAAAGGTGCCAAAATTTTTTTCCAAATTTCTTCCCCGGGGCGGCAATTCCTTGTATGGGGGGGTTGGCCCCAAAGGTTTGGGGTTACATGGCGGGCCTACAAAAGGGGGGGAGCCCCCTATTAGGGTTTTGGGGAAAAACAGATTTTTGGGGGTGGCCCCTTTTCACATTTTTTTATGCCAGCCCCCTTGTTAAACCCAAAAAAAGGGGACAAAGGTTTTAAAAAAATTTTTAGAACCCAAAGCCAAATCTGGGTTTTTTAACACCCCTAAAAGGATCTCAATTTGGGGTTGGGATTTCAATTTTGTCAAAGGGGCTTTTACACGTTTTTTTTTTTTTTAGGGGGTTTGAAAAAAAAAACCGAAAAAACAAATGCAACCCTTTGCCCTTGTTTTTTTGGTTTTCAAATTTTTGGGTGCCAATAAAATTTCATTAAAATTTACCATGGGGGTCCCGGTTTCAAAAATTTCAATGATATAAATTTTTTCCCTTTTGGGTTTTGCTGCCTTTTACACAATAAAAAATGGGTTTTTAAAAAATTGTGTTTTTTTGTTTCATAGTCCGAAAAAGCCATAACTTATTATTTTTTCTGTATTTCGGAGCATTTAAAAAAGGGGTTGTTTTTTGTGGGATAAATTTACTTTTTTTCCTGGGGAACCCTTGTGGGGTTTTATAAAGACGCCCCTTTTATCTCTTTTCCCCAAAAAGGGTTTTTTGGGCAGAATGAAAATAAATTAAGCAAAGGGTTTTTTTTTTTTTTTTTTTTTTACGGTTTAAAAATGCTTATAAAATGGGCCTTTTCCCAGCTTTAATACTAAGTGATACAATTACAGCAAAGGGGCCCCTTTTTTTAAAAATTTAAATTTTTTTTTTTTTACTCTTTTTTCCCCAATTTTAAAAATTTTTAATTTGAAAAAAAAAACACGTTTTTGCCCTTTTTTCCCCAGAAACCAAAAACATTTTTAATTTTTTTGTTTACAGAAAACGTGTAAAGGTTGTTTTTTCCCCAAAAAATTTTTTTATTTTTTTTTGGATAAAATTTTTTTGGGGGACCCCATTACTTTTTGATTTACCTTTGAATCCGTTTTTGGGGGGGCCCTTTTGAAAAAAATATGGGAACCCCCTTTTGTTTTTTATTTTTTTAACAGCCACCCCTGTGCGTATACCCTTTACATTTTTTTTAAAAATCTGGGTGGAAAAAGCGATTGTGGCCAAATTTCCCAAAATTTTTAGTTTTGCTTTTTCCCAAAAAAAAAACAAAAATGTTTTTTATGTGTAAAAACCCAAAGTTTTAAAAGTAAACGCTCTCTTCTGATATAAAATTTTCCCAAAAAAAAGACCCTTAAGGGAAAAGGGCTTTTTATTTTTTCGGGGGAAAATGACTTTTTTTATGGGGAAAAATTTTGGGATTTATAAAACCCTTTTTAATTTATCTTTGTTTAGTTTTTTGGGGAAAGGGGGTAAAAAAAAAATTGCAATTCGACTTTTTTTTTTTTTTTTAAATTTCCGATAAAAAGGACAAATTTTAAAATTTAAAAATGACAGATTTATAAATAGGTCATTAAGCACAAAAAGGGATAACAAATATTTGTAATTTTTTAATTTTTTTTCCTTTTTTAAAAGGGTTTATTGGTATTTGTTTAAAGGATAAAAGGTCGGTTTGTGTGTTGTTTAATGGTATTTTTTTACAACCCTTTTTAAATGTTTCCCCCGGTTTTCCATGGGCAAACCCCCCGGAAATCCCAAAAAATTTTTTTTCCTGGGGTTTTCCGATGGAAGGGCAGAAGGGAAACTGTCTCCCCCCTTTTCATATCCTTAAAATGCCTGATCGCTTTTTTTGCGGCAGCAAAAAAAAAAAAAAGTGGGTTTACCAGTCCATAAATCCTTTAAAATTTTTATTTGCTCCCCCAAACTCCTAACCCTTTCTTGGTTCGCAAAGTAAAAAACCTGCCCCGTTCACAAACACAAAATAAAAAAATAATAAATTTAAAAGCCCTGTTCTTTTAAATTTAAAAGATGGGAAAATATTCCCCTTTTTCTATGATTTTTAATATTTTCAAGGGTAAAAAAAATACAACCCTTTTAATTTTAAGAAAAATTTTAAGTGGGAAAACCCTAATAAAAAAATTTTTTAATGGGGGGTGTCTGGTTCCCTTTTTTTTTTTTTATTAAAAAATAGGCATCCCCCCAAATGAAATTTTGTGGGAAAAGGCTTTTCCGATAAATATAGAATATATTTTTAAAAATGTTGTTTTTTTTATTTTTAGTTTTTTTTGCCCTTTTTTGGTTTTTTTGGAATAAAAAAAAAATGAATTAAAATTTTAAAAATTTTATGATGAAAAAAAATTTAAAAATTGACTCCCGACTCCCTCATAAAATGGGCAAAGTTAAAATGGTTTTAAATTTACTTAGTAAAATGGTTTAAAATTTAGGCTGTTTTAAACCCCCTTAATTTTTACAATAATCAAGCTTTTTAGGGAAAAAAAGAAACATGGGAAAAAACAAAAATATAACATGTTTTGGAAACTTTTTTAAAACTTGTTTGGGGGGAAAATTGAAAAAAAAAAGCGGTAAAATTTTTTTCCAAAAATCCAAATCTGAACCCTTGGGGAAATTTGGGGAAAAAAGAAATGGAAAAAATTTTAGTCAATATCTTGGAAAACTGATCCAAAAGCCCCTTTTAAATTCCAAAGCATAAAAGAAAACCCAAAGGTGGGGTTTCCCAAATAATTTAAAAAAAATTTAAAAAAAAAATTAAAATTTTGATTTTTAAGAGCAAAAAAAAGTAACAATTTAAGTTTTTTTAAAGGGGAAAAAACTCTGCGAACCCAAGGGAGATGCTAAAAACTTGCAAGTCAAAATTTATAAAATTAAAAATAGGTAAGGGTGAAATTGTATAAAAAATTTCCGTTGCCTTCATGGACAAAAAGCTGTGTGGATTTGGAAATGATATGGAGCCTGGGAAAATCACAATTTAAAAAAAAATTGTTAAAAACCCTTTTGTTTTTCAATGTAAAATATATTTAATTTGGAAAAATACTTTAGAAAAAACAAAAAAATTGTTTTAAAAAGGGAAAACACTCAGGAACCCTTTTGGAGTCTGAATTTGTTTTTGAGAAAAAATAAATTTCCCTAAAAACAAAAAACCCGCATAAAAAGAAAATCAAAATCCCGTTATCATTATTTTCCTGGCTAAAAGAACCCCGGGCCCCCCTTTCACTTTAAATTTTGGGTTTGGGGGGGCCAAAGCGGTTTACCAAAAGGGGAAACCACTTCTTTAACCCAAAGTCAGGGTTATAAAGGCCCTTTCACTTTAGGACAGTTAAGTTTTGATGAATTTTTTGAACTCCCCTATTTCCCTTTTAAAAGGGAAAGTGAAAAAAATTTTTTGGAATTGGTTTTTCCCAAGGAAATGGGAAAATTTTTTTGCCCCGGAAACCTTTGCCCTTTTCCATGTCATTCCCCAAAATTTCAATCAAATTTTTGAAAGAGGTGGGGAAAATATGGGGGAGCAAATAGAAAAAGGGGAAACCCCTTCCCCTTGGTTTTGCCCCTGCCAAAATTAAACCCAAAACTGGGGCCAAAAATTTTTATTTTAATTTTTGGGTTTCAGGGGTTCCAAAATCCACTTTTATACACTCCGGGCCCCCCTGCAAAATAGGGACCCACTCCAAACCCCCACAGCCCCGCTTTTTTTTAAACCCTTATTGGGAATGGAAATTTTTGATAATGCTCCCCTTTGGAAAAGTCAATTTTTCAAAAATGCATTAAAAATATAAGAAAAAGGGTGGCTGGAAAAAAGGGTTATGCAAAAGGGAACCCCTATAGCGCGGGCGCTTCTTTTAAATGGCCACCACTAACCCCCCCAAACGCATTGTCACAAATACCCCTATATACTGTTAAGTTTGGGGGGGGGCTGCGGGCCCCCCGCTAAAAAAACTTTTAAAAAAAAAACCGGTGACTGCCTCCTGACTAGCATGCATGGCGCATATCACAAATTAGCTGATAATCTAGACAAAGATAGAAAACTTCTGATTGAACATTTCTGACATGGTGCAATAGTTCTAAGGTCCTTTTTCCATATACAGCTCTGGAAAAAAAATTCAGAGACCACTGCACAGTTTTCTAAAAATCAGCATCTCTACATGTCTGACAGCCATTCCATTCCAGTGTCAGTTAAATTTTCCAACCAAGTCCACCTCATTCTACTTAATGTGCTTATGATTAGGTGATCACCTGAAACCCAAAACTTATTTAATGAAGGAAAGTATAAAAAAACAATGCTGTGGTCTCACAATCCTCTTGCAATAAGACAAGCTGGATGGCAAAACAAGTGCTAGGAATAGGACAAAAGGAATTTGAATGAAAAAATCATGGTTATTCCACCAAAATATTGATTTCTGAACTCTTCCTGAAATCGGATTTTTTTTTCTTTGCATTATTTGAGGTCTGACAGAACTGCTTCTTTTTATTATTTTGAAGATTTCTCATCTACTGCAAATAAATACAAAATTTTTTGCTTTGAATTTCGGGGACATATTGTCAGTAGTTTTATATACAAAATTTAACAATGTAATTTTTCTCAAAAATACAATTGAAGAGAAAAAACAGAGAAACTGAAAATTTTGCAAATGGTCTCTTAATTTTTTCCAGAGCTGTATAGGCAGAGAGTGGACAAGCAGATGCCTTACCGACTGTCACAACAGACCTTGGCTATGAAGTCACTGTCCTCAGACCTCAGAACAGCTTATACTTGTATGACATAGAAGGAATTAGAAGCACAGAGATGGGCACAAGAAGAATGTGTGTAGAAAGGGCTGACAATGCAGGATGGCAGGGACGGGCAGTTCCAGGGCATATGGCTGTCTGCTCTGGCCTTGTATTATAGCTGATTAGCAGCAACACTAAAGAGGTCAAACTCTGATATCAGGAGAAAGCCTCATTGTGATCTCATTACTGGCAAAACTTGTAATACAATGACCAGAAATCCTATCCACATGCTTTGTCGATGCACAAAGGCTGACTGCAGAAGCGCTCTTCCCAACTATTCTGCCTTCTCAACATTGCAGTGTTAGTCTGGAGGCCTCAGAGCAGACATACCTAAGCCATAGTTGCCAACTTTTGAAAATGAAAAAGCAGGAGATTGCAGTGGGTGGTGCGCGTAGCGCGCTGCGGCAAAAAATTTGCATGGACACGCCCATCTTGTCGGTGTGCCACGCCCCTTCAAAAAGCCACACCCACTCCACCTAACTGCATAACGGCTTTGGAAGAAAGCCAGGTAGATGCCCTTATATCCAGGTAGTAACCCCCCCATAACCAGGTAGTGCCCCTTACAGGCAGGTAGATGCCTCCTCTGTAGCCAGGTAGATGCCTCCTCTGTAGCCAGGTAGATGCCCCTTTGTAGCCAGGTAGATGCCCCCCTTTGTTAGCCAGGTAGGTGCCCCCCTGTGTTTGTTAGCCAGGTAGGTGCCCCCCTTTGTTAGCCAGGTAGGTGCCCCCCTTTGTTAGCCAGGTAGGTGCCCCCCTTTGTTAGCCAGGTAGGTGCCCCCCTTTGTTGCCAGGTAGTGCCCCCATTGTTGCCAGGTAGTGCCCCATCTGTTGCCAGGTAGTGCCCCCTCTGTTGCCAGGTAGTGCCCCCTCTGTTGCCAGGTAGTGCCCCCTCTGTTGCCAGGTAGTGCCCCCATTGTTGCCAGGTAGTGCCCCCATTGTAGCCAGGTAGTGCCCCCATTGTAGCCAGGTAGTGCCCCCATTGTAGCCAGGTAGTGTCCCCTGTGTAGCCAGGGAGTGCATCCATGGTTGCCCGGTAGTGCCCCCTCTGGTGCCAGGTAGTGCCCCTCTGTTGCCAGGTAGTGCCCCCCTTGTTGCCAGGTAGTGTCCCCATTGTAGCGAGGTAGTGCCCCCACTGTTGCCAGGTAGTGCCCCCATTGTAGCCAGGTAGTGCCCCCATTGTAGCCAGGTAGTGCCCCCTCTGTTGCCAGGTCCATTGTAGCCAGGTACAGCTAATAAAAATAAAATAATAAAATCCACTCACCTGACCCGGCTCCTGCAGCGCTGCCAGCTCCCGACCAATCTCCTCAGCGGCGCAGGGGGACTGAGTGCAGCCGCGCGTCACTTCCCCTGCGCCGCTGATCTGTGTGTACTGCGCGCACAGGCGCCGGACATACAGGGGGAGAAGGGAGCGATCCCTCCTGCCTCCTCCCTGCACAGCGAGACTCCGGGCGGGTGAGCGGATGCTGCGGCCGCTTCACCCGCCTGTGAGAACGGACCGGCGGCGCCAGAGTAGCGCACTAGCGCTACTCTGTCGCCGCGGCCATTTAAAGAACCCCCGCTGCCTGCTGGCGGCGGGAGGTATGCCAACTCTGCCGGGATGGCGGGGGGGGACCCCAAATCGGGACCCCCCCGCCAAAAACGGGAGAGTTGGCAAGTATGACCTAAGCTGTTGCACAACTAAACATGGCCCTGGGCTGCAGGGCTCTCTGGTCACCTCCTCAACCCTTTGCTTTTGGAAAAAAACAGTCCCACCCAGGAGGTGACAAATTGCATGTATTAGTGGGAGGAGTAGGAAAAATCAGTCCTGTCTCATTGCATCTGTCACCAACCACTGCAGATTCCATCACTTGCACCGTGTTCTGCTCCTCAGCTTCTTCTAACCTTCCTCTGATTACTATCCTAGGCACAGTGTGCTTTGGTAATCTGAGATAGGTCTCTGGTTTTGGATGAGCCAGTGCTGAAGATCAATATAGATACAGTAGTCTGAGAAGCAGGCAGAAATTTTTCATGAGTTGAAATAGTATGACGATCCAGCACAAAAAATCTGTGAATCCATAAAATCCAAAACTTTTAATGAAAACATATATTAAAAATATAAAACACCGCGATGACACAACTAGTAAGAAGAAGATAGCGTGTAAGCAATCCTGGCCCGAGACATCCGCTTACGTGTTTTGAGCATACAATGTGCTCTTGGGGCAACATGTCAGAAAAGTGGCGTATCCATGCCATTTTTAGGCGCTTTAAATCAGTGTAAAGTGCATCTGAAGTAAAAAAAAACTGGCATCAGGTATACCTTGCATAGAAAACTTATTGCTCCTTTTTAGGCAAATTGTGCCTAAAAAGGCGAATCGCGCCAAAAAGGCACATTGTGCAACTCCGCCACATAGTATATCATTGGTAGTTTGGCATCAAGGAATCATAAATGTGTCTAATCCTACTAATGCACAAAGAAGTTTTTTTCTAAGCAACTAATGACAAAAAATAAATATATCCATTATCTCAGATCTGCATTTAGAGAGCTTACTAAATGTTATAAGGTACATACTATATTATGATGGGAGGCCCAATCCTTTGAAAATGAAATTAGACAGAAAATTGTTTCTAGGGATCATGAATAAATCTGGTTACATCAAATAGATAATATAAACCCTAACTTATGTGCAGCCAGTAGTGCTACACGATTTATAGAAAAACACAATCTGGAGGTTGTGGGGGAAAAAAAATAAAGGGGTATTCTCACCACAGTTATTAGCTTGTAACAAGCAGGGAAAGGTAAATTAAGATTACCAAATACACTGCTGTTTTGCTTTTGCTTTGTTCAGGAGAAAATGTTTTATCTACTGCTAGTGTACACAGGGTTCTCTTGGCTACAGAACATCTCTACTCTGCTATTTCTCTTATCTGATTGCTCTAAGCAATCACTCCCTGCTGAGTCTTATCTCTGGCACAGGAGTTTGTTTACCTAACTTAAAGGCAAGTGTTAAGCCATATAGCTATGTAGCCTTGTGCACTACAGTTTCTAAATTTCCTGCAGTCATCTCACTGTAACAGCATCAGCAAGAAACAGCAGAGCTGATATGGCAATCACTGCTACAGAACCACCCGGAGCCTGACCAGGAAGTGTGAGTCTGAAGCTGCCAGTGTCTCTGGCGAGACAACCCCTTTAATGAAACAAACTAAAGTAATGTTAAAAATTAACCTAAAACACACAATAAAAGAATACAACTACAAATTACAATAGAAAGTATTTCAATGTACTCAGAAAGATTTTAAGAGACTTACAGGACTTTTGTGAAAACAGAGCATTTACATTAATATAGAAGGAGGACAGGAGGGAACAGGACATCCTCTCATTATCAGACATGGATTATTTTAAATCAAACAATGCAACTACAGGCCTAGATCTGAGAAGAAGAAGTTATCATGAACCTAACCGATCTAGGAATAGAGGAGTTAAAGAGGTTGTCTCACTATAAGGATTTTATGTTAAAGATCTTGGAAAAACAAGTCACTTTGCAATATGTGTCCATTAACCATATCCTACCTATTCTGAGATATCCCCTCTTGTATGGGCTGCACCAGCTCCTCAGGTCACTATAGCTACAGACCTGTTCAACCTCTCATGATAGGCTGCCAGAACTGGTTGCTATAGCTACAGACCTGGCTTCTACTGCAGCCTAGTAGAAGCCAGGAAATACACCGCTGAATTAAAAATGAAACCAAGAAAACAGGACTGAGGTAAGATGAATCAATGTAGTGAGACAACCCCTTTAAGTACCTCAACAGACTAGTAAAATAATTTCATCCTCTAATTTAGCTCCATATATATCACCCACTATGTTGTCACCTTTTTTTTTAGAAGAAATAGCACAGAAAATATATCCCCCTACAAGACCAATATCAGAACAAGAAGATGGAGATTCTTATACAAAGAAACAAGAAAAAGATCTACTGTGCTAAACCAGCGACACAGGCAAAACTGGTAGACCAGCGACACAGTCAAAACTGGTAGACCAGCGACACAGGCAAAACTGGTAGACCAGCGACACAGGCAAAACTGGTAGACCAGCGACACAGGCTAAACTGGTAGACCAGCGACACAGGCAAAACTGTAGCCAGCGACACAGGCAAATGTAGACCAGCGACACAGGCAAAACTGTAGACCAGCGACACAGGCTAAAACTGGTAGACCAGCGACACAGGCAAAACTGATAGACCAGCGACACAGGCAAAACTGATAGACCAGCGACACAGGCAAAACTGATAGACCAGCGACACAGGCAAAACTGATAGACCAGCGACACAGGCAAAACTGATAGACCAGCGACACAGGCAAAACTGATAGACCAGCGACCCAGGCAAAACTTTAAAGTTACTGAGCAGAGCCCTAGGTTTTGTACCCACTATCACTTTCGTCCAGTTTCATTGAGTTAAGAACCTTAATCTTTTTGTTATAGGACTTAGATGGCACAAAGTCTGTAACTGCTTGTTGACTGTCTATTGACTATTAGGGGATGTTCAAGCTTTGGACCCGTTTTTAGATGCGTGTTTGGATCTGTGTTTCGGACTCTAAACAGACCCAAACACGCATCTAACAATGAGCAGTGTGATTTACATTGCTTTCAATGTAAAAAACACATCGGCATTCAGACGAGTGATCACCGATGCGTGGTTTACATGCGTCTTTGTGATGCGTCTTTAGATCCGTTGAAAGAATTGTCAGGTCAATTATTGATCTGTTTGACACAGCAGACGCCCTATTTAAAACTATAGGGTGCATTTCTGCTGCAGCAAAAATGCATACCTGCTGTTGGAGGCGTTTTACACAGCCCTTTTGGATGTGTTTTTCTGATCAAAAAACGTGTCCAAAAAGGTATCGAACACCCCATGTGAACATATCCTAAAAGTCCGGGAGGTGGTTTTGTATGGCTATGTTCACACGGCTTAAACCAGGACGTATTTCAGTCCGTAATTACGCGCCGGAGTGCGCAAATTACGGGCTGAAAACGTCCCAGTCATTACGGTAATCCACAGTTCTCATAAAGAAATATGGATTACGTCTCCTCTGCCTGCTCGGCGAATACGCCGAGGGGGGAGATAATTGACATATGAATTACCCGCGGCTTATACGCGCCGCTGGTAATACAAGTCTATGGGCCGGCGAGGTGCCACCCCCCCAACCCCGCTTCCACCCCCGGCCACACGGCGTAATTGCAGGGCGTAATTACGCCCTGCAAATACACCGTGTGAACCTAGCCTATCTCTGCATAGACTTTCTGAAACTAACTGTGCAGCTGTGCAAGCCTTCTCTCTAATGAGAAGACAGTGATAGATTATTACCATCCCTGTCTTTCAGATCTCTGTATATACAGCACTTACGTGCACTATTTATACAGACTAAGAGGAAGCCTCCCAACTTCCCGTTTCCCGGCGCTGGCGAAGTATGTGACTGCCAGGGTTCAGTAGTTACAGATGCTGTTGTGTCTTATCAGATCCAGATCAGCGCTGCAGTCAGTACAGAGGGTTGTTTCCCCCTATATTTCTCCTATAACTGGTGATAATATACCTGCCCCAATTACTGAGGAAATCAGAAAAAAAGAATAGTAAGTGATGTAAACATGTCCCCCAGAGGTATATTTTCTAATCTTATGGGGAGAACACTATGTAAAATAAAGTAATAAAAGGAACACCCATGCTAAAAATTATTTTAAAAAATATGAACAGCACAAATTGCAACTTTTAGCCCCTAAAACTTTATATTACCTATAGATAAATGTCCGTGATGGAAAAGTGACACAATTACAAAACTTATTTTGTGCCACTTTGGCTTTTAAAAAAATATAAATTGGAAAATGTGAAAAACAGACTTTTCTAAAAAAAAAAATTCTAATGTAAAAAAATTGCATAAAAATAAAGCCTAACATATCACAGAAAAAGGTGACAAAATCGAAATAATTGAGTGCAAAATAGCTTTATAACGTGCAAACCTGTGTGCACAAAGAAAAAGGAATTGTGCCTGGTCAGGAAGAGGGGTAAGTGACCCGGCCAGGAACTGGTTAAACAACTTCACAGAAAATTAGACTCTGAATTAACGTTGGGTGAATTAAAAGTAGAAATATATTTCTAGCTTGTGGCTTTCTTAAAAGTAGTATGTAAAAAACACTATGTAAAGTAGATAACATAAAAATACAAAATTAAGATAATGCTTACGCATTTCAAACCTACACAAGCTCTTCTGTACAGCTGCTGTTATTGGGGACATAACCCATGAAGGAGGCACCCATTTAGCCAGATATGTCAAATAAATGCATGAAGGTAACAATATGTGAAATTCCAAGCTATTGCATTGATTTGGCACCAGCAAGAGGTGGAGATTTGGATAGAAAAATGTTGCAGAAAGAGAGCTAACAGACTTTGAAACCACGCACAATTATACTGGAAAAGCTTAATGAACAATCAAACTTTTCCTGCCTCTACTAAAATCATAAGGATTCAGGCTTTGAAGAACCTGCCACCGCTTTAGGGATTCTTTCTAAAAGAATCTCTAGAAAATAATGTACCCAAAATCAATACATCTAATTTTACTAAAATCAATATTGGAATTTATAAGTTCTCTATATAATGCATGTACTTGAGAATTTATGTAGAATATCAGGTTTATCGTGAATTTATGGCCATACTCACAGCTCCATTTTTGTCCAGCCATGAAGCAGTGAATATGATTATGTGTAGGTGTTTTTTTTTTTTTTCATATACAGAAAAGCTTTATTGATGAACATAATGAATATATTAGAGTACAAACATGAAGAAATACTGTATCCATAAATGATTCAGAGCGGTAAGCTAAACATGCGGGTTTCCGCATCGATGTAGAAAGTTTAACACATATTAATACCAATACTGTAACTTAAAGCTCAAAGAAGAGCCATAACAAAATAATGGGCCACTCACCTCACATTGCCCACTTAATATGGTGGCAAAAATAGACCATTTACAAGGTATCACCATATATTACAAGTACAATGTAATAAGAAACACTAAACATACAGACATAAAAAGAAAAAAAAAAAGAAAAAAAAAAAACCCACACGAATATAAAGACCACATAAGCGTCAATAGAGGGGGGGGGGGGGGAGGAGGGAAATAGAAAAGAAGGGAGGGCAGAGGCATAGAGCTGTCCCAGGACCGCGGTGGGGCCCACACTTCCCTACCAGAATCCACTCAGTCCCCTCCTCCAAGAACTCAACAAGTAATGGAGACTACCACTAGAAAAATCAGACTTCCATTGAAGCCCAGTCAAGATCTCAACAAGAAATAGAGAAGTACAACTGGGTGGTCTTGAACTGGGCCCAGTGAAACCAGGTTCTTTGACATGCCAGCAATTGATCAGGGCTATGGGAAATCAACTCCTCCATTCTCTGCATGGACTCGATCTCTGCATACCATTCTTCCAGTGAGGGAGATGTGGAAGCTTTCCACTTACGTGGAATAATGGATTTAGCGGCCTGTAGCAGGTAACGGAGGAGAGATTTCTTGAATCTATTGATAGGCATATCAAACATGCATAACAGCAATGCCTCTGGGGAATCAGGGACTGATACTCCCGTTACTTCCTTGATTACAACAATAACTGCGGACCAGAAGCTCCTAAGCCGGGGACAACCCCACCAAATATGTGACATGGTGCCTTCTCCGCTCCCACATCTCCAGCATAGATCTGGGACTGTCGGATACCACTTGTGTAGAACAGTGGGTACCCTGTACCATCTGGAGAGCAATTTGAAACATGTCTCCAGATATTTAGATGCTATTAGAGCTTTGTGAGTCAATTGGAAATACCTGTGCCACTGAGAGTCAGAAAATGAGATTCCTAGTTCATTCTCCCAGCGATGGCAAAAGGGAGGAAGTTGAGAGGAGGGAGCGGAGAGCAGTCATTTATAAATCACCGAAAGGGCATGAGGTGGGCTAGAAGGAGCTAAGATCAGCCTCTCGAAGTCAGTGAGCGGCCTGCGCAAGTCCAATGTTGCTTTTATCTTATTGAAAAAGTGGGTCAACTGGATGTGTTGGTAGAAGGCCCCTGCAGGGGAAACACCTCCCTCAAGGATGTCACCACACGATTTTAATCGTCCGGCTGTTGTAACCTGTGTAAAGCGCAAAGGGGAGGTTTTTGTGCCCCCCAGGAAAACAGCCGCAGCTGCTCCAGGGGGAAACTCCGGGTGATCAGTAACTGGGGCGCAAGGGCCAGCCCGATCGATCTGGATTTCCTCTGAGAGTAAAGTGTATTCAGAGTATGTCTCGTACTAAAGGAAGACACGAGATTATTATGGACCGATGGAGTCCAGATCCAGGGGAACACAGCTACCGAAAGAGGACACACATCCCCCGCCAAACGCACCCAAGCCCTCCTACTGTGGTCCAGGGCTAAGGCCATTAACCGCGCTTATGCTGCAGCTAAATGCTCCAGCTTGCAATCTGGGAGCCCCACTCCTCCCGCATCTTCTGGTCTGATCAATACGTCATATGCAATCCTAGGTTTACGGGTCGCCCAAACAAACGCCGAAAAGCACCGTCTAAGACTCTTCCAGTATGAGGACGGGATGTTGATAGGGATCGTTTGGAATAGATACAAAAATTTTGGGAGTACTGACATCTTCAGTGCAGCTATCCTACCAAACCAGGAAAGGTCCTTCGTAGCCCAGGCCTCCAGGTCCCTGGTTGTCTGCTTGAGCAGAGGGACAAAGTTGTCAGAGAATAATTTAGGGAGATCAGCGGAGATACGTATCCCGAGGTACGAGATGCCTCCTCTCGGCCATGTGAAAGGGAAGTTCGACTGAAGGAGCTGTTGTTCCGCTAAGGAGAGACCAACATTGAGCGCTTCAGATTTAGAGGAGTTGATCTTAAAGTTGGACCAACTACCAAATTGCGAGATCACCGCCATCAAGGCCGGGAGCGAGATATGTGGATTGGTAATATAGACCAAAAGGTCATCAGCAAACGCTGAGCACTTGTATTCTTGCGCTCCAATGTTGATCCCTGTAATATCCAGATTAGCTGTAATGGAAGACAGCAGGTTCTCCATAATCAATACGTACAAGAGCGGGGACAAAGGGCACCCCTGCCTTGTCCCATTGAAAATGGAGAACGGCTCAGAGAGGGAACCATTAACCTTCACACGTGCCGAGGGAGACATATACAAGGCTGAAATTTTTGAAAGGAGGTTAGGGCCCAGGCCAATATGGGCCAAAGTTTGACGGAGAGAAGACCACGATATCCTATCGAAGGCCTTCTCCGCGTCAAGGGACAGGACCAACAAAGGAGTCCTGTGAGCCCGAGCATGGTGGATAATGTCCATTGTTTTGATTGTGTTATCACGTGCCTCCCTATCAGGCACAAATCCCACCTGGTCGGGGTGCACAAGAGAACCCAATAAAGGGTTAAGCCTGTTCACTATTAGTTTAGCATACATTTTAATGTCCACGTTCAAAAGCGATATCGGACGGTAGCTACTGCAGGCCTGTGGATCCTTTCCTGGCTTGGGGACAACCGCAACATGCGCCAGGGTCGCCTGAGGCGGAAAAGGGGCCTCCGGGGAGATAGTATTAAACATCCGCAAAAGCAGAGGGGCCAACTGGTCCGGAAAAGTCTTGAAAAATTTGGCTGTAAAACCATCAGGACCGGGGCTCTTTCCCCCCGGAAGATCCCTGATCGCCAGTTCAATCTCCGGCAGCGAAAAAGGATCCTCCAAGTGCCGGGAGACCGATGGCGGTATCCTGGCATGCAGGGACTGATGAGGGAAAATCGGACCTGCAGGGGCAGTAGAAGGGGGGGGGAGGTGGTACAATTTGGAGTAGGTCTGAAAGGCCTTGGCAATGTCAGTGGTACAGTGTACAACCTCACCAGCAGGAGTCTTGATAGCGGGAATGTGGGATTGAACTATGCGAGAGCGGAGGGCCCTGGCCAGCATGCGGCCACATTTATTTCCGTATTTGTAGAATTTACTCCTACAGCGCTGAAGCACGCCTACCCACGCAGCCTCAAGAAGTCTCTTAACCTCCAACCGTGCATCCTGCAGTTCCCGAAGTACCGCGGAGGAAAGAGCTCGCTTATGTGCCAGTTCTAGCTGGTGAACCTTAGATAGTGCCGTGGTGAGGGCTGCAGCCCGTCCCCGCTTAAGTCTGGCCCCATGCTTGACCAGAACCCCCCTGACCACACATTTAAGAGCCTCCCACTGGATCGCCGGTGAAGAGGGATCTCCAATATGCTGCTCCTGAAATTGCGAGATAGTTTTACTGACATCTGTCGCACAGAGAGAATCCGACAACAGGGATTCGTTTAGCTTCCAATTCCACACAGGTCGTTGTACAGCCGGAAGTTTGAGGGAGCAATAGACTGGGGCATGG
This sequence comes from Phyllomedusa bahiana, assembly GCA_025379985.1. Taxonomy (NCBI): domain Eukaryota; kingdom Metazoa; phylum Chordata; class Amphibia; order Anura; family Hylidae; genus Phyllomedusa; species Phyllomedusa bahiana. Next base: position 41,666 of record JAODAL010001218.1, on the reverse strand, counting down.
TCCGACCATAATATGTTCCCGATGGAAGATGTCGCCACCATCGGCAAAGCAGAGTGCTGAATCAAGATGTAATCTAGGCGGCTGTACGACCCGTGGGGAGGGGAAAAGAAAGAATAATCCCTGTCGGCAGGATGCTGTATCCTCCATACATCGCAGAGCTGCAGTTGAAGAAATGCCCTCCTCACTTTTTTAATAATAGCATATGACAAGGCCGATTTACCCGCCGAGTTGTCTAATGTGGGGTCTAGGGTGACGTTGAAGTCTCCACAAAGAACTACCGTCCCCTTAACCAACGGGATGGCAGTGTCAATAAGACGGTCAAAGAAGGCAGCCTGGGCAACATTGGGCGCATATGCATTGATTATGGTGAATAGCCGACCCTCTATAGAGAGGACAAGAATAAGGTAACGAGCTTCGGGGTCAATTGAGCAGGAAAGGACCTGATGGGCAACCGTACGATGGACTGCTATGGCCACTCCCCTGGATTTGGACTGGCTAAAATTTGCGAAATGCCATGTGGTGTAGTGTCTATTTTTGATACGTGGGACACTACCCACCTTAAAATGTGTTTCCTGAAAAAAATTATGTCCGTCTTACGACAATGAAAATGATGCAGTACTTGCGCTCGCTTCTCCGGGGTGTTCAGGCCTTTGGCATTGAAGGATGCAATATTGAGGGTCGCCATGAGGCCCGCTCGGGTTAGGAGGACCACCGATTAAAGGGGCAGTAGCGTACCGCACCACAGACCCAGGCAAAAAGATAGAAGAGAGATGAGAAGAGAACAAAAAAAAAGGGGGGGGGAGAAACCCCAAGGGGAAGAGGGGGTGAGGGATATCACACAGGGGAGGGAAACAAGACAAAGGACAGGACACAAAACAATTACACAGGAAAACCAAAAAGCAGACTACACTGGTCTGCAGTTTATCTTAAGACAAGAACCACTACAAGTGTGACATAAAACCTGTAGCACCAGGAGAACCTAATGCAGGAGTTCCACCTACTGGGGAAAAGCGACTTAACCTAGGTACGGGAGCAGAACCTCTGGAAATAAGTATGCTTATATCCGGCAATCAAAGGAGCTGTAACATGGGGAAAGCCAATAGAAGAACCAAACCTAGCACATCATGCTAATCAACAATTGCATCAAGCAGCAGACATGTATAGTGCAGGCAATGTCCAGATAATTAGATAATTAGAGCGTCTCAGCAGCACAGGTCTGGACCATAGAGGAAGGCCTCCATATAGCCCTCTCAGGATCCCTTAGCGGAAGACAGTAGAGCCCTAGGACTCGACGAGGTGGGATGGTTCAGAACCCTAGAGCGGGACGCTCTATCCCGCTGTGCTCCAGGTGGGTCGCCAGCCGGGGGCAAGGAAGAGACCAGCATGAGACGCTTTCTTTGGTGTAGGTTGGAAGAAAGGGAGGACAGAGATGGCCAGTCCGACAGGGAGAGATCCGTAAGTTTGAGAGCTTTAAGAACAACAGGGACGTCCTTAGGAGAGCGGATCGTATGGGTCTGCTTGTCCATGCATATATGGAGAGCGAATGGGTATCCCCAGTAAAAGGGGATATTTCTATCCCGCAGGACATCAAGGATTGGCTTCAATGAGGACCTCTGAGCCAGGGTAAGTCTCGATAGGTCCTGTAAAATTCTGATGGGGGTATTACGGACAGTCACCTCTTTTCTCCTCCTGGCTTCATACAGGATGTCCTCCTTCAAGAGAAAATAATGAATCCGGCAGATCACATCTCGAGGTCTGGGGTCATCTGGGTTAGGCGGACGCAAGGCCCTATGGGCCCTATCAATCTCGATGTGGGCCGTAGCCGGACGCCCCAGCAAATCGTTAAATATTTCAGAAAGCACTTTGAAGAGGTCAGAATTCGGAATGGATTCGGGGAGACCCCGGACCCGCAGGTTATTCCGCCTGCTCCTATTTTCCACATCATCCAGATGTTGTTGTAGAGAGAAGAGTTGGGCTGAATGCTGGGCAACTTCATCCTTCAATGAGGCCAGAGATGTAGAAGTTTGGGTCTGAGATTGGTCAAGTCCCTCAACTTTAGAATTTAAAGATGCTAACTCCGCCCGAAAGGATGAGAATTCTTGTTTGAATCCGTCCACCATCTGCTGTGCTAATGCGGTAAAATCTGCTCTGGATGGAAGAGACTGTATCAACAGGCGCACATTTGCCAGCGTGGCCGGGTTGTTATCTTCTGATATAGCGGGCGTTCCAGGCCGCGAGGCGGAGACGCCGGTCTGAAAAGATGGAAGCGGTGAGAGCCCTAAAACCGCTGGAGTGCCATCCAGACCAGCCGTCATGTGAGGACATGCGGAGACGGGCAGCATAGACTGAGAGAATTGTCCAAAGGACGCTGAGCTCAATTGCGTGGCATTTTGAATGATAGATGCTGGTAGCGTGCTAGAAGAGGTCGGGCCCTGGTTGTGGGTTGGAGAGGTGCCCCAGGAGGATCCCGTTGACCAGGACGGAGAGTGGGCTAGTGAGCCTTCATTATTGAGAGAAGGGCCCTGGAGATCCTGGGTGAAGGGGCCCTGAGCCATAGGAGGGAATATAGGGCCTAGAGCAGGATGCAGCACTGGGGCTGAGTGAGATGCATCCCCCCGGTAGTCTCTGGGAGGCTTAGGAGGGACGGCAGAGGGCTGTGCTATATAAACTGATATGTCCTGGTGAGCCAGAGGTGACCCAGGCAGAGAGCCACCACACCGCACATTAGTGGTCAAAATGTCCTCCTGGCCAGGAGGGACAGCAGCCCCTATACTTGCGGCCGACCCTTCAGGTCCCCTCCATATCATGCCCTGAGCCTGAGAGCAGAAATCAGCCGAACTGCCCACTGTCCCTTTTAGCCCCTGGGCACTTATCTGCATGTCCGTCGGCGAACGATTTCCTCCGGGTGCGGGGTCCATCCGCGATGTGCAGGCAGAGCGGGTGGGAAGCGGTGCAGGCGCCGGGGCTCCGTCCTCACTGAGCGCGTCACTTGGCTCCGGTCTCACCTCCCGCGCCACGGGATGCGGCGCCGGCGTCCTTCCGCGAAGGAGAGCTGCCGGGGGATTTCCCTGATGCCGTCGTCGGGGCCTCGTCCTCCCCAAGCGCGCCGCGGTATGCGGCGCCGGCGCCCTGCTGCAAGAGAGAGCTGCTGGGGGTTGCAGACTGCGACCGCCGGTCAGAGGCTCCAGTACTTGCGGGGTGATGCTGCAGGATGTCGGCAGGCCTCTCGGCTGGGGCTGTGATGGACGCACTCCGGGCCTTCATGCTGCGGCGGCCATCTTGAAGGGTCCCTGTGTCTCCCGCCGGCTGAGAGGTAAGAAGCCGTGCCAGGGAGAAAAACTGGTCTAGGTGCTCCTGTGTGGGAGCAGGACGCCGGGCCGGCTGGGACCGCTGATTTCTGGTTGCTTTCCACATCTCCAGGCGATGAAAAAGTGCCGGAATGGTGTACGAGGTCTGAGGAGCTCCCAAGCACACAACCTCACACCACCATGGCTAGGCCACGCCCCCATGTGTCTGTGTTTTTAAATAATATCCCATTTTTCTGTGATTTTCTTTTGTAAATTGCTAGTAAGGCTAGTGTAGGGACTTGTGTAGGACCCTTGACGATGGGTTGCAAGCTTGAGTATTTTGGCCAAAATATCAACTAATACCTCATGTTTGATCTTTGTAGGGCATGTAGTTTTGCCCTGTAATACTGGGGAGTAGAGGGTGTCAGTATTTTATGATGGGCAATTGAAATGTGCTGGGCAAACTGCCCAATTGAGTAAGGGCGTCATCAATTGGTTGTAAGTCAGCATGGTGTACCATATGTAACCATAACCGGCACCCTTCATAGGACTTATCTATATGCAATTGTAACACTAGCAATCATCCATCTCATGGATAGTAGGTGTGTAAGGGGTTGTCTATCAGGTATTTTGGCACTTAAAGAGGTTGTCTCTCCATGTTGTTTCACAGAGCCAGCAGCAGCTTTCATTCCTGTCACTTCCTGGTCAAGCTGTGGGTAATCAGAATATAACCTCCGGGTACTCACATTTATAATTCGTCTAGATTACATAAAAAATCTCCTGCTCCCAGGTCCAGAGAAGCTTCAGAGATAAAGTAAACAGTAGTTTGTTAGATCAGATAACACTCTCAAGCTGCAGTTCTGTGTGCAACCTGTGTGATGATGTCACTCCCTACTATCAGATAAGACAAACAGTTGTGGAGAGCAGGAAGAACAGGTCAGTAGTCTAGAGAAACCAGAGAGCACACAGAGGTGATAAAATCATTGATAGCTCCTCAACAGTAAATTATAATCAAAGCAATATATTTGGAAAACATCTTCTTTTACTGTTCCCTACATGTTGAAAACCAATCTTTGTAGTGAGACAACCCCTTTAAGCAATCTCTCCTGTATGGTATTGTGGATTTTCTGCATACTGGTGTGAGCTGGTTCTTATCCAATGTGCAGTTTTTTACTAAACAATTTTCCCCCTCATTGATAGTTGTGTGTGAGCAGTTGATCATCAGTAATCTGCACCCGTTGAACTCCCATATACAGGTGCTTCTCAATAAATTAGAATATCAGCCAAACGTTTTATTTTTCAGTAATTCAATTCAAAAAGTGAAACTCATATATTATATGGAGTCATTACAAACAGAGTGAAACTTTTTTCAAGTGGTTATTTATGTTCATCTTGATGATTATGGCTTAATAGCCATGAAAACCAAATGTCATTATCGCAGAAAATTCGAATATTATTATAAGACACAACGTAAAAAAAGTTTGGGAACACAGAAATGTTGCCAAATGAATGTACGTAAATGCACACAATACTTGGGTTGGGTCCTCCCTTTTGCATGAATGACTGCATTAATTGCGGCGTGCATGGAGTCGATAAGCCGTGGCACTTCAGAGGTGTTATGGAAGCCGCAGTGGCTTTGTAGCAGCCTTCAGCTGGTTTCGTTGTTGGGTCGGTGTCTCTCATCTTCCTCTTGACAAAAACCCATAATTCTCTATGGGCTAGGGTCTAAATCGAGGTTGCTGGCCAATCAAGCAAATGATACTGTGGGTTTATTAATACCAGGTATTGGTACTTTTGGCAGTGGGGACAGGTGCCAAGTCCTGTTGGTGAAAATTGTTATTCATCTACAAAAAGCTTTTGGCAAGGAAGCATGAGTGCTCTAAAATTTCCTGATCGGCAGCTGCGCTGACTTTGGTCTTGATAAAACGCAGTGGACCTACATCAGCAGATGACATGGCTCCCCAAACCATCACTGATTGTGGAAACTTTACACTAGACCTCAATAGCTTGGATTGTTTAATCCACTCTTTCCTTTCCTCCAGACTCTGGGGACCTTGATTTCCATATGAAATGCAAAATTTACTTTCAACTGAATACAACACCTTGAACCACTGAGCAAACATCCCTAGTTCTTTTTTCTCCTTGGCCCAGGTAACACGCTTCTGACATTGTCTATTGGTCATGAGTGGCTTGACACATGGAATGTGACACTCATGGCCCATGTCCTGGATACATCTGTGTGTGCTGGGAGCACTGACTCCAGCAGCAGTCCACTCCTTGTGAATCTCCCTCAAATTTTCTTAACAATCCTATCAAGGCTGCGATTATCCCGGTTGCTTGTGAACAATTTTTACCATCTACTCAACTTAACATTAATATGCTTTGAAAAAGAACTCTGTGAACAGTCAGATAATTTATCAATGACCTTGTGTTGCTTACCCTCATTGTGGGTGTCAATGATTGACATCTAGACATCTGTCAAGTCAGCAGTCTTCCCCATGAATGTGTCACCTACTGAACCAGACTAAGGGACCTTTTAAAATGCTTAGGAAGCCTTTGCAGGTGTTTTGGTTTAATTATTCTAATTTTCTGAGATAATGTCTCTTGGGTTTTCCTTGGCTGTAAGCCATAATCATCAAGATTAACATAAATAAACACTTGAAAATGTCCTCTCTGTAAAGACTCGATATAATATATGAATTTCACTTTTTGAATTTAATTACTGGAAAAAATAACAACTTTTGGCTGATACTCTAATTTACTGAGAAGCACCTGTAGCACTGGGGTTTATACTGTCTTCTACTAGAACCTTTTGTTTGTCGCCATGGAGGCTGTGAGATGGCCCGTAGGCTCCTGTTTTGTAATAAAAAATGGCCCATAATTTCTGGAGTCAGTACATTGTGCACTAGTGATGACGATTGTTAACTATCGTTATCGATTCATAGTCGATATCGCAATTATCATGACGATATCCGATATCGATTACAGATATCCGCCGATGACCCTTAAAGTTTTATGGAGAGGATCAACGCCTTCATTCTTACAACCCTAAAACAGGCTGGAGAAGCTGGAATTAACATCCACAACAGCAAACTGGATACGTGGCTACAATCCTTAGGCAAGACATATTAGTTTATAAAAGTAACTTGAAAAAAGTCACAACATTCACTAACCTGTCCTGTACCAAGCATGACCCTTAAAACCTTGCAGGACCCCACAAATTAAAAATGCCAGAAGGCATAGTTATTTGGAACCATCTGGTGTTACATGAATCTAGAATTTACTATCCCTGTCCTGGACCGCAGTATGACCTTAAACCTGTCCTGACTTCCACAGATTTAAAAAGTTGCCAGAAAAAGGAGTCTTTCAACCACCGATTTTATGTTGAACTGGACATCATTTCCCACTTTGTGATGCTGACACTAATTACCTGTCCTGGCCAACAGCAGGAAACCCTCAAACCTGCATCGTCCCCCAGATTAAAAAAGTGCCGGAAAAAGGAGTCTTTGAACCACCTATTTTAGTTGACTGGACTTTAAGATACCTGTCCCTGGGCCACAGCATGAGCCCCAAACCTGCATGAACCCACAATTAAAAAAGTGCCGGAAAAAGAACCTTTGAAACAACCCATTTTAGTTGAACTGGACAGTTGACTATATCTTCCTTGACCACAATGACATTAAAACCTGTCTGACCACAGATTAAAAAGTGCCGGAAAAAGAGTCTTTTCCAACCACATTTAGTTGAACTGGACATTGACTATCCCTTGTTCTGGACCGCAGCAAGACCCAAAACCTGCTCAGGGTGCCCTTATGGACCAACAGCAGAAAATTTTCTCAATAAGAAATATCTATATTAAAAAACAACTAGTTTTCATTACTGCTGCGCAGAGTCTACTTGCCATTCTACCTGGTGACATTGTTCCACCGTGACATTAGATGTGAAGCGAACGAACCAGATGTCCCCAGTAGGTCAACGAGCCTGTCTGAAAATCTCTGCTTTCTACTGTCAAGTGGTTTGAGGAAATTACTGATCAAGGCGGGTGAGGCTGTAAACGTGAATCACCAGGTTCAGCTGAAGGGTCAGACTACGTGGATGTGGTGAGAGCAAGGGCTGGCGTTCCGTCATCTATTAACACGCAGGGTCAGCTAGCAGGGGCCCAAGGTTTACAGTTTGGTGCGGTGAGAGCCAGAGGTTTTCATCATCTATTAACAACGAGTTCAGCTAGCAGGGCCGCGAGTTACAGTGGTGCGGTTGAGAGCCCAGGTTGGCGGACCGTCTCCATTAACTACAGCAAAAAAATGCCCTTAAGACGCAGCACAAAACCGTTCCGTGCTGAACAGAGTGCGGAACAGGAAGTGTAGCTAAGACCTCCAGCCTTCTCATACCGGTCAAGACTGGGTAACGCTTGGAGAAATTTCTTTCTCTGCCTCTACGAGTGCGCTTGCCCCTCCGATGAGTGCGGAACCCATTGAGCTTCACTGGAAATGCTGGTGGTTGAACGCTCCTATTTCACCAGGTGCCCTTTTTCCCTTGGCCATTCTTTTTCTTCCGTTTTGATCAACGTGTTTGGAGGAAATTGTCTCTGTTCTTGGTGTGACAAATGTTCTCCATGCTCCATGTCCTCTGAATAACCTACATTCTGTCAAGTCTTGCCTCTACCTCCCTTGTACAATTCAGAGGAATATTTGTATCACTATGGTGTACAGGCAAGTTTTTTCTGTAGTTTAGTTCTAGAAAACACATTGTTTAAAATAGGATGGAATCCCACCACCTCTTTGTTTCTCTTTTTATTTGTAATATAAACGGGGTTTGTCCTCACTACAGGGATCTGCTAGCTATGTTAAAGAATCTTGCAAAAACAAGTCATTTGCAATATGTGTCCTTTAACAGTGTCCTATCCGACCTATTCACTGTTTTTGAACAGCATCATGCCCCATAAATTCAAAACATCACCCTTGAGCCACTCTTGACAATTGTTGAAAGAACAATGTCTGTTAGAAACCACATTTTTTAATTATAGACCTGTAGTATTGCCTGCATTTCAAAGCAGGCAGACCCAGAAAAATATAAAAATTACTTCTTCAGTCCTCTGTTATTGTGAGGGAGAAATGCCACTCAGAAGCCACATTTGCTGTTCCAAAGGACCATGAATTATAGCTGTATCTCACAGCACCAGGACCCCACAACCATTGACAGTGCGAAAAATTCTAAAGATAAAGTGAGTAAATGCATACCGTGTTTTCTAGAAACCTTGTTGGTCTTTTACAGTCTCCTCACCGCAAACCAGCAAAATGAACATTTGGGAACTGAGAATAAAAAATTGCAGTAAGCAATGACATTTTAAAAAAATTTTTTCAAGAGGACCATTTTCTGTTTGACAGAAGAATGTGAAGTATCCGGCAACTAATCGGTGACCCGGCAATTGGGCCACACCATCCTCAGAGACCATCCTGATCGCATCTTGATGAAAGTCAAACGATCAACATTATCAGTGGAAGCCCCCCGGATGCGTTTGTTTGTAATGACTCCCCAGCTGTGCTGAATGACCCCTCAGATATGACGCTGGCTGCTGGGCAAGGACAACACCTCTAAGGCATGTGGCGAGCGAGCTCGCCATCATCCATTTTTGGATACCAAAGTCGATTGGGTCCAAGCATATCCCATAAACTAGCGTGTAGACTAGTCCGTGCACCAATGATCTTAAGCGTCCTCTGGTGTTTGTATTGTGCCCTGCATGACATGCGGTTGGTGAGGTCCGAAATATAGGTGCCAGAGGTCACCCGAGTAGGCTTTCTGCCACAATGGCTGCCTGCTCGCCGCGGCTACGTGGCACTCTACTGCTGTCACGTTGCGGACGATGGTTCCACCGTGACATTTGAAGAATTGTAAGCAGAACGCTCTGTGTCCCGCACCTGTGTCCGTCGCCTCCTCCCGTCGCTGGTAGGACCTGATGTTTTCAGATTTCATCGATCGTTCCAGAACTAAGATCACCACAAATGCTCATGCTGACAAGGGCATTGGTCCTGCAACTGACCATTTTGGTGGCTTCTTCAAACTGGCAAGGAATCGTGCCAGTCTAGCAGCCGAGTCTAGCTCTTTCACCTGCCTCCACTCGCGGTGGCTCAACACCCCCCTGAGGTCCGCACCGCGCTATCAGGCCATGTCTCACTGCAGTACTGCAATAATGGGCATTGCGCTGCTGCCATTCCAAGTGTGTTGCCCATCGTCAACAATGACGGTTTGACGGGAGGCCCGAGCTGACGCTGCAGAACGCAGCCAGGCGGACGAACCCGGGTGCGAACGGGGAAGTGTGAGCTCAGACCTCGACCTTCCCAGCAGCAGTCCAGACCCGGTTGCGCTTTTAGAAATTTCTGACGAGGGAGGTTCATGACTGTGCCAGGCAAGGGATGTCTCCAGCCTACCGATCTTAAAGGGCGGCAGGAGATTTCGACCGTTTATCGCACACCACCTTCCTGGCACAAGGTTCTTGTCACCCAGCCAGCGCTCGGTCCCTCGTTGCGAACCCAGACCATCCCAACAGATTAATTCAACACGGCCGGGTTTTTCCCCTGGGCACGTGATTCCACCAGAGGACCTTGGGGAAAGAATCCTGCACCATCACTGGTTTTGAAGAGCGTCCCGCCGAGTCTAGAGCCACCGTTACCACCAGAGAATCCACCCGCTCACCCAGTGAGCTGTCACAGAGATATAGCGGCCTTGGCGGCTTACAAATCCATGTGTCGGGGGTGAGATGGATTTTTGCGACAAGTGCAGACAACAGCCTTGAAATTTTAGATGACACAGGCTGGCCAGGGCGGGGACGGCTTTTCTGAAAAAAAAATGCCTGCTTGGGATCTTGGGAATTGGGGGAGGCAAGGCCATGACGTGCGGAACCCATCGGTCCACCAGACGGAAAGGCAACATTTCCAAAGGGCCCAAAAACCTGGCAATGCCGACATTCAGGCTTTTGGCTTTGGATGGTTGGGTTAAAGTGTTTCTTCTGCTCCCAAACCGGTACAGAAGGCTGGCTGCTAGACTGGCCCTGTAAAAGGCGTGCAGGTAAACTGGTGGAAGGAGAAGGGTAGGATGGGTCTCTGGTGGGCTGTGGTACTCGGGCGACGGTGGAGGCTGAAGCGGAGGCTGGTCCTTGATCATGACTCTGAGAGACAGGGGAGCTAAGGAACATTGGTGGGTGGCGGAGGGAGCGAGACAGAGGGGTGACAGTGGGTTAAAGCCCGGGATCGTGTGCCTTTTTTTGGGCCAAATGTTCCCTCCATTTCAACTCATGCATTCCTGCATTGACTAGAATGTTGGTGGTGGTTAAACACCTAAGATTCTTCCCCCTACTGATGCGTTTACCCAAAAGGCGGGCCTTTTTGAGGCGGACCTCGGTACTGACACTACCCCAACGTCTTTCCCCCCGTCCCGTGATGAAGCGCTCGCAAGCAAATTCTGCTGAAAAGATCACGTTGGATCCGCAATGTCGTCGTCCTCATCATCATAATCATCAACACAGGTAAGTTTCTCGTCCTGACATTCTGCATCCAGGAGCAGCGGGCTACAAGCAACAGGCACTGCAAGACGTTTCCGACCGCCCGGATCTTTGCCGATTAAACCGGGTTTCCCTTCTCCTCCTCTGATGGCATCACGATTGGGCGTCAGAGCAGACAAAACCATCCTCTTTGGGCCCCTTTTTTATCTTTTGAAATGCATTCTGACCCCAACCCATTTTGTCATCAAAGAGGGCGTCAGAAAATGGATTATCCACAGTGGTGGGGACACGAGTTGACATTTTGGGCTGCCTTCGCTTCATGTTGGACGAGCACATGCTGATGACGACATTTTGTGCCGTGACTGGAGGACGAGGAGGTAAAAACTGCTGGATGCAGGTTGCATTAACCACTGAAGAACAGATTGGCGACACTGTTCGTTACTGAGATTCACAGGGCCCTGACCCAGCGATGACAGGCCTGACGGTCCTGCAACCGATGATCCGCTGGCTTGCGTGTTGTCGCCAGCACTGGAAGGAGCACCTTCTCGTACCTCTACCTCCATGTCCTACACCCCCTTTGCTCGCTACCACCTGCATTCTCATCCATGTTCAGAAAGATAAAAAATTTAAGAAGGTATGGAAGAGTTTTTGACAGTCTCTTATTGAAAGACGGCAAATCACAGCGATTCTTAAACCCCTCTAATTCCCTACAGCCAACTAGGATTAGAAACAGAATTGTTTCTAGCGAATACCTGTGAAATGCGGTCTGGTGGAAGAACCGTAAGACAAAATCAACAGTGTTCTTCCTTCAGTCCCAGGGATTTACAACTGCCCAGTAGGACTAGGAATTGATAGTTTTCAACAACTAACATACAAGTGCGCTATCTGCGGCAAACTGAGATTCACCGAGCGCAATAAAACTATTCAGAAGTTACACGGATGAGAATTTGCGTTTTTTGCAGCAACGACACGCGAGAACAGTTCCTAGAAAATTTCTGTATCCTAATGTTAGTACAAGGTGGCTCTTTGAACAAAACTGGGCTGCGCCAAAGTGAAAAAGAGCTATTTAAAAGTTATACAGATAAGAAAAGGTGGGTTTTGCACCAATGAAATACACCTGCAGTTACTAGAAAATTTCTGTATCCTAATGTAAGTACAAGATTGCTCTTTGAACAAAACTGGGCTGCGCCAAAGTGAAAAACAGCTATTTAACATGTAACGGATAAGAAAAGGTGGGCTATAGCACCAATGAAATACATTAGCAGTTACTAGTAAATTCCTGTAACCTAATGTAAAGACAAGGTGGCTCTTTGAACAAAACTGGGCTGCAACAAAATAAAAGGTACAAATTTCACCTCAGTGCGAGGTGTGCTAAGGCCAAAAAGTGGTAAAAAAAAAATGCCATTTTCATGCTGTTCAAAGCAGGATGCCCCTGGACTGCAAACAATATACCATTCTCCTTTTTCTAAAAGCCCCCTCCTGTCTGTGTTCGGCACCGCGACTCAACCCACACACGCACCCCCGTGTCCATGACAGCGTTAGATGCTTCTTTTAAAAGTCTCTGTCTAACTAACTAAGAACTGAAAATTCTCAATCTAACCTATATTCTAAATGTTCCCCAGCTAAAAGCCATAGTTCATCAGTATGAATAAAGAGAAGAACTGTTGTCTCTGAGCTGAGCTGTAATATGAGAGAGACGTAGCATACATCCTGCCTAGAGAGAGACATGAAACCCTGATGATGAAACAGGAAACGGCTGTATATACAAAGGGAGTCCAGTGATTTTTCCAGCCAATGACAACCATCAAATCACAGACATGACGTCGCACACCCAGCTCACCTCCCTGCTCGATGCTCAAAGCTGAGTTCTGGCGCCAAAATGACAGGCAAGGCGCCGAAAATGCACGACAGTAATAGATTATCTGCAGATTGTCACCTCAAATACCATGTGATCGGAAATTTACGATCAATCTAAACTTGGTCGATTATAATCGCTCATCCCTATTTGTAATCAACAAAACATCTTTTGTTTTTGTCCCCCAATATACCTATTTCCTTTTTTTGAGGGGAGTGTGATTTGGGTTGGAAAAGCCAAAACCCCCATTCTTGCTGCAGCTGCAGGATTTTTTTACTAATTAACCCCTTAAAACCGCCGGAGCCAGTTTGGCCCTCTCGACAGAGCCCTATTTGTGAAATCTGTCCATGTGTCACTTTATGTGAGAATAACTTTTTGACACTTTAACCTATCCATGTGAATCAAGATTGTTATCTCGTGACACTTGTGCTATAAGATCTAAATCTTTTTGGTCCAAAAAAAGAATTTTTTTATTTGTGAAAAAAATATCAAAATTATGGTGAAAAATGGTGAAAAATTTTAGGCCAATTTCAAAGCTTTCAAAAAAATTTCCTGCATGTAAACAAATAGTTATTCCACTCAAAAAGTTTTATAACTAAGAAGCATCTAACCATATTGTCTGCTGTTAGTTTTGGCATCATTTTTTGTAAATGTCTTTTTTTTTTTTTACGACATTAGGGGCTTATAAATTTAGTAATAATTTTCAAATTTTCAATAAAATTTTGCAATATACATAATTTTATTAGGGACCAGTTAGTCCAGTTCAAACGTGACTTTGATTGAACCTGTAAGTTAATACCCCATACATGACCTCATCCTAAGAAACTAAAAAAAACAAATACACACCCCTTAAAGTATTCAAACACGTTTATAAAGTTTATTTAACCCATTAGGTGTTTTCACAGAAAATTAAAGCAAAGTATGGAATGAAATTTCAAATACACTTTTTTTGGCAGATATTCAATATTTAAGCATTATTGACAAGAATACGTAAATGTATCAGGGAAATGCAAAAATAAAGTATTGAATCTCCCAGATTCTGGCCGTTTTCAGAGTATCCCGTATGTGGGCCCTAGTGGCAATTATTTGGCACAACCACAAGCCCCAGACTAGGAAGGAGCAACGACTGGACTCCTGGGCCTCATTTTCTTACAAATTTTAATTAGGGGCCATTTCAGGTTTGCGGACAACCCTAAGGTTTCAAAACGTATATAAATACCCTAAAAAGACCCCATATTGGAAACTCACAAAACCGGCTAATACGGAATACTATCCAGAGGGTAGTGAGTATATCTACCCCAAGGCGTTTCACCAATCACAAATTTTTTTAGAGTCATCGCTCTGATATAAAAAAAAATATATTTTTTTTTGTCCAATAACTCTGCAATTATTAGCAGAAAATGTTTAATTTTTACAAGGAATCTTGGAAAAAAAGCCCCAAAATTGTGTTACACAATTTCTTCTTCAATTCGGCAATACCCTAACAAGTGAGTGTAAACTGCTGTTTTGGCGCATGGCAGGGTACAATGGGGGAGGCTAGTTTGGCTTTTGTCCACGAGATATTGGTGGGGCCACTGTCGCATCTCCAAAGCCCCCAAAGACTAAAACAGGTGAAACCTTCCAGTAGTTGCTCCATTTTGATTCAACCCCCTCAAGGATCTCCACCTAATGGTGTATTTTGCATTTTGGGGGTTGGGGTGCACAGGTGTTCCGATTCTTTTTTTATAGCACAGGCATGAAATGAGGGAGGAAACGCGTTCCGCCATTGTTTTTTGGGCTTCATTTTTACAGTATTTTCGCCAACAGAATAAAAGACGGGATAACCATTACTATGGGGGTCGGTACAATTACAATGTATAAATTTTATATAGTTTTTTATGTTTAAAGACTTTTACACAATCGAAGCAAGATTTTTATAAAACTTGCGTTTTTAAAGTTGTCGTATTCTGACACCATAGCTTTCTTAATTTTTGCATATGGAGCTGCTTGTGGCTTGTTTTTTTACAGATGAAGTTGATGTGTTTTAATTGATGACCATTACGTGGGGGCATCAGTGAAGCCTAGATCACTTTTAATTAAGTATTTGTGAAGCATTTGTACAAAAGCAAAAAACAGCAATCCTGGTAGTGTTTTTATTTTAATATTTTACAGCGGCTCACTGTCCGGTATAAATGACATGCAAGTTTTTACTCAGCAGGTTGATACCTTACCACCGATAACACATTTTTATATTTAATAATGTTTTACTGCTTTTACCCAATAAAAACACATTTAATTTGCAAAAGGAAAACAGTTTTTTGCCTCACCGCGTCTGAGAGCCATAGACTTTTTTTAATTTTTCTGTTTAATGGAGCATGATATAGGGACTTTTTTTTTGCGGGGATGAGTTGACGTTTTATTGGATAATATTTTGGGGTACAAGACTTATGATCGCTTTTAAAATCTGTATTTTGGAAGGTAGGGTGAATAAAATACTCAATCCTAGCAGTGTTTTTTATTTTTATTTTTAATAGCGATCACCGTCGCGATCCGTGACAAGTTAGTTTTACACTGTGGTGCGACGATTACGGTGATACCACCCATATAAGTAGATTTTTTTATTTGAAAGCCACAATTTTTTTGAAAAAAAAGTGTTTTTATTGTGTAAAACATTATTTATGCATCGTCACTTCTAAAAGCCGTGAACTTATTAATTTTCCGTATACAGAGCTGTGTAAGACTTTTGTTTTGGGCGGGAATGAACTGATGTTTTAATTTGGCATCACTTAATGTTGATATATTTTTGATTACTTTTTACTCCTTTTTATGTGCTGTCGCGGGATGAACAATAAATCCTATTCATGTGACTGGATTTTTTTTTTTACGGCGTACACCGTAACGGGTTTAAAAAACATGACAGATTTATAGGGTGGTCGCTTACGCACGCGGCGATACCAAATTGGTACTTTATTTATTTTAGATCTTTTTTAGGGCGATTGGCGCTTGTAAAAGGGAAAATGCGATGTACGTGTTTATTAATTTTATTTTTTATTGTTTGTGTATTTAACTTTCTTACACTTTATTTTAAACTTTTTCTACTTTTTACACTAGCTCCCAGGGGGGAAAAAGGCATGAAAACGATCGTCAAACATTCATGCAAGGGAGATGCAGCATACAGTTTATAGCTGTTAGTCCTGGTCTCCATGGCAACGTCTGTCAACGCTGCCCGACAATGCATTGTGGGCATCGAGACAATCACCACCAACCCGTGATGCTGTCCATTCAGCTGACATTCATCCATAGCCGGGCTGACTGGTAGGATACCGTACCGCGCTTCAGCGCCGTACATGCGCCCGAGATCGGCGGGCAGCAGGAGCTCATCCTGCCGCCCGCAGCCGTGCGATGTCGCGACCACGATGACTCAGCATCGGGGGGGGTTAATCCCCCGCGCCGAGCGAAACACTCCGCCGTGGGGGATGCGGCATGATGCCAGCGTAATATACCGCCGGTTTGCCATGCCGCGATCTAGCCGCGCCTCCCGATTGTGAGCGCGCAAGATCGCCTTGACCGACTCATAACGGCAATTTGCGGGAATCCCTACCCGACGATTGCCGTATGATACGCAAATGTCGGTAAGGGTTTAATCTGCTGTCCCTAAAGAATTCAGTCAGTTTTCTTTAAAGTTTAAGCCCATAAGGGTAGGACATCTCTAATGAGAAGAAAGGGTGTAGCGTGCTCATGTTATAGCGGGTCATACCTCATTGAAGGTTGGAAGGAAACCTCAAGACACAATGTATTGTCAGTCCTAAAGTCAGTCTCTGGTTTTGGGGCATGTAAGGAGCTGGGAACGGATATGACTAATCATCAGAAGGTGCTTATCATCCCTCCCAGGAGATTTTCTGCATTATTTTAAATTGTTTTTGCTTCTATTCACTTTTAGGTATCTGTGGGTATATTCATCAATCCATTTTTAGTTAAAAAAAGTCCATAACTGGACATCACTGGACAGTATGTATATTCACCAATCAATTTTTAGTTCAAAAAGAAAGAAAAAGAAAACATAATCAGCCATCTGGGCTAAAGGAAAAGATTTTGCATTATTTAGTATTGCAAGCCTTATGAACAGGTATGTTCTATCATTATAGATTGCTAAGAGTAAACAGCTATTCATCCATAATGATCTGTGATTGGCAGGAAGCTTGTCTGTGTATTAAAGATCATTAATTATATTCTAAAGTCTTTAACCCTCTAGTGACCAGACAGTTTTTGCTCCATTCATCTTTAAAAACTTTTTTGGTATATGTTTAATTTTTTTCCCATCTTCAATAGAAGTTCCAGTGGTTGGATTTTTAGTTTTGGTCTCACCTTTATTTGAAGCCCAAATTCTTTACTGTCTTAGTGACCAGTTTTGTCCATTATTATCATCAGAATTTCTGGTATTTTTTTTATTTTTTAATTAAATTTAAGAGAATCTTCTCCATTGGTTTCAATTTTTTGATTTTTGGAAATCCTTTTGTTTTTCTGGAGAAAAATGTCACAGTCATTAAGGTTGTGAGGACGATGTTCCAGATTTGTAAACTCTTTGGAGCAGGGATTAAAACTGATGCGTAATAGAACTATATTTCAATTAATGGTGATTTGTATTTATGATACATCAATTTTCTATTTTCTGCCATCACTTGGCAACAGTGTCTTTTTTTATCAATATGATATAATAATAATCATCGTACTATGTAATGTTCCGAGTTTATGCATTATTTACCATATGATATTATAATCTAATCCACTATTTGATGGTATAAGTTAATCTACTACAGTGATATTCACTGTTTATATCTACTTCATGGTTGTATTGGACTACACAATACATCATACTAGCATATGAAAAAGCATATTATATCTACTATATGATACACACTATTTTATATCTACCTATGATGTAGTAACTATATCCACTACCATATAATATTATTGTAATTATCAGATCCGTGCTCCCTAGTACAGGATGATTTTATACCTTTATTTTTCACTTTTGATTGACAATATTGTAATAAATGATTTAATTTTACTATAATTGACAATTTGTGTGGAGCCTCTTTTTGTAGGTTTGCTGTGATTGTTTATACCTGGAGAGTGCGGAGGAAGAGCTCAGATTGGCTCCACACGGGCTTTAGATGCCTCTGGGACGTTACCTGAGATTCACAACTCCATGTAAGATTATGAATAGGACACCTCACTATAATTAATACTTTACAGCATCCAGACAGCATGAGAAATATTCAGTCCTGTCATTGGTCATAGGGAAAACATGTGGTGTTTCATGATTGACAACAGTATGTGCGGAGACAAGAGACAGGTGGCTACCATTTAACCCAGAAGGTAAACATTTATCTTTTCTTCATACAGTCTATACAGCCCATAGCAGTAGGATTCACAAAAGTAATGACGTCAGGTGCCAACTACTCTCTACTCTCTTCTTGCCCTTTAAAAGTGGGGGAATTTTCATGTAGTCAACCTAATGGCTGCTTGCTCATTACCCTTGTTAGCATAGCAGGAAAAAAGCGTCCAAAAGATACAAAAACAAAAAGCAATTCTCTGCTTAGAAGGGTATGATCACACACGCATCTGAACATTCCCCGTCTCTGATTCGTGTTCCTGGTTGCTGTCTGATATTGTACCCCGACAATGCATCTAACGAATTAGCAGTGAGTTTAATCACTGCCCCAATGAGAGAAATGCAGCGGCGTTCACATGAGTGATCGCCGCTGCGAGATTTGCCATCGCGTCTGTCTGTGTCCCATCTTTCAGAATGCCGATCCTAGCAATGAAGTGAAATTCTTGATCGCATCCGAAAGACGAACCCGACAGACGCGATGCAAACACGCAGCGCGGATCAATCATGTGAATGCAGCTGCGTGTCTCTCATTGCCAGGCAGAATAAACTCACGCAATTGTTAATTCGTTTTTGAGTGGATTACATACCCTCAAACCTTTTGTCCTAATATATTCATGTTTTTTGAGAAGGATATCAAACCCATAAAACCGTGCTCAATATATGTATTGACATTACCCTTTGTTTTTTATACCAATTTTCCTGTACTACTTACCTTACCCTTTATCAGTACCCTGAGGAGATGTTCATGGGGCATTGAAACATGTTGGGACATAACTTCTTGTCAATAGGGTAAGTGTGTAGAAGGGAAAGGTTCCGGATGGGGCGCTCTTTTTGGGGCAACTATCCCAGGCTAAGCAGGTAAGGGAAAAGTAGGTCAAGTAGGGTATTTACAGGGTAAGCCTTCTTTTGACCTTTCTCTATAGTGTTGAATAGACCCTTGTGAGCTTGTTCATTTCACTGTTTTCTTTGAATTTGGTATATAAGGGGCCCACTTTTGTTTTGTATGGGCCTATTTTTTAATTTTTTGCTTGTTTAAGCATGTTATTAAAAGTTATGTTTTAAATACACAATATTTTTTATGATTTATATTGTGTAATGTAATTAATATCTAGGGGTACCATGTGTAATGTAATTAATTTCTGGAAGTACAATATGTAATTTAATTAATTTCTGCGGGTAGAATAGGTAATCTAGTAAAATTTTTGGGTACTTTTTGTTTTGTAAATAATTTATAGGATATGGTGTGTAATGTAATATCTTGATGTGTAGTAAATTCCTGATAAATGTTGTATAAGGTGATTCATTTATAGGGAATACCTTGTGTAAGGTAATTAATTTTCTCAGGGGGAGAGTACCTTAAATAATGTAATAAAATCTGGGGTGCAGCAAGTAATGTAATTATTTCTAAGTTACAATGTGTTTTCATCTTCCATTTTTATTTTCCTCCTTTTGTTGTGTGCATTACATATCTAGTGGAGTAGTGATAGAATGGGGATGAAGTTCAATTTACTGCATTGCACAACGCTTTTTTTTGCAATATAGAAGGGGGGAAATTTTAGGTGAGCTGTTTAAGTGCCAGGGCTTTTCACCATCCCAGTCCCCGCCCTGTACCTACCTAATGGGAGACTTGTATACCTACCTACTTAATGAGAGGTCCTATATACCTACCTAATTGAGGGGCTTATCTACTTACCAACCTATCTTCTGGGGGCCTATATAGCTACCTGTTTAATGGAGGGCCTATAAACCCACCTATCTACATAATGAGGTACCTAAATACTATATGGGGCACAAAATAAGACTAAAACTTGCTGTGTAAATGGGATCCTCATAGTCATCGGGGGGCACTTTTACTATTTGGGGCACAAGGAAATCTTTATTACCATTTGAGGCACTATGGATAGGGATTTGTAGAGAGGTGGAGCACAGGTAGAGAGGTGCTGGAAAAGCAAGGATTCTAAGTTTGTTGGAATTTATGTCTGTGTGGTAAATTCTGCAGGGACAAGTAATGGCCGGGAGAAGTTGTCATGGAAGTATGGAACAAAAGAAGGAAAGAAGGGAAAGAGAACGACTCATCAGAGAAGACGTGTCACTTGAGTCTCCCTGGAGTGGTTATTTTGCACCTATATTGAATCAGTGTTATGTTTACTGTCATATGATGATTCACTGTTTTACCTCTATTTGTGGTCATAATATGGCGATATTGTAGGTTATATTGGTGCTTACATTCTGTGGACTAGTGGGGGTTTTGTGCCAGGGCTACTTTTAGTCCCAATCTGGCCTTGCAACAATTCATTTCATGCCCAGTTTTTCACTTGAACAGATTAAAGTGGTCTACTTGAGCTGAATTTGGACCATGTGAGCATCTAGACTTATCCTTTCTATCAACTAATGATTTCTAACAAGAGCGCAAAGAAGGGCTATCTGGAAGCAGAATATCCATTATTTTGTGGTCAGACTGATGCAATATATTTCAGTATACACAAGGCTGTAAACTACATGCTGACATGTGACATGATCCTAACAACATATTCAATAAAATTTGCTCTTTACAGAAACCAAATTAGGACAGTGGCCTGAATGGCAGCTGCGTTGCTTTATTTCCATCATTGACTTTTAGGGGATTGATTCCAGCAAGGAAATCAGTATAAACTACTAGTAGTGGTCAAAGATCTACCGTTCATTTAATGCAATGCATCCTCACCATAAAAGTCTCTTGTGGTAACTGAATCGATGGGGGGAGTAGTGCTGATTGAAATGCCCGCTCCGTTCTCATTTATAAGAAAGCAGCGATCAGCATGTGGGACCTTTTTTTGTTTAAATAGTAATTGTTTTCCATGTCTCCCACTGGTGTTTACCTACAATGAATTAGTCTCATACAATTTGTCATGTTGACTGCTGTTAATTACAACCTTAAATTAAATTACATGAAACAGCAAGGAGAGGAAAAAAGAGAATAGTAGGAATGAAATACATGTTCCCTCTTGTTTCATCAGCACAATGATACTATCTGGAAACAGATAGTATCACAAGTATGAAAACTCTCTAGGTCTAAAACTCACTTTGTTGCCCCTAGCAACCAATCAGAGCATCCCTCTCACTTCATATAGTGCTCTGGAAAAATGAAAGGGGCGCTCTGATTGGTTGCTATGGGCAACAAAGTGAATTTTAGACCTAGACAGTTTTCATACATGTGGCCCATTGTACTGACATACTATAGTGCTACAGATATATAACAATCTATGTATATATTTTTTTCTAACCAGAACAACCATGTAGAGCTATGTTCATGCATGTGTATATGTCTATACTTTCCTTGTCTATATATACGTGGTGTTTCTTTAACAATTCCACCCACTATATTTATGATGTAATCATTTCATTTCATGTGCAGTGATTTGCTTTTAAACAGTGCACATATTGATTATGTTGAGCTATGACTAAGGATGTTGTTAACCTGAAATGCGTCTTTCTTTTAGCCTCACCATATGTAACGAATAAAGTAATTGGTTTTACACATCATTTGGTGCTAGCTCTTTACCGATTCAATATCGCAACAGATATTTGGGTAACCTTCAATGAGAGATTGGGAATTCAATTCTTCCTTTAAATTTTAAGAATTAAAGTCCCAAGTTTTTGATAGGGTGGCAACTCAAAAAAAGACCCGGGATCCTGAAAAATTTTAATTTTTTTCCCAAATGTTGCAATGTAAGCCACAGTCATCTTCTTTTTTGTGCACAGCAATAAAAATTAGATTTTAACCACTTCGCATTGTAGGTATTTTTGGTTACATCACATTTGTTTTTTTCCTTCCCCCCTTAAAAAAGAACCAAAACCCTTTTTTTATTTTTAATGTACGGGAAAAAATTTTAAAATGGGGGGGGAACAGGGAAAAACAATGAAATTTTTGTTTATTTTTTTTTCCTGGGTTTTTTTGTTTTTATGTAGTTCTTTTGTCTGGTAAAAAAGGGGACTACAAATTTGCTTTTCTTTTAAAAAGATGGGAATGATTCTGATGATATTAAATTGTTAGTTTTTTCTTTTATTTTTTTTTAGTATTTAAGGTAGAAAAAAGAAATCAAAGTTTTTTTTTTTTAATTTTTTGGTTTTCCCTATTTTTGCCCCTTTTTTCTGAAACCAATAGATTTTTTAAATTTTCCCAATACAGGGACCTGAGTGCAAATTTTTTTTTTTGCGGGCTTTTTTTTTTATTGGTACCATTTTTGGGGAATGGGGCTTTTAAAAATTTCATTTTTTATTTCGTTTTTTGGGGTTTAATATGCCTGGAAACAAGTAGGGAAAAAAAAATTTATGCGTCAGGAAAAGGGAAAAGGGAAAAAAAACCAAAAAATCAATATTTAAGAAAAGAAAACTATCTGACAAAAGTATATATACCACGAAAAAAATAAAGTGTATAAAAAAACAAAGTAATAGAAAAATTTGTGTAAAAAGTGAAAACTTTACTGATATGCATGCTCCAATTGTATGTTTCTCCCATGCTTTGGATGCCCCTGATGAAGCATGAGCGAAATGACAGGGGAAAGCTTTGTCAGGTAGGGTTTGGCACCCCAAACTTTTAAATTTAAATCTCTTGCGTACTTTTTTAAATTGTCGGAGATTTTTTTTAAAAAAAAAAAAAATTTTTCCCCTTTTGGGATTTTTGTTCTTTTCCACTAACAGGGCCCACATATTTTTTTCCCCATGGTTATAGTTTTAGGGGCCCCATTATTCTTTTTTATTTTTTTTTGGCAAAATTTTAATTTTTTTTTTTTTTTTTTCAGGGGAATTTTAATTTGATTTTGGTTTACCCCTTATTTTTCGTTTCAGGGTTTTTTTTTAGGGTGCTCCCAATTTTTTACTTTATTACATAAAATAGTCATTTTTCTATGTGGGACAAATTTTTTTTTGCTGTGTTAACTAGTAAAATGTAATGTAATTAAAAAATTTGCGGATATTTTTTCTACCATAATCATTTATAAAAATTGGGGGACATGTTTTGAACCCTACTTTCCTTTTACCTCTCTTTTTTAAATAGCAAAACATCGTTTCAAACATACTTGAATAGGGTTTATTAAATAGGGGCTATTCTGTATTTTGGAAATCGATGTTGCTTTTTGAAATTTTAAAATTTTAAAAAGGAAAAAAACAGTTTTTTAGACGCGGGACGCTTCTTTTTTCCCCCTTTCCCAACTATGGCAATCCTGCAAATTCCGTCCCACAAAACAGATCGGTGGGGCTGGTATTTTTTATGAAGAAAACTTCGGGTTTTAAAAAAAGATGAAATAATCTGACAGTTTTAAATTGAAAGGTCTCAAAAGCTTTTTTAAATGTGTCACTTTCCCAGCCCAAAAAGTAGCCCTCAGCCAGGGCCCCCTTTAAAAAGGGTTTATGGATTTGTATGACTTTTTTCCACACCAAATTTGGCACATTTTTCCCCGCGTTTATATTTACTTTTTGCACGATGCGCCCCTTTAATTTTGCGGCCCATTAAAAAAATTTTTTGGGGGTCGGGTTTGCAGATTTTTTGCCAAGTTTTGGTTTACAACAGTTAAATTACATCTTTTCAAACACAGGGTTATAAACAATTTTTTTTGGTTTAAAAGGGCCCGGTGCGCCCCATTTTTTTGGCAAAGGGCAAAGGGTAGTCATCATTTTGGGAAGAATCCTCATGTCATAAAAAGACTTGTTTGGGGTTATTTGAATATTTTTTGGGCCGTAACACTGTACGTGTTTACATGATCCCAACCTATTTGGTTTAAAATTGGTGAGCCTGATCATTTCATACAAAATAGATCCAGGGCACACATAATAAGGTTTTTGTAAATTCTGTTAAAGGGGAAAAATTTTCTTTCCTTTTCCCATTACTAAAAATTTTTCCAAACTGGGAAAATGCGGGAAAGTAAAATATCTTTTTTAAAGCTTTTATTAAAATTTATTTTGGTTTTAAATGTTGTACAAAACCAGGTTTTTTCGGGTCTATCTTTTTAATGGTTTCAGAAATCACTTCTAAGGTAAAGGAAAGTCATTAAACTTTGGGGGAAAATGAAGTGCATAACTTCGGGTACTTTGTATCTCACAATCTTCTCTAAAACGACAACAGACCAACCAATATATAAAAATGTAATAATAAAAAAAGGAAATTTAATTTATGGGTATTTTTCGACCATTATTTGGGGGGAAAATTGCATTTTTCAATTTTGGTTCTGAGGAATTTTGGGAAAACCCTTTGAAACGTAGTATCACTGTGTATCCGTACATTACCACACGGAATGCTGGGGGCCCCCCTCTACTTTTTGGCTTTGTAAATGCAAAAGAAAGGACCTCCTTTGGGCTGATATCCTAAAAAAGCTGGGGATCTGCATGAAAAAAATTCCAAAGGTAAAAAATGTTTTTGCAAATAGCCCTTTCCCTGTACTTTTGTATGTTTTTTTTGTATTGATTAAAAAAAAACAAAAAAATTTTTATATATATATTTATATATTTTATATTTTATATATATAAAATTTTTAATATATTTTTATATATAATTTATTTAAATATGAAGGACTTTGCCTTGTTTTTAAAAACTAGTTTTTAAGGGGGATTTAAGTTTTAAAGTGGAAACCCCCAAAAAAGGTTGTGGGGTTTTTTAAAATTTAAACTATGAGAATTTTAAATTGCTTTTTAAAAGTAACACTTTTACTTTGGGTTCCCGGGATTAAAAGGATTTTCAAAGGGGAAAGGGTTTCAAAAAGGGCCCTTATTTTTGGATCCGATTTTGGGTTCCGGGTTTTGGGTATAAAATATTGGATCCTAAAAAACGCTGGCAGCAATGGGTTTCCAAAACAGATCCAACCCCGTTTCAAAACATTCAGTTGTGTTTTTGGGGATGCGTTTTGGATGCAAAAAGGATCGCCCCCAAAATAGTTTTAAAATAGGGGTTTCTTGCTGCACTTTCAGACCAAGAACTGCCCATGAAAATTTTCTTGGGAAGGGGATCCGAAAGACAGATCCGAAAGAGGGGAGAGAGAAAAAGCATCCGCGTTTCACTCATGTAAAACCCCAAAATGCTTTTGTTTCATAAAATTTGCAATTTTAAAAAATGCTATAAAGTGTTTTATTGGATGAGTTTTTTTGGGCCCCTTTGGGGGGTCCGAAGAGGGATCCAAAAGGGAACAAAAAAAGCGTATGGTTACACAAAAAAAAAGCCAGGGTGAACATACCCAAAAGGTAAAAGAAAAAAAAATTTCCAAGCTGCAGGAAACTTTGGTTATTTTTCACAAAAATGGGTATTAAAGGGGAAATTTCATTTTAAATAATTAAAAATTTCCCGCATCAGTTTTCCATGTCAAATTCAACGCCCAAAAAAAAGGGGCCAGGGGTATTTTTTTGTATGAATGTAAGTTTTAAAAGTCATTTTTACTCCCCATAGAAACCATTTCTTTTTTTCCCATAGAAATCCTTTTTTTTTCCCAGACCCACTATATGAAATGAAAGGGGCCCGTTTTGATTTGGTTGCTTTTGGACTTTTTCTAACTTTGGGGGCCAAAAGTCCCTTTCCCAATATTCCCAATATGCACTATAGTTCAACAGTTTTCAAATCCCTCGTGCAAATAGAAAAGAAGTTGAAGTTGTGAAGCAGATACTGTACGAATTCCATGTTGGGCAGCCATGACGGGGATTATCCCTATTGAAATGGGGCTAAACCATGTTCAAATCATTGGGGAGAACTATGTCTGCAAAATTAAAATATGCAGGGAATCATCTTCAATTTTTTTTCCTTCCACTTGTAAACATAGCCTTATAAACTAAAAAAAAAGCAAACATTACTCACATAGTAAAACATCTGCGGCTTCATTGCCAATGCTTTAGTGATTTCTAATGGTCTTTTTTCTCCTGGAGTGCTGACTTGTCATACCGCCACAAGCATCCAATTAAATTCCTTTGATGTGCTACTAATGATAAGGGGTTAAAGGGCTGGACCCAGCATTAAAGGGAATCCATCACAGATTATGCCCCCCTGGCTGAGGACAGAACAAGCGAGTGTCAGACATGCTGTTTCCAGCGCTGTGTCCCTTATTCTGTAAGGTGCTCTAGTTTTCGAGTATTTAGTGCTCAAACTTGCAGTTTTCAGCCAGAAAAGAGTCAAAGAGTCATTTAAAACCCTGCCCACCTGAGGCTAGCCCCGCCCACCTCAACTGATAAACCTTTTGCTTTGAATCAGTAGAAACGTGAATAACTGCCAGTGGGCGGGGCTAGCTGAAAGTTATTCATGTTTCTACCTATTCAAAGTAATAGGTTTATCAGTTGAGATGGGCGGGGCTAGCCTCAGGTGGGCGAGGACAGACACTACGTTGTTCTGTCCTCAGCCAGGGGGGCATGAACTATGTGACAGGTTCTCTTTAACTGTGAGCCCATGTCATCCAATGGGTGTAACTGTATGCCCACATGTGGTCACTGCAAAACTAAATGTACAGTTACATCAAAATGCAGAAAGGGGTTAAGCAAATATACTGCATTGTATAATATTACAATTATGACTATTCACTAGCTGGACACTACTTAGACACAAGTGAAGATGGATCTGGAAATAAAAGGAAGTATAAGTAACACATTTTGATGTTGACAAATCTATGACAAATATGATAGATCTGTTATGATTCATTGTGATACATTGTTCTGAGTTATGATTTATTATGTTCCATTTTTACTGGACAGACTAGTTCAGCATGCTAAACTAGGCTGATGATCAGAATCCTACATGAACTAAGCTTTAGGCCAATGATTCATCATTTCCAGTTGTTTTTATTACCTTTTTGCCACACTGGGGTGAGCTTAGTTATGTGCACCTGCCATCCTTCATCTGAGTGGGGAAAAGTAATCTTCATATGGCTGATATAAATACTGGCCTGAAAACAGCTTCAGTATTTTTATCTTCTCTAAATAGGGAGGCTGAATGCACACTTGCCTGCATAGAAGTTTAAAAACAAAATTATCTAAAATCTTTGAGAGAGAAAACAAGTTCTTATATTCAAGTCACATTAAAGGGGTTCTCTCATAGAGCCTGCTCTTCACAGCCACCTTCAGAGACAATTCAGCTCTGCCATTCCTAGGTGAGCCTGTTAGAGGGACATTGGTGATGGAGGAGTATTACCAGCAGGGCACCAGGTTACAGATCTCAATAATAAACACAAAGAAGCTGATGATAAGATCCAGCAAGGGTTGATGTCACCATCCTGGCCAGGGCCACTAGAGAAAAAAGGGCTATTCAGCAGCTCGGGAACTTTCTGTAAACAAGTAGGGGATAATAACTGCTCTAACTCTGAAAGGAAGCAAAATCAGAACAGCAATATTTGGTAATAGTCTATATTTACCTACATGTTAAACCCCTTAACCCACCATGACCTATTGGTACGTCATTGCAGTGTTAAGTGAAAACAGAGTGCATTCACTTGCTGCTACAGGTGACACCCGCCACTAACAGCAGACATCAGAGTCAATTCTGATCTCTGCTGTTGAACCGCGGTGTCTAAGTGAATGAGAAACCACACGCAGCAATCTCGCAATTGGCACCTTCGTGGTGAGATCGTGTGGTGCTGATCGTTAAATATGATGGCTGGAAGCCTTGTGAAGACTTCCATTGCTTCCATGTCTGCGATTCTTACACTTCCTGCCCCAGGCAGAAAGTTCTGGAACCACCATCTTTATACAATGCAATAGAGTGTACTTACTATCAAGCCCCCTAGTGGGGACTCGATATGACTATGAGAAATAAAAATAAAAAGTTTTAAAGTATGTATATATAAAAAAAATTAAATCACCGCCCTTTTGCCATTTTACAAATTAAAAAAAAAATAGTTACACATAATTGGTATCACCACATCCATAAAAGCGCAAGTGCAAAAATAACATCCTTACTCCCATACGCTAAACACTGTAGAAGAAAAAAAAATCCAAATGCCAAAATTGCGGGGTTTTTGGTCATTTCACATTCCCTAAAAATGTAAATAAAAGTGATCAAAAAAGTAGCATCTATCTCAAAATGGTACCAATAGAAAGTGCATTTCAGCTTAAAAAAATGCACTCTTACTCCGGTCCTGTTGGTGGAAGTACAAAAAAGTTTAGTGGCCATAAATTGCGCTGCAGCGCAAACTTAAAGAAAGAAGGTGCTTGAATTTTTTTACGGTACTATAATATAATTAACACCCTAAAAAATTTGGTATTGCCGTAATCGCATCATCCTGCAGAATCAGATAACACACATAATTTATTCCGAAGAGTGAAAAGCCTTAAAAACATTTTTAAATTTGAGGGGAATTGCAAAAAATTTCCCCTTTAAAAAGAAAACAAGCAGGGCCCATGAATACTTTTTTTTCACATTTTTTTTCCCCTTTTTTAAATATTTTTGCAGTTTCCCATTGGGAAATTAATTGGGGCAAGTTTCTAAATTGGTGTTTCAAATTTTTCTGCTTTCCGGGATTCTGGTTTGCGGAAAATTTATTAATTCTCTTTGATCACCAAGTTTTTCGTTTTTGTGTTTCTCTTCCCAAAACCCTCTGGTCATTTCTTCCATTTAATGATAAAAACTTTTAAAATTGGCACCTTACGTATGGCCTAAACCCTTTTGTCCCCTTCAGTTTGGGAACCCACAAAGAAAATTGATCTCCTTTTTTGGGGGATGGCCTTTTTTTTACCTTTGCACTTCCCCGGGGTCCCCCTGTACTTTTCATGCCTTTTTGTTTGGCCCAACCCTTCTCCATTCTTACCCAAAAACCCCCTTTCCCGGGGGGCCCTTCCGACTCCCGTTTTTTCAAAAAGGTTGGGACATCTTCAATTAACTTTTCCCACCTCATCAAAACCTAAAAACTCCCCCAATAAAATCTTTTCCCGGGGCCATGGAT
This sequence comes from Phyllomedusa bahiana, assembly GCA_025379985.1. Lineage (NCBI taxonomy): Eukaryota > Metazoa > Chordata > Amphibia > Anura > Hylidae > Phyllomedusa > Phyllomedusa bahiana. The sequence goes on along the minus strand of JAODAL010001218.1, from coordinate 12,775 downwards.
TTCCCTTTTTGGGTTTAGAGTGTTCTCCTTGTTCTGGTCCCCGAAAACCAAGCTATACCCAAGCCTTTTTCCCAAAAAAATATTTCAAAAGGGTTTTTATCAGAAAGCCCTTTTCTTTTTGCCGGTGGGGTTTTTTTCCCTTTTTTTAGAAAAAAAGGTTTGGATTTGTCATCCTTACATCCACAAGGGGGCTTACAAAAAGATCACTGTCAAGAATGTGTATCATTTAAACCCCCTTTGAAATTTTTAAGCTCTTTGCAATTATTATGTAGCCGGGAAATCTTCAAAAAAACTCATTTTGAAATGGGCCTAAAAATTTGATCCCGTACCCGGGGAAATGGGATGAATGAAAGTTTTCCCTTTAAAGGGCCCATGAAGAAATTTCAAGTACCCTTGTGATCCCCTTTTTTGGCCTTTTCAAGGGCTTCAGCCATCTTCCGGGAAACTTTGTAAAATTAAGATCTTTGAGACCTCCAAAAATTTTTGTGTCGTAGTATATCTATATAACATCTTGATCTTTTCTCCTTTATCTCAAGGGCTCATCGTGACCATGTGTGCCTGGGTTTTAAGCATTTATGGGCCCTTTCCCCCTCTATGCAAATGGAAAATGTGTTTTAAAAAAGGAAACCGCCTAAAAGTTCCTGGGGTTTAAATTTCTCTCGTATAGAGGGCTGCAAACGGATTTTCCCGCAAAATTGTCCCTTTTGTTCCCCCAAAAAGGTTTTTTCACCTGTAGGACATCGGGTTGACCACGCAAAATGGGGTTTTCAAATTTTTTGCTTTTCAATTTTTATCAGCCTAAAAAATACTCTGACACCCCCATAGGGGATATGTTTTTTTCTCAAAAAAAAAAAATTTGGCCCTGCCCGAAAAATAATTATACCATTTGGGGGAAAGGGGAAATTTCGAGCCATTTAAAAAAGGCATTAAAAAGAGTGGCCCATCTTTGGAAAAATTCTCATTTATCCCGTGAATACTTCACTGACCAATTTAAAAATCTCTCTTAAAACCCCCATTTGTGAAACAAAGGTTAAATCTAAGGGAAGCTGGTGGGGCACTTTTTCCCCTTCATTCAATTTTCTGCTGCATTTTAGGCCTGCAGAGAAAAACATGAATTCTGATGCTCTTTCCCTTTCCTCGGATATTGCTGGCTTCGACTCCACGCCTCAGTACATCATTGCTACAGAACACTTGATTGCTGCAGCTCCCATCAACCCCCCAAGAGATTTCTCTGGGAAAAATCTTTGTTCATTGCTCCTTAAGGAAAAGAATTCTTAAATGGGATCACTCGTCCAAGCTAGCCGACCATGCGGGAATTAAAAAATCGTTATTATTGATCTTGCGGCACTATTGGTGGCCTAATCCCATTCAAGATGTCAAAGATTTAGGGGGTTCATGTATGAACGGGGCTGTGCTAGAAGACTGGCGTATTTTCAGCTCGACATCAGGCGCAGCCCCGTTCGCACTAGCGCAAATCCTACGGAACGCCATTATCAGGTGCATTACAGAGCGCAAGCGGCACTTTGTAATGCGCCTGATTTTGGGGACATGCAGGAGGACGGGGTGCACTAGAACCGTATAAAGCTATAGCTTTATAGCTTTGCTATGGCATTTCTAGGCGCATTACTGCTGAAACAAATATACCACTTTGAAAGTGGTATATCTGAGCCAGAAATGTTGCCCTAGCGCTAGAATGTGCCTGATTTATGACCCACTGTAGAGCGCGTTCATAAATAAGGCACATTCTAGGGTATTATTAGGCGCATGAAATTTGGCGTTTAAATGCCAAATTTCATACATGTGGCCCCTAGTTCTCTCTTGTTCCTGTTGTGCGCGCAATAAATTATCTCGTCTTAAGCCCTCTGGACTGCTTCTTTCCTTATCTTTATGGACTTTCTTATGGATTTACCACCCTCCTCTAAAAACACCGTCTTTTGGGTAGTCACAGTTCATTTTTCCAAGATGTCCCATTTTGTGCCACTTCCAACTCTACCCATTGCTTTAAAACTCCCCTCCCATTTCTTTCAGCAAACATTTCGCCTAGACTTCCTCTTCATATTTTGTCTGATCGAGGGGTTAATTTTGTCTCTAAATTCTGGCATGTACTCTGTTCCCAACTACAAGTTAAGTTGGACTCCTCTATTGCTTACCACTCTCATTCCAATGGACAGGTAGAGAGAGTGAATCAAGTTCTGGGGGACCATTTTTGTTACTTCATCAAGACATCTGGTCTGACCTTTTCTCATGGGCTGAATTCTCATACAACAATCTTGATTCTGATTCTTCTGGGGCTTCTCCTTTCTTTTTGGTTTATGGCCGGCATGCCCACCCTGCTCTCCCCCTACCTACCATTACAGATGTTCCTGCTGTGAAGGCCCAGGTCCAAGACATTTCCCGCGTCTGAAAGGATACCATCAGTTTCTCCTCAAGGCATCCTGCTGAACTAAGATACAGGCAGATAGGAAGCGAAGACCTACTTCTATGTTCCATCCTGGTGATAGGGTGTGGCTGTTCGCCAAGTACATCCGCCTCAAGATTCCCAGCCTCAAGTTTGGTTTTCACATTCTGGGTCCCTTCCCAGTTCTACGCCACATTAATCCAAGATGCTACAAGATTCGCCTTTCTCCATTTATGTGGATCCCAAATTCCTTTCACGTCTCTCTTCTAAAGCCACTGGTCCTCTCCCTCCCCGCTCCTGCTGCCCTCCTTCTCACTGTCTCTGGCTACCATCACTGTCACCACGAGCAGCAACGTCAACCTGCCATGCGGTGGACTCTGGTAAATATCAGGAGGCTATGCAGACTCCGCTCCCTGGCATGGTTCAAAAAGTTATCTCTTGTGGTGAACTGGAAGGTCCACTTCTGTCCCCATGACAGTTAAGATACAACTTTGCAAACTTAAACTGTCCTACCATTTTCTTTTCAGAAATAAATGGTTTTCTCTTTGCAACCCTTCCAAACAAGCTATACAGTACTGGTTCATTTTTTTTAAATTGCTCATTAACTTGAGCATTTAACATGCTAACTGAGGCTTATAATAAAATATATATCTCTTGGGTTTTCTGCAAAATCTATGAGCATTGCAGAGTTTGATCTTGAGAAAAATTTGCTGGGATGTCTAAATTTTTTTGAAAATAGTCTTTTAATTCTTCCAAGATTGATAGGCAACATCAATTGCTTCTCTGGGATCATTGCTGATGTCTTTTCTCCTAGACATTGTATTATCAGATGTTATATTACTCTAGACCAGCAAACTGCAAAAACCTCTGCTTTTCATATAGGTGGTCACATTTGCTGATGATCAATCAATTGGCAATTAATCAGTGGCACCTGGCTGATACTTGATCACTTAGTTCCTGTAATAAACAGTTAGAATGTACTTAATTTTTAACACACTGCTTTTGCATTTTGGCTTAGGTTTTGTTAAATAAATAGTTACACTGTATAATTTTTCATGTCTTGTTGTTCATCTGTCATATGTACCTAATTTTAAGACCTTCTAAGGACCAGATATTTTTTATTATGTCTTGCTCCATAAAACTAGGGTACAATTTTTTCCTGGTCGCAAAAAATATGTTTTTAAGGGGGCTGTCCAGTTTATTTTAAAATAAAATAATAAGTTACTGCTGCCCAATGAAAAAAAACATACTTAACTTCCTTTTTAACTCGGTTCTGGGTGCTGGCTCTAATAAATAACCCTTCCAAGATTGATAGGCAACAACAGTTGCTTCTCTGGGATCATTGCTGATGTCTTTTATCCTAGGCATTGTATTATCAGATGCTTTACTACTCTAGACCAGCAAACTGCAAAAACCTTCACTGTCACCGCAGTATCAATGTCAACCTGCCATGCGATGGACTCTGGTGAATACCAGGAGGTTACTCAGACTCTGCTCTCTGGCATGGTTCAATAAGTTATTTCTTCTCAGTCTCTTCTTGGTCTTCAATTTATTTCCTGTTTATGGCCCAATGGAAGGTCACCACTATAGTCGCTTATGTGGCTGCAGCGTTCATGTTCCACTCCCATGCATCACTGTACAGAAGTGAAAAACTCCGAATGGTGATGTAAGGGAGTGGCATATGACTGCTACAACCAATAAGCAGGGGTGATGTGTAGTTCACCCAGAAACAAGAATGAAACAAAATATCAGGGACTCCACAAAATCATAGTTGGAACAGAGAGGTATGTTTCTTTTTCATTCTGCATCATTGCCTTTTACTTCATTTTTTGTAAAAACCCTAGAACACCCCTTTAAGCAAGAAAGAACTGCAAGGAACTGAGTTTTAATGAATAGTTTTTACCTTGTATTTGATGAGCCCCATACCCAAGTGTCATGTCTACCAGAAACAGAATACAGTTGCTTTTGACAGCAAATCAAATTATGAATAACACTGATGACAAACAACTTCAGAATTTTGTGGAATTTTTAGGTCAACTTTTGTTTAATTTGAATGCCTCCAGTACAGTCTCCAGAAGAGTTCAGGGTTGCTTAGTGCCAGTTCCACAGTCCTGAAAAAGGACATTTAGGACAGCCCCTGTATGTCGGTGTCTTCAGTGTTGCTGGAGGCTCAGTTTTTACCCTTCACAGGCATATTAAAGATGTGCTTATTAAACATAACACTGTCTCAGGTACTTAATGCCTTATAATTATCAGAAGTTATCTGGTATAAAATATGATTTTCCTCTTTTCATTCTTCTTGCTGCCAAAACATTTCTGACAGGCACCCAAATTTCAGTAGCAAGACCTGCACAGCACCCAAATGCTGTACAGAATCACTGACAAGATACAACTAGTGGGAAACCCTTTGAACGGTATCCATGGCAACAGCCCAGCATGGAATGAAGAATTTTCTAAAAGCTTTTTGAGTAATTTCCATATTTTGATCTATTCATCCAAATGGAAATAGCAGATCAAAGAATCTGTCTTTTAGTAGCCTGGCTTGCACTGGCACCATCCCTAAGATAGACCTTTCTCTCACAACAGGTGCCATGGAATTTCATGACGTACATAGGATGCTGACAAATTGGAAACAAATTAAGCTATTTTAGGACATTGTATCACATTGCTTTAACTGTTTCACTTAGGAAAAAAATAGGATAAATATTTACACAGGTTGTAGAAACAAATATCTAAAAGAAAAAAATGCATTTCAGAGTGTGTACCTACATGGGTACAATACAGGGTAATGGCAGGGGATGCAACTCCTGAGACCAAATAACATCATAATACCTAAGATAGGCAGCTTAATCACAATGCATATAAATACATTGGGCCTCATGTATGAAAACTGTCTAGCAGTAAGACTTTTTTTTGTTGCCCATAACAACCAATCGCATCTCAGTTTTCATTTCATATAGTGCTCTGGAAAATCTAAGCTGAGCTCTGATGGGTTGTTATGGACATCAACTAAAGACTTACCGCTAAACAGTTTTCATACATAAGGACCATTATGTTTTCCTATGACCTAATACGTGTTCAGATTCAATAGATGCCCACAGTCACATCAGGCTATACATAAGATTAGGATACCAGAATCTTATTAAAAAATTATGCCAATCTCTGTGACAAGTCTGAGGCACAGAAGGACCCCCCTCACCCTTGCATTCTGTAGCTTTTAGCTAACCCCTTAAGGACCAAACTTTTTTTTGGTTGACACATTAGTTTTTTCCTCTTCGCCTTCCAAGGGCCATAACGTTTTTATTTTTCTATCTACATAGACCTGTGAGGGCTTTTATTTTGCGGGATAAAATATACTTTCTAATGATATAATTCACTGTACCATAGAATATACTGGGAAACCGCAGAAAAATTCTGGGGCAAAATGTGGAAAAAAACATACTTGCACCATGTTTGCGGTGTTCAATCTTTGGTAAAAATTACGTGTTATCTGTATTTTACAGCTTGATACAAATCCGGTAATACCAAACATGTACGTTTTTTGTTATATTTTGGTACTGTAAAAAAATCCAAACATTTTTAAATGATGTTAAATGATGGTTAATTTTTTGCATGCTGAACTGTACTTTTTATTGATACATTTTGGATTACATGCAACTTTTTTGATCACTTTTATTCCAATTTTTAGGGGACGTGAAATGAACAAAAAAAAAAACATTTTGGTGTTTGCCGTTCCATCTACGGTGTTCAGCGTATGGCACAAGTGATGTTATATTTTAATAGATTGGACTTTTACGGATGTGGTGATACCAATTATGTGTAACTTTCTTTATTTATTTTTTATTTGTAAAATAGCAAACGAGGGGTGATTTGAACTTTCAATATTTTTAATTTTTTTATATTTTAAAACATTTTTATTTTTTTTACTTTAACTTTGAGTCCCAGTAGGGTGCTTTACCACTGGGGGGCGTGATTGTTTATACAGCATATTGCATTGTATTACAATGCAATATGGTGTACAAATTTGGTGTTTTTACTGTTTCTGGGGCAGGAAGTAGTAAACAAGAAAACATAGTGGCAATGGAAGCCTTCAACAGGCTTCCAGCTGCCATGTTAAGTAGTCGGGACCATGTGATCTTGCCGCGGAGGTCCTGATCGGAGTGAGGAACAATGTGCAGCGCCCTTTCTCATTCATTTAGATGCTGCAGCCGTGTCCGGTGCAGCGTCTGAAGTGTTAAACAGCGCATAATGGAGCCGGCTCCATTCTGCGCTGTTACCGGCACAACTAATACATGCAAATGACATTACATACTGTATATTAAACTCAAGCAAAAAAATTGTAATGGAAGTAGTGAATTCGCTGTACCACCAAAAGTGGTGGTACAGATGTAGCAGAGTACAGCTTGGCCGTGATATCACGACTTTTGTGTTATCTGCTCTCATCTGTAAACAAAGGCCATTGAAAAGTTTTGAGAAAGTAAAGATAACACTGTGCCGTGATAACACGGCGCATTATCTGTTCTTTTTAGTTCTGTTACATCTGTATAAGCCATATCAGGGAGCGGAGATCTCAGTCTTCCTCAGAGCCCACCGCAAGACCGTTTGAACTTGTGCGGTGGGAGACTCCCAGGTTGCTACCCCTGATGCCACTTACTTGCGATGACAGCCGGGGTGCAGTGTGGTACAGAATAGACAGACTGACGAGTAATTGGGGACAGGCAGAAGGATCAGGGCAGGTGGAAGGCAATGTGGTCAGCATAAACAGGCAATAAGGCCTTGTACACGGAACACATATATAACACACTCTCTAAGTTTCCAAACAACCACTAAAGAAAACCAACAAATGGCAGGTAGCAGAGGAAGAGGTCACAGGATATAGAGTTAGTGCCTGGCAATCATCCAATTACCCACGCGCTGGCCTTTTAGATTTCACAGTGCCAGCGCATGCCAGCACACCGCAGCAAAGGGCAGGGATGCGGGCGCGGGGAGAAGTAAATATGAGGTGCTGGGGACTGGAGGAGCACAACCGATGAGAAGAGGAATAAATTCTGTCCCCAGGAGGAGAAACTGTCATTTAATCTTATTCACTATAATGCAGAACAATTACAATAGCTTGCAGCACAATTAAATAATCCTGCTAACCACTGCAATGTAGTCTGACTGACATGCCAACTCCCTACCTTAGTGCATGTTTTACTGGGTGGCAGGTCAATTAAACTTCAATGTCATACTTAAGTTAGATTTATGAATTTACAGCGGTAGATGCTGCTTTAAAATTCTCTAGCTAACTACATAAAATCTTCAAATCTCTAATATAACTAAATTGGAAGGATCCCAGCTAATAGTAGAGGTTTCTCTGTGCAGAAATAGACTAATTTCGCTGAGCTGTTTGACCACAGGCAGAGCGCAGGTCCTATCCCTATGAGACGCTGAGAGACACTGAGGCTGAAACAGGAAACGCTGTTCTATGTAAAACGAGGTCATGTGATTTTTCCAGCCAATCAGAACCATACACATCCCAGTCATGACGTCGCACACACATCTCACCCTGCTATATTCTGTAATCTCATTTGCTGGCCGCCAAAATTACAGGAAGCGCCGAAAAAGGCGCGATCTTAATAGATGATGCTCAGATTTTAACCTTAATTATCGCATGATCTGGAAATTTCGATCACCATAAAAACCTTGCCGATTTCAACTTTGTCGATAAAAATCGCTCAACACTAATGATAATATAAGTATTAACATGATATGGTGATGTGAGCAGCTGCTTCTATCATTGTTAGTATATGTTGACTTAAAGGGGATATATCGCTTCATCAGTTTGGCTGTTCCATTGTGCTCTCCAGCTTCTCAGCTCAAATCCAGGGGCGTTTCTTTCCCTCCGAGCTGGGTGTTTCTTAACCTAAGGGATGAAATCATCCCCCCTTCACTGTTCATGCTGGCTCCATGTGTCCCCCCCCTCCACACGTCATTGTGTCTCTCCCTATGCAGTCATATTTTGTAAGAGCTGTTTACATACCACAGTCTTGCATTCATGTTATAATTGAATCCAGTCTTGTATAAACTCCTCCGCAGCTGTGCAGAGTGAAATGCTCTCGGCCCCTAATGCTCCTTCTATGTTTAGGTACAGTCGCACAATTGTGCTGTTTTCTGATTGTAAAAGCCCTGCAGTGTTATTCTGTTTCTTCTGGTTGTGCAGAGTGAAAATGTGCCAGTCCCTTATTTTGAGTGAGAGGCAGGAATGCAAGCTCCGTGAATACAGCCAACCGGGGCCCAAACAAAATGTAAATGAGCTCTCAACTAGTAAAATACAAGGAGGAGGGATCCGACCAGGACTGAAGATCAGTGTAAACAGAAACAGAAGATAAGGGATCCTGTGATAACAAGACAGCTTTGCTAATGACATCCAATTGCAAAGTTACTTGTATTCACTGTCCCCTTATTCTGAAGACCATTCAATGAAATGATACAGCCCCTTTAAGTTCTGTATTATTAAATTAAGGGTCTAATAGCATCATTTAATGTTGATTCAACTTTAGTGTGGTTACTGGGTGCCGGAGGAGTCAGAGGAGAGGGTGGAAGCAGTGGTCAGCCAGATTGGAGTCCGCTACTCTTGTGCCTAAAAACGCCGGTAAACCACACCTCTCATGCTCCAATGATACCAGTGAAGAGAGGGTCTGTACTTGGGATGGTGATGGTGGTAATAACTCCCTCAAGGCACACTCTGGCAGTAGTCTCTCCCTCAACTGCCCATGATGGTGTGTGAGGTGCCCTTGATGTGCGGTGAAGAATGACAGACAGGAAATGATGGGTTAAAACATAACTTTAGCAGCAGAGGCCTCCTTTGCTTCATCCAGGCAAGATGTTATACACACAGAAGTGGATTACTTTCAAGTACAATTCACTTCACAATCAGTCCAAGCCGCTCAGACCAATAACAGGAACAGTGATTCCCTCTCCTATAAAGTTCCTTGCAATAAATTGCCTTCCAGATGAGAAATCTGGAATATCTTCGCAAAATGGCAACTGGGCCGGGGCCAGAGGCCAACTGGGTCCAAAAGGCCATGAGGTCTGGTGGGACTAAATCTTTACCTCACAAAATCCTGAGAATCCAAGTCCTGATAACCCAACTGAGACTTTCTTCTCTAGATTAAGCTTTCCTCTCTCTAGATCCACTTCCATGCGGCCAGGGAAATAAAGGGTTAAAGCTTTCCCCTGAACCCAGAGGCAGCATAGCCTATGTCAGGGTGGCACCTCAAACAGTTGCTAAGACAGATAATGATGATAACCTAAAGATGGATGAAACAGAGGATACCCAGAATACCGAATTTTCCTTTTTTTTTTTAACCTTCTACTCCCCCCTCCCTGTGTTTGTTTTATATGACAATTCCTGCCACTAGCTCTGAGTGACTGAGATCAGTGTTACATTTCTGCAAGGCAGCATGACTATACACTTTTTACAGATGTGCACTCGCTGTTAGCTGGATACAGGGGTGAGATAGAGGTTAACAGACATTCTATATAACACATATAGAGAAATTAACGCAGAAAATAGTGCAATTATTAATAAACATTATTAACCACTTTTAACTCTTAGTAGTGTATCGTACAACCAACTCCTATACATTACATTAGAAAGCATTTCCTAATCTTTTAACAGTAATGCCAGGTAACTAAGCATCCCTACACAATGTTTTTACTACTGCTAAATAGAACAATGTGCACCCACAGTAGCCTCCTTATTATATTTAGAGGCACAAAGGGCTGTCCCTACTATTTACTTTATTTATGTTGTTCACACAGTACTATCACAAGGTCTAAGTGGCACACAAATGTGTCTACAAAGTACTTCAAAAGGAGATTGCTTCAAACAGGAGTGCAATTTCGTAATCTCAAGCAGTAAATGTGCCTCATAAAAGTGACAACTGCAGTGCATAGATAAGTACTATAAGACAGTGACCATATACAACATATTGTTGTAATACTTAAAAAAACCTGCCACAATAGGATTATCTGCTATCCAGGTACTTGTGTTGACACAGCAGCACTTGCACTATTAACCAGCATTTAAATTAGATTCTTAGTTCTATTTACTTGTTTCATGCGCCTGGGTTTGGAAGTGTTGTAAGGCAAAATAGATGAATGTGTTTCCTGGTGAAATAGTAGTAGAAACTTTACTGTTGTTAAGTAAGCAAATAAAAGGGGTTTTCCATCACTTTTTAAACATTTTAATAGCATATTGCAATCCTATAAAATAAAAAAAACTTACCTCTCCTCTGATCCAGTGCTGTTCTTACCCACCCCCAGTCATCAGTTTACTTCTTTCTTCTTCCGGAAGGGGCTCACATGCTGATTCATCATCCGGAAGTAAGTGCTGCAGTGGTGACATCCCCATCCAGAGAAAGAAAGAAAAAGACAGGCGGTAAGTGAGGATGGTGCAGCATGGGAACTGACGCGAGGTGAGAGATGAGTACGTTTATTTTTTTATTTTTAGGGTAGCAGTACGCTACTAAAATAATAAAAAAAATTACCAGAATACCCCTTTAACTATAACGTTATATTTGATCTTTTTAAATCCTTAAAATAATTAGTCAAATGGCGACAAAAGTGTAAAGTATACAATAAAAGACAAAAAGTATTATTACAAGATCTTATATGAATTCTGTTTACTTGTTATTGTATATTGTCTTGTGTATTGTTTAAAATTTATGTGGGTTTAAATATGTTTGTATATCATTAAAAATTATACTCAGGACTTTGTTTTGTAATATAATAATTAAAATTATGTATGCGTAAAATGCTTATGCTGCCACCTTGTGTTAATTTGAAAAATTTCTCTTACAAAATGCATTTGAATTTAAGACTTTTTAACCCCTTTAGAAAACTGCCCAATTAAAATTAACAAGAAAGGCTATACTCACCTTCCTCCATTCTTCAGCTACAGTGCTAGATCTCTGCTATCTTCCATTTACCTTTCCTTTGTTTCCTTTGGAAGGTTACCACATCCGTGGAGCATCCTCAAATGAAGGGTGGAGGAGCAAAATGTCAATGTTTTTTTATTAATATTATATCTTTTTGTGAGTTTTTTATTTAAATGTTGTGCATTTTTAGAAAAAAAAAATTCTGTTGGTTTTCGCTGACACTGGACCAAAATATAAGCCACAGTTACTGGGAAATACAGCCCTTGAATTACTGCTGAACTGATCGGAGTTGAAAAACCCCGAGTGTTAAAAAACGTTGGGGCAGGTAAGCAGAATGCCAGGAGTGGAAAGTGCGGTATTACAATGTTGAGTGGGGGGGGACGAAAAAAAACGATCCCGCCTTTCCAGTGGAATCACAGCTTTCCATTGCCACAGCTGCACAATTAGTTAAATGAATACTACCGTGATGTATGTAGTTAACGGGCAATCAGAATTTTAAGTTAATTATGGTATTTATGCTGCTTTTCAGTTCTGCGTTTAGACCATTTCATTTTTATGGGTGCTTTAAAAACCCCCATTTTTTTTGCGCTTTAAATGGCCCTTTTAAACTGCCTTTTTTACCAAAAAGCTTTTTTCACTTATCAAAAACTTTTTGGGGAAAGTGAGTAATAAATTATGTGTTTGTAACCCACAAGGACTTTTAAACCCACAGAAATTGATTAGTACTTGAAACACCTTTTTGAATAATTTAGACAACTTAAAGAAGCTTGCTGGTAATAAAGGCAGTTTAATTTGCTGCTGCTTGTTTTTAATTGCTCAAGGATATTTACAATACGAAAAATTAAGCAACTATGGAAAAGAATTATTTAAAACATTCTTTCATTATTGGTATACAGCTTATATGCATATCTATGTCTCTTAATGGTTTAATACTATAATCAAACCCTGTGCAGGCAATTTGCAATGCTGATTCATTTGTTTGTTTTTAACATATCTTTTTTACTGAAGAATTTCAGGAATATATAGCAAATATAAAAACCAAACAAGAAAAAAAGACTTGTAAAAAAGCCATAATCAAAGCAAATTATAAAAGCCATAAAAAAAGATTTGTAGGGAAATATTCGAAAAAAAAACAGACTGCCACCAGCTAGTCATTTGCTTTTATTGTAGTGAGCAATAAAAAATAAGTTAGCAAAAGTGGCCTAAGTCCCCCTTTTCCCAAAGGGGGGTGAAAACCCCAAGGCCCGGGAACCAATTTTCTTGAGAGGGTGGGGGAGGGGGCTCACACGTTTTTCCTGGGTGCCCGGAAAGGTTGGGTTTATGATACAATCATAGCGTATTGAAAAAAAAATTATATTGTCCTGTAGTCATGAAAATAAAGACATCTTTATATCGTAGGAAAGCTGGGAACCTGGTGTGGGAGATGTCACCAGTGTCGGACTGGTGGGTAACG